>OZ038488.1:33859368-33889368 GCA_964036315.1 Acanthosepion esculentum
TTCTCTCGTCGGTTTCGACGTATGAGGATCTGACACCTTAACTGATTCAGTTATGAAATTTTGTGTGATAATCTTAAGTGGCACTTAAGACCAGCTAGTGATTTACAAAGGAGGCCACATATGGAGCAAGAGTGAGGATTGTGAGATGAGTTCACTGTTAGATTGGCTGACCTTTTAGATCTTGCTCTAACTTCTTGAAGATGATTCAGACAAGCATATTGAGAACTGCTGAATCCACTAAAACACACTGATCTCCATTCTACCCACTCCAAGGCTAAGCACTCAAGAGTGTCATTATATATATATATATATATATATATATATATATATATATATATATATCTCAAATCAGGTCAGTGGCATCAATTGTATGTATAGTATATAAATTACATACACACATATATTGAAGAATCCAGTAGTTAGAAATTAGTGTCATACTACATTAGGCTCTACTCCAAAGTTATTGGTCAGTTTCTATTGGAAGAGGAGACATTTGAGTTTAAATCATTGCAAAACTCCTTTTCATTTCTCAGTCAAATGAATGAAATAAATTAATTCTTAATTTTCCCATGAATTATGTACATAAATAAAATATACACAATTCTGGATGCTGCCACAAATATCAGATTACTATAATATCATGTTTATGAACCATTTTTAGTAAGGATTACCAATGCATATCAGATCTTAAATCTTATCAATGCATATTTCTTAAAAATGTTAAATCCATCTTACATCCATTCACATAATTGTAACTTTTACTTTCTTTAACATAAAAAGTAGTTCACTTTTAACAAATATTTATTACCAGTTATTTATATTTTTAATAGTATAATCTAATTTAGTATTTTGTGTTGAAAAATAGCAATGATGGTAAGTTTAGTACGAAAGTTAATAAAACAAAAATGAAATGGGGCACCAATTCATCATCCTCAAATTGTTCTATACTTTGTAATCTGGTAGATCAGATATTTTTTAAATTCTTTTAAAAAGTAAGTAAATTATAAAATCATTTGCTTAAAATATTAAAAATCTCAAAAATAAATGTTGAAGATTCTGGCCAATGGTTAACTTCAAAGGTGTTTATGAAACTCTTTTGTATTTACAGATAACTTATTTGTGACAGGATTTCTGTTTTCAGATGCAAAGTATCTGTATTCAGTGTTAGTATCATTGTTTGTTAATCTTGTTCACTCAAAGACAAGAGAAATCCAAGTGTTTGAGATTTCAAAGAAAAAAGTCATATGTGCAAAAATATATTCCATTTGAAGCATAAAGTTGCATTTGTTTTCATACATTTGCTTTAATCTGTGTACATGGATGAATTTTGGATAGGATGTGTTATTTCTTTTTTTGTAACAAAATAATAAGAGATATAAACCTATATGATAGATCTTTGAGAAACTGAAGCCAGGATGGTAGACGTTAAAATCTTTTTTTGTACTAGAATGTGAAGATAAAACATTTCAGTTGTAATATTTGCTTGATTAGTTTCAAGGAACTAAAAGATGGTATAAAAAAAAATTGAAGTTCATTTGTGCTGGTTAGGTTTAAGTTTTTTTTTCAAGTACAAAACACATAAGATGTGACAAAAAGTTTATAATATTATCATAATTAATAAGCGATCCTCCAGCTGATATTCTAAAAGTATTAAAATCCCTGACGGATTAAGAGTAGAACAGTTTATCGGGAAGCAGCTGTACAAGAATCCACTTTTCTTGACTTGTTAAATTAAAGTAGTTAAACAAGAATATTCTTTCTCTGCTCTCTAAACTAAAATTATTATTTTATTTAACCATCAGCCAACTATGATATTGTAATATCTACATCAAAATAATGCGCGTGTGTGTGTGTGTATACTTACCTTTTCAATGGAGTATGCAACACAAAGAAATTATTGAATAAATATGATATATGAATGCATTCATGGAAAAGAAATTGGGTGGATGAATATATGTATTTTTTTTTTCTGAAAATGGAAATCTGAATATGTGTACAGGAAAGAAAAAGAATGAGAGAAACTTTGTAAGTAAAATAAATAATAATAACAACATGTCCTTGGGTAAGTTTCTGTAAGTGTTTATTTAACACTTTTCATTTGCAAGAGAATGAAATAAAGAAAGTTATTGGATAAAAGACATTTTGAGTAAATGCTGGCAATTCCAACGTGTGTGTGTGTGTGTTTCTATAAAAAGCAAATGTCACTATGCATGTGACGTTATGGCCAACAGTACCTTTTTAGTCAATCAGTCTTTTTCTTGTTTCCTTCATTCTCTATGTCTTTATTTCATTCCAATTCCCCAAATATTAACTCCTTCACTGATTCAATCAACTTGGCTTATTTCTCTGCAAATCTTATTTCTTCATTTCAAGCCAATGATTTTGGTTGATAAATTATTGATTTCTGATTCCTAAATGCCAGGGAAAATACAAATGGTCATCTTATGAGCATTTCTTCACTGGACTTGCTCCTATTCACAGAAATTTAGAATGGAACAGTTTACCAAAAAATGAAAAATCTACATCTTTCGGTAAATGTGGACAATTTTAGATTCAGTTCCCCAAGTTTCTTAATTCTATCTTGACAGTTTTGTTTTTGTTTTGTTTTGTTTGTTTTTTTATCTTAAATATTTTTATTTAAAATATTTTCTTTTATGCAATTTTAACATTTCCTTGAATCTTTAACAATTTATTTTCTAACTGCTCGTTTTCATCTTTAATGTTTGCTTAATTTTTGTTTTTGGTTTTTGTTTTTTGTTTGAAATTAAATAAAATAATTCATAAGCAAAATATTACAGAGTGATAGATTATTTTGTATGTCTGTATTTCAATTTATATTTATTTTTTTAAATATTTAAAAAGACCAACATTTTTTTTGTATCCAAACTTATACATAAATATATGCTAATTCATAATGCATTCATCTACAATACGTATATAATTATAATAACCAAGTCTTTAATGATATTACCAAGAAGTTAGAATAATATAAAAAATCATTACACAAAACAGGTGAAGATCAATAATTAGTATGAAAAAAATCTCAAAAACAAAGTTATCAATTGGGTCATCAAAATGAACAACCACTTCCATAATATGATTGAATTGTTGTAGTCAGTTTGTGTAATGAAAAACTTGAAGGCATCACTTTATTGGGAACACTCTACACCTTTTCAGCAGTGTTGTATTTTTTATTTTTTTATAAGCATTTCACCCCAAGCAAGGCGGGAAGCCACTAGCACGCAAGGGGTTACAGAGAGTTGGAGCTAGAGCAAACAGGAGTGATAGAGGAAAGGATGAAGAGAAGGATAGGGGTTAGATCAGGGCATCTGGAGATGTCGATTGACATTACATTTGAATAGTTTCAGATTATAGCTATCAAGGAAACAGGAAGAGGGGAGGGAGTTCCACAGGCGAGAGGTGCGAGACATGAAGCTATTGGAGTAGAAGAGGTGGTTACATTTAACAGTTTCGACAGTGAAAGGGTGTGAGCGAGATGCCAGCCTAGTAGAACACTTAAATTCATGAAGTTTCGGAACCAGTGAAAGCAGCTCCTTGGAGCAGTTACCATGAAAGTATTTGTAAAAAAGACAGATATTTATATAGTTAGCCTTCTGCCATGAATGTGATATTCTTGTCTGTTTGTCTTAAGTTATATATTTAATTATTATATATTGACTATACAAATCAAATAAAATCATAGAAAATGAGATATGTTTTTTTTTATTTTCACTTGTAATCACTTGAATGGAATCAAAAGCAATAAGCGTGACTTGAAATCTGAGAATAAATAGGAAGAAAGTAAATTGTGTCATATCATTTAAACTCATAACATGCAAATATTTTGGAAAATGTCAGTTAATTAATACAATCATCTGAGACCTGAAAACATTTAATTTTCCCAATGGTTTTTAAAAAAAAAAGAAGTTATCAACTTCTCACTATTAAAGTGATTAAAAATTAATTTTTCAACACAAGGTGGAAACAAGGTCCATTTAGCTTAAAAAATTTTTTTCCAAAATAAATTAAAAATTCTTTTAAAACTTGTAAATTTCATTTCTTCTCAGCACAATTGATGAAGCTTTAATTCTCAGATTAAATATTCTTTAAAATAAAAGCTGCATAATCATTTCAGAAAAAGTATTTCCTGTTCAAACTTATGCCAATATAGCACAATATTATCCAATTATTGTATCAAGTGCTTTGACAGGAGGTAACATATTGCCTAAACAGAGTGCTCCCAAAAGTGTTATATGATAGGTTCATAGAATTAACATTAGAATTTACTTAGATATTTAAAAACATACTTTTCAAAGATAAGATCATGTTCACATTGATTGAATCAGATTTAATTTTGTGAAGACAGTCAAGAACAATAATATTAAATGCAATTTATTGGATGTCTCACATAAAGAAAGAATGAACACTTAAAAGAAATTCTACCATCTGAGTAGACTGCATGACTACAGAATAATTATGGTTCCAGAATTTCAACACTAGATTGTTCAAGGGACGCATGGCTAAAACATATCAGATTTCCTAGCAATTGTGACTTCAATTCTTGGCTCTGGTAGTATTAAAAATCCCAGTCTGATTCATTGAAAGAAGCAGCCAACACAAAGATGAACTAGACTGGTGAGTATTAACAAGTTATCTCCCCTATGCATGGAGAGTGGAACGAGGACAATCTATTCTTGCGGGATCAATGAGGTGGTTGGTTTGAAATTCCAAGAAATTTGGTGAATATGAAGACAAACAGCTCAAGAAAGAAGGAGAATGGCTGAAACATTGTGAGTATAACAACCAAGACAATTCTGGTCCAAACAGCAAAAAAGTCGGAACTATTAAGAAGTTTTGCTACAAATAGCAAAGTAAATAAAATTTCTAGATTGTATTTTCTAAGGATTTGAAATATGACATAAATACCTCAAATAGAATCAATAAGAAATAAAGAAAGAGAAAAAATATAATTCAAATCAGTTGGATTAGAATACTACAAAATGTACTGGTGTTCTTAGAAAAGATATGACTCTTGAATTTATTTCCATTTTGTTTTTTTAAAGGCAATTTTATAAGTATTGTACTAATATTAGACTGACTACAAGAAGATACAGTCAGAAATTGGTATTCAGGGAAATCATATCAATTTTGTTTCTTTATGAATATGTGGATAAATTATTTACCTGAGAATATATATATATATATATATATATATATATATTGTTTAATCCTAAATTATATTTTTAAATATTATTACTTCCACAATAAGAAAAAAAACTTGGAATTTGTTCTTGATATACTAATTAAAAGGCAAAGCAGAAACAGTAAAATATAAATCTAGTAACTTCTAAAACTTTTACTGACATTCTCATGCATACTGTTTCCTAATATTCCTTGCTCAACCTGATACTGAGACTTCCTTTCAGAAGAACATGTTAATCAACAATTACATTTTCATATTTCCTTAAAATTCAAATTAGAAGTTTTTAGCCATTTCCAACATGTTTGTTTTTCATACCTTTATTACAATCACACTGATAAACATTGTTTTCTTAACTATTTTATACAAATCACTGCTTAATATAACTGCATTAATTCTTAATGGATTTATAATCAGTTTATGAATTGTGCATTATACAGGTTATGGCAGAAATACTTCCCACATAATGGTCAGTCATTAGCAAAATGAAGAAACCATTGCCACTAATGTGTTACCATTATGTAGGAGGTATTTCTGCTATAACCTGTATGATTATACAGCAGAACATGTCTCTTATTGAATGATAAAAATAATTTGGGTGCACTGAATACGAATTTCAACTTGGTTTGCTTCTATCAGGTCCTGATTCTTGTCAACAGCCTATGTACCATTTTCCAGATTTTTAAAATTAGGACTAAAAATGAAGTCAAGTGTTAAAGATTTTTTTTCCAAGTTTCATGAATACAAGCAGTTTCAAACTACAATAAAATTACATTATAATGATAGAAATGAATTAAAATAAAGAAAAACAAACAGATATGAAGCTTTCACTGCGGCAGAATTTTTTTACAAAGTCAGTTATATTTGTTTGTTGATGTGGAAGTGTAAAATTTCCACACATAAAAAGGAATCAGGGTTGTTTTTGCATTTAAACTTTCTAGTGCTTGATGACCTATTGCTTGATTGTTCTGCCAATGTGTAAAGGTATTTTAGAAAATATATATAAACACAAATAAATATATATACACACAAACATTGGTTTAAATATGAACTTATGAGATAGATACTTACAATCCACAAAATTAAACTAGAAACAAGAATGAATAGGTACAATATAAATTATGTCTAATTAAATCAACTATTAAATCATAATGACATAATTACTCACTAAATCATATGCCAATTCAAAATTACATTAATACCCAAACTTAATTAACTGACTGATTGAATTAGCTGATTAACTCCAAAAATGAGTCACTTTTATATATTTTAGTTGTCCCTCTAGAATATTCTACAGAAAACAGGAACACTCTAGAAAATTCTAGAAATCTATGATATTTTTAACTTAATTTACTAATATTAAAATGGGTTAAAAATGAGAAAATTAAAAATATTTTTAGAGTGGTACATATAAAAGTATACATAATACAACAATACCTAGATAAAACCTAGTTGCATTATGTAATATTGAGAAAAAACTTTTTATGAATATAACAAAAGAGGAGGAGTGTTGAGCAAAATTAGGACCTGATAGAATAAAACCTAGTAGAAATTTATGCTCAGTGACCTCAAATTACATAGAACAAACTGTCAAATCGAATTCAATGGACAATGGTTCCCTCATGTTATAAATAAAATTACTTAGTTAATTCAGCAGTACTTAAATTAACTGGTCCACTCATAAAAAAAAAAAAATTTTTATAGATTAGCATTCATTAGATTTTTCTCTACCCATGACAGTTGCCAGAATTAAAAATTCATTTTTTTTTACCATTTTAGAGAGAGGATTCTGTTTATATTATATAAATACAGTATCAAATTGATCTCTGAGTTATCTGTATTTTGTTTTTATTTACAAATATCAAGTACTTCCATCATTGATAACTGTGTATTACTGATGTTGTCCTTTTCCTCAATAACACAGTTATCAATGACATAAAAACAGTTTCAAACTTGACATTGATAAATAAAAAAACAAAATACAGATAACTCTTTAAGAAGACAGGGATCAATTTGCCACTGTATTTATATTATGAACAGGAACTCCACTTTTAAAATAATAAAGATCAATATTTTTAAATTATGATAAATGTTGTAGGTAGAAAAATGTCTAACCAATAAAAAAATTTTAAAGAAAAATTTATCCACATTTTTTTTATGAACAGAGCAATTAATTTAAATAATGCCATTAACTGAATAGATAATTATTTAAAATTAGAATGCTATGAACTTGATTAGATGGAATGAAATTTGTTAATTTCTTCGTGATAACAGATTACTGTCTCTTATTAATTCTTCTTTGAGATCAATAAAACATTTACAGAAGATGTAAACATTGAATTAAAACTTAAATATTCAAATTAAGACAATTAAGATATTCAGATTGAAAAATAAATCCTTGAAGGTTTGTTAAAGCACTAATAAATGTTTTCTGTTTTTTTGCATTTACTATTTTGGCATTATAATGTTAAAAAGATATCATTAATTCATCTAAAATGTTTTAATTATTGATAATACTTCAAAGAATTTGTCTTCTTAACACATATATACTTATTTTCTATGAAAGCAAAAACAGTTTATTTAATTCATTCTTTACTTTACATGGCTAAGCATACACATTTCTGTCGAAGTGCAAAGGCCTATTGATGGAATTTTGTAAGAACCACAAAAGAGAAGCATCTTTGGAGTTGAACTTTTAAAATCTGTTAACTTTTCTTTCTTTTATCTTATAAATTTATTGTTCTCTGTTATACACAATCTCAAATATCATTTTATAAACACAATCTCTACAGTTTCAGTCCAATTAATCTCTCTGTATATTTATTATTTTCTCAGTTTCTATGATATAAACTTCAACTTCTTTTAACTAACTAGTTAGCTACCTAACCAGCAAGATACCCTCTATTACTTCTTAGAAGATTAAAGTTACACTGAACAACTTTCTACTGGAAGCATGTACATCTTTATTGCTGTAAAATTAGGGATACTCACATGACAAATCTATGTATCTATCTATCTCTTATATGTCGTCGGTTTTTTTTCTCAATATATCAAACTTTCCACTATTCCTTGTTTCACTATCAAACATTATTGGGTATGCACATCGGCCATGAAGAAATTAAATTTTGCAATAGAATATTTTTTATGTTTCAATAAATTGATCTTTTTATTCATCAATGCTGATATTATACTAGCAATGAGCTTTATGGAAAACGTTTACTGAACCATGTCCTTTTGATGTCATAAAAATAAATATCTAAAAAAAAAATGGATACATTTTCATAAAACATTTAAAAGCACTTGCAAAAGTTGTTTCTTTTAAGCACTTTATGGCAAGATGGTTATATGAAGAAATACAGGTTATTACTCTTTGGATATATATTATTGCAGTCTCAATGTCAGAGATATAAGATTTATGTTGCTCTTAAAGACAGAAACATCTCAAATATTTTTAGTTTTGCTCCTTATAATTCCAAAATTGACCACCCGGATCCTGAATAATTTAAAGCTATCCCCTCAGTATCACATATGAAAAATATCAAACAAAATAAAACAAAAACAAAAATCACATTGTCAATACATGACCTAACATCACCAACTGAAACTTACTTTGAAAACTCTTGAACTGAAAATAAAATATAAAACATTCTCTTTTCTATCCTATAATTTAAAAATATCTCCTAAAATTTACCTCGTTGCTCATATCTCTTTCATTCCCACCCTGCCATTCTCTTTCACTTCTCCCTATCAAATTCTCTTTCTATGTCTCTTGCTCTTTAGCTTTTGGCTTCTTCATTTGTTTGTCTAACCCCTCCATCCCCATTTCTCCTTGCCTATACTATTGTTTTGTTTTTTTTTAATTTTCCTTTTGGCCTTTATTTCTCAGAAATTTTCCTTTCAAACTTCTGAATTCGAGCTTGTTGAATTATCATTTTTCAACACCACATTTATTTACATGTATATTTCATTAATTTTCTCAGTGTGTATGTATATCTGCATTGTATGACTATATTAACATGTTCTGTTGTTTTTTTTATGTTTTTTTTTTTATTGTGGTGGGGGGTATTTTGTCTTAAATCTTTAGTTTTTTTCCCACAATGCCTTGTTGTAATGCTGTTCCTGCTGAACAATTCTCTCTTCACAAAATTTAGACTTCACTTTACCAATTTTCAACATGCCTTTTGTAGTAAGGTAAAGAACAAACACAGAAAAGAAAGTGTCACATGTTATAGATCAGCATGCAATTTTGCAGTCACTGTTTTTTCTATATTTTTTCTTGGCCTAGTTAGATTCTGAGCTAATTAGTGCAAAATTACTTTTGCAATAGCACATTCGTTAAAATTTCTCCATGGGATTGTATGAATAGAGAATAAATAAGTGTATATGCACAAATTTCTAAGCAGCTGTTTATTTATATAAAATACATATATATAGATATTCATATATAAAAGCTGTGAATACATACAAACACATGTCTGTTTGTGCATATATATATATATATATATAAGTGCGAGAAACCCACACATATAATATATTCATGCATTCAAGCTTAGTGGCATGTGTAGAGGCGAGGAGAGAAGTCTCAGGCTACTGAAAGAAATGCATGCTGGGTAAATTTTTGCAAGTTTGTAGCTTCTGGGCAAGACTGAAAAATAACTGAAGTAAAAAGAAGTATATCATAGTTTTACTCACATTATATATATATATATATATATATATATATATATATATATATATATATATATGAATTTTCACTCCCATTTGTATAATATGCAAGTTATTAAATATTGAAAAGTTAACAATTCTCTTTTATCTATAATTATTTTAATATATTGATTGACTAAATTGAAATCTTTTTTCATTTGTTATAAATTACTCTGCCAAGAAAAAATAAAAATAAAACATTTTAGTAATGTTTTTTAACCAAGTCTATCCGACAAACTTCTCTCTCTCCAGAACAGAATGGATAAAAGTGTTTATTTAATTTTTGGGAGTGTGGAATATTTGATTTCTAGCATCAAAACTAAATATAGCAATTTGCCATTATAGTTCCATATTTTGTCTGTTGTTAGCCTGCATGCTCATGCTTGAACATCAATTCTTTAATTAACATTTCTAAAAGAGCAACTTTGCATTTTGTTCAGAGTTGTCTTCTAAAATCTAATGCCACACACCAAGAATGCCAGTCTCTTTTTCTGATGCTAACTCTGATCAAATTAGATTATATCAGAGTTCAAACCGATATGATCTTGTTATGTTTATGGAAGTATATTTATTTCTTGCTAATTTGTAAGTCTGCAGATATCCACTAAAATATTAATATATATATATATATATATATATATATATATATATATATATATATAAACAAAAAATGATTTAAAAGATTGCAGAAATACAAGCTACTACGATTCTAATATTTCAGACAATTATCTTCCATTTTCACACATTTATATATATATATATATATATATATATAGCAATCATAAGTGTAGAAATGATCTTATCAAGAAGTGGCTTTAAGTACAAATTAATCTAAACAATTCAGAGCATGGGTGGGAAGAATTAAGTCTGTATTAATTCCGTTCGATTGTATTTAAAATGATTTATTCTTGCGGGGATATTTTTACTGCCCCCCCCCCCCCGCGCCCGCCCTCTGTACGTAGACAGGCAGGCAGGCAGGCAGGATTGTATTGCACCAGAAACAAAATGCATTCAGCAATGAAAATGAAAAGAAAGGCAGCAGTAGAGAATGAAACTGTTTACAAATGATTGTCAATCAATTTTATCTTTCGGCTCTGAATAAATTAAATTGGAAAAAACTGCTTGAATGAATTCTGACAATGTAAATAAGTAATTACATTCTCTCGTTCATACCAATAATATCACTTTACAAAGACCGAAAACTCTCGATGGCAAATAACACAATTTACTGCCAATAGTCATGAATTTCTTTATTACACAAGAAAGAAAAAAAAATAACAAAATATTAAAGTGTTTGACTAGATTAAATTTTCCAAATTCTTTCCTTTATGAATTTAGAATTCTTTTGACCTGAGGATTCCAAATCAATTAAAAGAAATAACAAAATGAAATTAAAAATTACTATGATGACATTTCTAAAATTATTTTTCATTAATAATGATTGTTAAAATAATTCAAGTAAGATACAATAACTTAAGTGCTTATAATAATAGTAATTTCATTGAGACAAATTACCATACTAATTAACAGTGGCAATTACTGTAATAGATCCAATACAAATAATTATAATAATCGCAAGAACAAAAAAACCCATAATAATCACAATATTAAATATTATAAATATTATTATGTAATGGAATAACCAATCACTCCCAACGAATGATTACACTATAGGTAGTAAGTGCCTATAAAGTCAACTGCCTGCGAGAGACAGGAGGAAGAGTGAGAGCGAGAAGATGCAAGCACATCCGACCTTCCAATTAGTGGCACTCACTACTAGATTGACCTGTGTGTATAACTGTACTGTATTTCATATTGTACTGGTTGTGTACAATAAACCTTTCTTCTATTATCCACCTGGTGTTAAGTATTTATTCCCTTAGCATAACATTATCAACAAAAACAATTCTGATGATGTGGAAGTACCCAAAATATTAATTTCAACTCAAAATGTCTGAGTTTTTCAAGGTCTATTGACATCAGGCTTTTTTTTTTGCTGTCAATCAACGTTGTTGCTATTGTCCTTATTGCAATTGATATTGTAATTATTACAGTAAATATGATCTTCATCCATCTGAAATTACAGCTTCAACAATAAAAACAAATTGTAGCATGTTTGTCACTTTTAAATTTAGAAAATAACTCTAGAATTTTAATGATTAAATAAAAAATAAAATTAACTGTAATAACAGTTTATACAAACTAAACTGTATCTTAATACTAGTTACCAATTTGTTTCAGGGCTGAATTTAGATGAAGAGAGGCCCTAGGCTATTTCATTTGTGAGCCCCCCCCCCCAATCCCCATTCTCAGAAAAGAGGAAACTAGAAAATGTGTTAAATTAAACAATTTGAGTAAAGCCGAGGTGTTTAAAATTACTGAGTAGTAATTCATAGTCTACAATGTATTATAACAGCATGTGTAAGAAAGGCCAATGAGAGTGTCAAAAATATACATATTTGCTGGAGGCCCCCTAAATTTTGAGGCTCTAGCCTTCAGCCTGTTAGGCCTATAGGTAAATCCAGCACTGATTTGTTTACTGTGTGTGTATATATATATATATATATATATATATATATACAAGAACAGATGGAGTTATCTCCCCTTACAGTAGAGCACTTTCTACATTTATTTTTTACATTAACATGGGAAAAACTTTATATATATATATATATATGTTATGTGCATATATACATGCATATATATATATGTTATGTGCATATATACATGCATATTCTTCTATAAATACATATATAAAAATGTCATTAATGCTAATTGTCAAATAGTTTTCCATATTATATATATTTATATATGACATTTTTCTGTAAGAAAAACTATATACTTTCCTAAACAAAAATCTTTAGTGTACTTATATATATATATCATTGTTTTTATATGTCCTCATATCCATGTGTATATATATATATATATATATATATATATATATGTGTGTGTGTGTGTGTGTGTGTGTGTGTGTGTGTGTGTGTGTCTACCTGTGCATAGGTGAAACAATTTTAAAAGAACTGTTAAATGTGTTAGGTGTTAGGTTGGTTGGGTGTGTTAGGTGCATGTGAAAAATTTCTTTCTCACATTAACAGCTTATTAACGACTCCTTTTTTTTTTAAATGTTTTTTTTTTCTTTCACCTCCATTTAAAAGCTGGCCCCTGTCTTGCCTAACAAAAGCTGACTTGACTGAATGCTGCTGGCCTTGATTCAAATATATTTTTCTTTGTTGCATCCTTTCTGCAGCTGGCAAAATCCATAATGTGCCTTATTTTTTTTCTTTGTGTAGAAAAAGCCTTTTGTTCTTAAATCATGGCTGCTTTGATATTTACTAGAAAAAATCATTTCATGTTTTTTTTATATATTTTATTGTTTGGCAGAACTGCATTATGATAAGCATATGGTTGCATATGCTCAGTTTTCAGATCAGAATCAAAACTTTGATTGCTTTTTTAATATATTTTCTTACTTCTAATATTTGGTTGAAACACAACTGATCTTGCTTTATATATATGTATGTGTGTGTGTGTATGTATGCTTGTATATATATATATATATATATATATATATATATATATATATATATATATATATATATATATATATATAGGGTGTGTATGTATATATTGCATGTCTACATAGAAAAAGGTTGACAATTTATAGTCCGTTTATGATGACACTTTTCAGCAAAATAAAAACCAATGTCAATACTTGAAATTTTTTGATTTAATTTGACTTTGTTATTATTTTTATGGGAAAAATTAAAAGAACAGAAAAATATATTTTTAATGTTTTAGATTTCTGTTCTGCAACAGAGAATACATGTAATCATAGATGCAATTTTTATATATATATATATATATATATATATATAAAAAAGACAATTTGAAAATAGTCATTTTTTCATCATTTGACTTTATCAAAGCAAGTGATGATAAATAAAAACGAAATGTTGTGTAGTTACATCAAATTCAAAAATTTTAAAAAGGATGCTCCTGTGTAAGCCTCTTTCTGGGTATTTGATTATATATATATATATATATTATGTGTATATGTATATATGATACAGTGAGTGTATTTATAAGATTTTTTGTCTGTATTGCTTGTGCTAGTTATCTTACTTGCACTAGTGACAACAGGTGGTAGTCTTTATGACAATAGTAGACTAAGAATTTTACAAAGTCAAAAGTTCAGAAGACTAACTCTGTGAAAGTACAACAATAATAAATGGGAAAATATACTTAAGGATTTACATATGAAAATCCTTTTAATAAAAATAATGAATTAACAAAATATCAATTTCTTTTTTGCCATCAACTTTGAGAGATCAAAAACATTCTCTTGTATTCTTCTGAAATTTTTTTTTTTAGTCAAATTTGTTACACTATTACATTCTTTCTAGATTTAATCACAATTCTACAGACTTAACATTCTGCCTTATTTTCTGCAACAGCACTAATTTTTCATTTTTGGTCTAAAGAAAACTGATTACCAATTTTCACAATTACTTCTCTATAAGAACACTTATTATTCTGCCCTACATGACATAACCATTTTAACTTTTTTCTGAATCAATGATATTCATTTAAGAAGTCAAAGTTTTAGTCAAAGGCATTTAATTTATCTTTTGATGAACTTGAGAAGTCACTCCTCAAACCCAGACAAGAAATATTAATATTTCTTTTACATCTAATGCAAAATCAGTCAGTCAGTTATGTGCCATGTGTGATACACGCTTAGGCAATCATGTATCTTTCAATACATGACTGATGTGGCAGATTTTTTTCACACAGTAGATTGCCATTTCTTTCTGCGGTAGACCAGTTGCCATCCAAGGCTATAGAACTTAGTTTTCCTGCTATTTACACATAGCTGGGGGGAGAACAGGCTTCATACCTTTCCCAAGGGTATTAGCATGTAAGTGAATATAATGGATTCGACTGGAACTCGAACTTGGCTCTCTGATTCCTCAATCTGAACCACTATCCATTATTCCACCATGCCTCCTATGAAACTATTACTAACAATGGTTTTAGTATTGACATTTCAAATCAGGTTTGAGGTAAGTTAAAACTCATCAGAAGCTGATCAGTATTTAACATAAAGAAGTTAATTCAGTAACCTAACTTGTGTGATATTTTCTCTCCTACAAAGGACAACATTTTATGTGCATCTAAAAACATTTTTTGATTAACAATGATTTAACTACTTTAAAATATTACAAAAGTCTAATATTTTTACATTGAATGAATGTAATTTTAACATTTATCATTTATAGATATCAAGCCAAATATAACTATTTTATGCTATCAGTTTATATCTCATTAATTTATTTGTAATCTTCTAATCAGTGTTTGCTCTAGGAAGAAAATGTCAGACATTATTAATTGTTCAGTGTAAGATAAAAATAAATCAATTTTTTGAAAAGGATTTAAACAGAAGCTATTTTAAGATTTTCAAATATTTTTGTAGAAGTTTCTCTGTAATATATTCTTGATTAAAATACTAACCAGCTTTAAATGCATTATCACCACCAATTGTAACTCCAGTTGATTAAATGTGAATTCTTTATGAAGATTCTGAAACTGTTCTAAAAATTTTTTTTTCCTCATTGCATCTTGGCATTCTGATTCGTTCTAATATGAATGATGACAAACCACCTGATTAATCAAATCTACTCACCAAATTTCTTGATGCAATATTTTTTCTTTTTTATTAACTGGCAAATGATTAACTGCTCCATATCCACTTATACAATCCACTAACCTTCTTACAACTGATTACTTCCCTTGCTTACTGATCGACTGCCAAAGTTCTTCTTCTGATACTAACAACAAAGAAATAGTAATCATAATTTATTCAGATCTTGTTTTTTTTTGCTTGGATTCCCAAATAAACAATTGGCCAAAAAAGACCCAAGATTGGTCTACCTTCCAGAAGGTAAGTCATTTAATCTGAAACATATTCATTGATTGTCTTGAATTTGTTACTTTCCCCAATAGATTTCTTAATATACTTTCAAGTTTTCTAATTAAAAAAAAAAAAAGAAGTCTATTTAATCAAATCTTTAATAATGTTAACGTTCACATTCTGAATAATCCAAGATTTTGAGATTTATTTAACAAGGTTTAAGTTCAGGTGAGTTGATGAAAAAAAAAATTGATTCTGGATGTTTACAATAAGTTTTCTTTCATTGACTTCTGCCTTTTGTGATTTATTTTAAAAAATAAAAGAAATGATGTCAAATTGCTGTTTCAGCTGGAAACTAGTTCAACAGTCTGCTCTTTCAGTGGATATAATATACTTTATAAAAACTCAATTTTTCAAAGTTTGCTGACATGAACACAATGTTCCAAACTGAAGTGAGGAAATGAACGCAGAAAATCCTTCTTCTTCTTTATGTGCTGTGTCCCTTCAGGACATGGACGATCATGGCTCTCCACAATTTCCTGTCCTTTGTAGTTCTTAGTAAAGTTTGAGTTTTTGCTGTCTCTCCTAATCCTTGTTTTACCAACTATTTACACAGGCTTGTTAGGTAGGTTATGCACTGTATTCCTCTGTCCCTCTTGCCTTTAATCTATCCGGTGAGTGTCAAATTTTCTAAGCCCTCTTTCCTCATTACATGTTACAGAAATTTCAACTATCTCTTTCTGATTCTAAGTATAAGTATCCTTTTTGTTTTCATTACAATTTTTAAAATTGTAATGAAAAATTGTTGCAAAAATTCTCAGTAACTTTTGCACAATGTTTTTTTCACCCCAAGAAACAATTGAAAACTTAAAAAAACTAATATTTGAGAAATATTAGTTTTTCAAGTTTACTCAGTTCATTATTTTTATCCACTCAGTGCATTGTTTAAAAGATTTAAGAAGAATTCGCGATCATGAAAATGGGTTTTACATGAAATTACAGAAAAGAACATTAGCATTTAAACAGTTGGCTTTCTCTTCTTGCTTCACCCATGAAAATATCGTTTTTGGTCAAGATAATTACAGCGAATCATTGCCATCACCAATTATGTGCCATGTTTCTTCAGGATGTAAATAATCATGGCTCTCCACAACTTTCTGTCCCTTGTAACTCTAAGCAACATTTGATCCATCACCATCACTCCTGCTCTACTATTCATTTCCAAAAACCTATTAGGTAAGTTGTTCACTCTTTCCTTTACCCCCTCCTGCCCCCCAGTATGTCTTGTGAGTATTAAATTTTTTAAGTCATCTTTCCTCATATACTCCAGAAATTTCAAGTGCCTCCTGTTTTCCTTTTTTTTTTTTTAAGCGTATCACCCCAAGCAAGGCTGGTTGGTGGCCACTATCACGCATGGGGTTACAGAAGGGTTGGAGGAAGAGCAGATAGGAGTGGTAAAGGAAGAGATGTGGAGAAAGAGAAGGACGGAGGGTCGATCAAGGCAGGGGGGTTACGGAAGATATAGAGTGAGAGCAGATAGGAATGAAAGATGAAAGGAAGTGGAGAAGGGAAGTGGATAGATCAAGGCAATTGGAGATGATTATTGACGCTACACTTAAACCGTTGGAGATTGTATTTGTCAGGGAAACAGTAATAGGGAAGGGAGTTCCATAGGCGAGATGTGCGAGACATGAAGCTATTGGAGTAGAAAAGACGTCTACATCTAACAGTTTCAATGGTGATGGGGTGGGAACGGGATGCCAGCCTCGTAGGACGGTTAAATTCACGAGGCTTAGGGACAAGCGAAAGCAACTCCTCAGAGCAATTACCATGGAAGTACTTGTAGAAAAGGCAGAGCGATGCAACATCACGTCTGTGAGAGAGCGACTGCAGACGAGATGACAGATCAGGGCCAATCACATTGCATATCTGTCTCTGGATCTTATCAAGAATCCTGAGGCAACACGCAGGGGCCCCAGACCATAAATGGCAGCAATACTCCATGCAAGGTCGAATGGTAGACTTATAGACTTGGAGGATCGATTCCGGGGAGAAGAATTTCCTGGCTCGGTACAGGGAACCAACTTTTCTTGCGGTGGATGATGCAACTGACTCGATGTATTTGTTCCATCTCAGATCAGTGGACAGCGTGAGACCGAGCAGCCGCAGAGAGGAGCTCTTGAGAAGTTGGTCCTCAGACATTCTGATGGGATGCAGGGATGGGTCCTTGTGGTGGTTAATGGAGAGCAGTTTTGTTTTAGAGGCGTTAAAGTTGACCATCCATTTCTCTCCCCAGTCCACAACCGATTGGAGGTCCTTTTCAATTTGAGCTGCCAGGTTAATTTTGTCCGCCTCAGTAGATTTGTGCTTGAGGCAGGAGTAAATAGTAGTGTCGTCAGCATAGATACCAACTTGGGAGTCTATGGCGTCAGGAAGGTCGTTTATAAATATGAGGAACAGAGTAGGGCCAAGGATGGAGCCTTGAGGAACACCAGCGGTAGTGGGATAGGAGTTGGAGGAGAATCCACTGAGAACAACCTTCAAATCTCGGTTTGATAGGAACGATTGAATTAGGTCAAACAATCGACCTGTGATGCCATAACCCCGGAGCTTGCGAAGGAGGCCGGCATGCCAAACCCTATCGAATGCTTTGGAGATGTCAAGGGCCACGGCACGGGCTTCACCGTTACTATGGATAGCTTGGTAGACAAATTCAGTGATGGCCGTAAGCACATCGGCAGTAGACCGGGCAAAGCAGAAACCATACTGCTTGTCTGAGAGCAGATCGTGGGATATCAGGTGAGTAATCACTTCGGTGTTGATAATGGCCTCGAAGACTTTGCCGAAGAGGGGAAGGAGACTGATAGGACGGTAATTAGAAGGGTTGGAGGGGTCGCCAGAGTTCTTAAAGACAGGAACAATGGTAGAGGACTTCCAGCAGTCAGGAAAACAGGAGTCCTTGAGGCAGCGGTTGTACAATTTAGAGAGGGCAGGTGCCAGTTCAGGTGCGCATTTCTTCAGGACAATGGCTGGTATTCCATCGCCACCAGTAGCCTTGTGTAGATCTAAGTTAGAAATAATGCCCAGTACCGACGACGGGGTTATGTGCAAGCCGTCCAGTAGGGCCTCAGTTCTGGGAAGGAAGTCGGGCAAGGGTACCCCAGAGGAGTCAAGCGTAGAATTGGAAGAAAACTTCCGAGCGAAGCATTCGGCCTTGTCAGCAGAGGTGGTCAGGACCTCAAACTGATTGAACAGTGGAGGAATGGAGGGTTTGTTACTATTCAGAACGCACTTGCAGAGGCGCCAATAGTCCTTGGAGCCAAATTTGCGGGATGCAATACATTCCTTCATCCGAGCTGCAAATAGTGCCTTGGCATTGTCGAGGGTACGCTTACACTCATTGCGTGCAGAGGTAAATAGACGTCTGTTGGAGTCGGACATGTCACTACGAAAACGGTGGAAGAAGTGGTTCCTATGGGCAATGGCGGCTGAGCAAGCAGCTGTGAACCAGGGGGAGGAGCGTGGTTTGACCTTGAATTTCCTGGAGGGGATGAAAGCTTCGATACCGGCTTTGATCCAGGAAGAGACCTCAGAAGCACAATCATGAGTGGGGAGCTTAAATACAGCATCCCAGGGGACGTCGCGGAGGAAGTCCCGAAACGAGTCCCAGTCAGCCCGTTGGTAGCAGAAAGTGGTTCTGGTGGTAGGAGGTTCTTTGCAGGGGGTGGGGCTGAAGGAGATACTAACAGACACGACAGCATGATCGGAGTTACCGATAGGACAGAGCTGCGTGGCACTACAAGACTCAGAGATGGAGGTAAAACACAGGTCGAGGAGTGAGGCCTTACAGTCACAATTGTAGGAAAAACGCGTGGGGAAATCGATTATCTGGGTGAGGGATTGAGAGATTGAAAAGTTGAGAGTATGTATGCCAGCGAGGTCAGTGGTAGCGTTCTGTAGCCACTGGTTGTGATAGGCGTTAAAATCACCAAACACAAATATGTGAGCGTACGGATGGACAGAGAGGGCCTTATCTATGCTGTCAGGAATACCTTCATTGTTGTACATGTGTTCTGTCTGTGGTATTCTTAGAATATGTCTCTACAAATATATCACTGTTATTACTAGTCTTATCTTGAAGAGGTCAGATATGACATAGAAGTTTTACACTCATTTCTTATTTTCTTACGAAATATTTCTATGTCTTAAGATTTTTTTATAGTTTCTGAAAAGTTTCTGAAACGTTGTAATATATAATTGCGACAAAGATAAGGACAATAGTCCGAATATGTAAATAGTGTTGTCTACATTTATATTGATACTACCATCAACTTTAAAGGTATCTAGAAATGTTCTGCCTAAAATAATAGCTCAAAACATTACTCCACTTTCCCACTGTTGTCTTGTATATTACGTTGGTTGACTATTTCAGTGAAGAAGCCAACATCTATTCCAGCCATCAGCTTCATCCAATGTAGCTATACATTTATCACTAAAAATTATTACAGAAGAATTAATTTCCATCTACCGCTTTACCTAACTTACATGTTTCTCGCTGTAATGTTTACTTAAATGTGGTAATTTGGTTGTTTTCATGTTTTTAGCCATTTTCTTAATATTCTGCATCTTTTTATTCATTTGCAACACCAACTTCGTCACATAACTTCTCCCTGGTCAGCCCCGTTTTCTTGCTTATTACCCTTATAATTTTTCCGAAATCTCTTTATTGTTACACTCTTAAATTCACTTTTTTCTTTGTATGAATGTTTTCAATTAATTTTCTGATTTTTCTATATTTGTTCAACTTTTTCACAATTTCCAATATTGAATTCCTAACAGTAACTTTACAATATCTTTTTTTGTTTTTATGATTATGTTATGACTCAAGATAATCTTTATATATCTCAATTGGACAAATAATTATACTGTCAAATATATTTACTGACAGCTTGATCTTACATAATAAAATTTCACACCACCAAATAAGTTATGGTGAATATTTATAATAAAAACAAATATTATAAGTTGAAATTGATATGATGTATTTATCCTAAAGATATTACTTTCATCAGTTGATTATTACCAGTTTTATTATGAAAACTTTCATAATAAAATCTGAGATATACACGAAAAGCACTTTGCCAATACACTTAAATTTAAAAAAATATAGTGGATGTGTAATGCCAGCAATGATGTACAGGTGTGAACATGGCAAAGCTGTTTTGAACATACTCAAGAATGTACAAAGATCAATGGAAAGAGTAATGGTTATTCTAACCAAAAAGCTTTAAGGCTAAAGAGAATATTCCTGCAAAACAATGTTTCTTCTAAGACAAGAAAACAGTTCAACATGGATTGAGATCAAAAATGTCATACAAGGGATTAAATGACAAATATGGAGGTAGGTAAGACACATAGCAAGAAGAAATGTAAACAGATAAGAGTGAAAGGTTGTTTGATTTGTACCCAGATAGAAAATATACTAAGGAAAGACAAAACAGAAGATGCAGATATGAGATGGAGCCATTTGCTGATATGACATGAGAATTTTTTTAAAGTCTTTGTCTTGCATTGGATTAGCAATGAATACTGTTGCTGATGATAATGTTATGTGTATATAATACACCAACCATGACTATTATGTGTGTCTGTAATGCAATCCTATGACCTAAATTATTTTTTTTTATTGAAACTAGAGCAAAGTATTCAGATATTTTATTCTCTAAGCACAGAATATTTTTGAAAATTCAGTGAAAATACTAACAACTCTGTTTTCAACTTCATATTTCTTTTTTGTTACTGTAGTGGGATTGGTTAGGCTTATACTAATTAGCATAACCATACCACTGTATAAAGGCAGAACTCTAGATAGATGACAAAAGAGCAGTCCATTGGATGACTACTACTACAATTGTGTGTGTACGAACTTCACGACAGTTACTAAAAAGAAAAGAACGATAATGGCAGACAAGTTTCTCTTATTGGTACATAATGCAGATACTAAGGATTTTGTATCTTTTATTGAAACAGATTAATAAAAACAAGATCAAGTCGTATATTCTGCAATGAACTATTTACACTATCAATACTATTTATTGTTGACTTACTCTCAAGAGGATAGACAGCTTTTCTATTCATAAAAAAGTATTCTGATCTCTTAAGAATAGGAATTTCATCTGTCTTTACAATACTTTCATTATTTTCCCTTTACCAAAGTCATAAAATGCTTAAATTAAGTGTAAACAATCGGGTTATTTTTTAATTGAAAGTGATGTATATTTAAAGATACCGTGCTGGCCTTTGTGCATTACTGTGTCCCAGCCTCACAATACAGAATAAATGTGTGATAAGAATACCATTTGAAAAGTATTTTTAATATCTGTACACCAACGCAGACATGTGAAGTGGCTGGCTCCATGAAACAATCGCAAAGAGAAAATTGAAAATGTTTTAATTTTAAGAATAGAAATTTTACTATTAAAACCTGATTGAATCTTGTATAAAAAATGTTTTAAGTCAATCTCAAATATGTTTAGAGATTACTGCTCCATCTGCTTTTATTAGAAAAGAGTGAACCTTTTAAATATATCCAAAAAAATCATCATTTGTTTTTTTTAAAACATATTGAAATGGGTATTATTATCGTTATCATATTTTCAGATTAAATGTTTAATAAAAATATTGTAAATTAGCACAATCGATGAATGAGTTATATATAAAAGTAAGGAAATAGTTTTCATATAAGTTGATAAAATTTTACTCTAATCATCTTAGAAAGACATGGTCTCATAAACTCCATCCTATGTGAATGTGTGGGTAGGTGCTGGAAACTTTGGGTATAAAAGGAACTGTGTATAAAGTATAAACAAATAATCTATATTTACTTATTTGATTTAGATTGAAGTGAAAGTAAGTTTATAAATCAGATTTTGGTAACAGTTGGTTGTTTGGGGTTTTATGGCATATCAACCACTATGGGTTATTTAATGCCAGATCCAGTATTTACTAAATATATCAAAAACGTATAGCTGGCAACATCATTGTTTCAAAAAACGTATAGCTGGCAACATCATTGTTTCAAAAAAGTGTAGTTGGCAACATCATTGTTTCAATGTGCTGGAAAAGACCTGGAAGTTCACTATTTTCCCATAGCTGGGACCCCAACAGGTGCTACCACCCCGGGTCAGGGTGGACCTGGGAACACCAGCAATTAAGAAGTGGTTCCACGCTTCCTCAAAAACTCCTGATCAGAGGCCTTGCTGTTGGATGCAGTTTAACGTCGTACCCAGGACGATTTGTTAACAGTCTGTTATGTCTCATTAGTTGAGAGTTTAGTAGTTAGACCTTGGTAGTAGTTGTCATCTTAGAAATAGATGCAGTGTCAATCTGCAGTGGGTTTTTTTTCCTAAGAAGGGCAAAAAATGTCTAAAGCAGATGACTGATTAACTTCTTCATGTGACACACACAGCTGGTTTCTCTGGTGGTCCCTTCTCTTTTTCTGCTTCTCGACTCTACTGGTACAAAGCTTTGTTTTGCCTAATATCACGTTTCTTTGTATTCATTTTTTTGATTAGCCAAAATCATTTTATTTTCCAGCAATCCTTTCTTTTTCAATTTCTCTCTTTTTTTTTTGTATATAGTGGAAGTTATGTGTGGAGCCTCTCTTATTTTGGTAGATTTTTCAGTCACAAATGGTTAGACTCTGGTCCAATAAACTGCAGCTGTTTTTCAGCCGGGTTCAGTCATTTCTCTTTCTTCCTCTTTTTCACTTGAAAGTTGCCTTCTCATTAGCATATAGAGAGAAGTTTAAATAGAGAGGCAGAGATAAGGGTTTTAAAGGAAAGCAAATGACTTATTTTAATTTTAATTCATTTTCTCTTGTCTATACATTTTAATTTATTTCTGTTATTGGAACTCAGATGTATCAGCTCAAATATAACTAAAATTAGATTAAAGTAGTTGACATGATTCAGTTTGTGATTGTATTGACACTGGATGATCTGCTGCCAAGTTTGCTGATTTTGCAAATATAACAAATTTTTGCTAATTCTTACAATTCACTTCAGTATTTCTGTATGGTATTTTGGCCCTATACACAAATAATTCTTGTTTTTATGAGAGTTTTTTTGCTTTAAATATGATGTAATGGAATAACCTGTCACCCTCATGAGTGACTACACTATAGGTAGTAACTACCTATAAGTATCTGTAAGTCAACGGACTACAGAGACTAGCTGGGATCTTTTCCTGCTGTGCTGGTCAAACTCTCCGACTCCAGGCAGAGAGGATCCCCAGATGAGGCTGTGTCGAAGAGCAGAGTCTTGTCTTGGAGAACAGCTACCTGACCCTGTTTTATACAGGGTCCACAGGGAAACTTTTGGCCAAGCCTACAGGCTCGGATTGCCCCACATTAAACTCAGCCTTGTGCCACATCCTACCTCGTGGGGAGGCTGGTAAATATCATCTAGCTGGGATCTGTTACTCAGGTCTTAGCTGTTGTCAAACTCTCTGCTTTTGGGCAGAGAGGAACCCTGATGAGGCTATGCTGAAGGGCAGAGTCTCATCTGGGGAGGTAGACAGACCCGAACCCGGATTGCCTCACATTAAATTCAGCCTTGTGCCATATCCTACTCCGTGAGGAGGTTGATAAATATTACTAGCTGGGATCTGTTGAGTACGACTCAGACTTATGCGAGCACTACTTATCTTTCAATAGTAGCACTCACTACTGGATTGACTTGCGACAACGTTGGGCATAACTGTTACCTTTATTCTTATTATACTGGTTTTTACAATAAACCTTTACTTATTTTATCCACTGTGTTTTTCAAGTATATATTCCTATTAGCATGGAATATAAACAAATATTTATTTAAATATTGAGTTGGAAGCTAATTATGCTTCATGATATCTTTGAGTTATTCTGGAGTTCTATCATAATTTTATTTATCATAATCATATAGTTCTAAATATAATAATCTATCTATAATTCTATCTATTCTAGAGTTCTAACATAACAGTGTTTTTCATTATATTTCCTGTAACCTTTCATGATTTTAAGCAAAGTCTTAATTTTCTTTATCCACATAATTCAATCCTACAGCCTCTCATTACAGCTGTATTTACTTGTAACATATTAAATTGTTCTAAATATCACTTTTAATAATTGATAATTCAGACAAACTAAACTGACACCTCATTTCAATATAAACACCAATTCATATTCATCAATTAGTTTATCACTGCATATCATTTTTATTTTGTAGCAATCTTTATTCAGTCTGTCCTGGGCATGACGATAAACTACATCCAAGTCCTGGGTAAGACGATAAACTATATCTGACAGCAACGCCTTTGACCAGAAGGTTTTGAGGACCATGGAACCACCTGTTAATTGCTGGTGTTCCCAGAGCCACCCTGACATGGGTGGGTAGCACCTGTTATTGTCCTAGCTATGGGCAAATAGTTAACCTCCAAACTGGGGTCAAAACACTATGAAAGTGTAAAAATAGGTTTTAATACCAGAAATATTTGTAAAAATTATTACCAGCAATATATTTTCGATAAAAAAATATTACCATTTATACATTTTTGAAAAAAATATATTACCAGTTATACATTTTGGGAAGAAAAAATATTACCAGAAATAGATTTTTGAAGAAAAAATATTAACAACAATAAAAATTTTGTCAGCATTAAATAACCTATTGAGGTTGATATGCTGTAAAACAAAAAAAAAACAAAAACAAACTTTATTCTTTGAGTGATGACGATTTCAATGTACACAATAACACATGATATATATTTCATAAAAGCAGTAATGAAGGGAAATATCTGTGCCATTTATTAAAACTGTGAGAATTTTTAACATTATCAAATTTCTTAAGTAGATCTGAAAGGTGATTTTTTTTCTTGCATTTGATGTTTAAGATAACTTTATCTTAAACATTAAATGGCTTCTCAGGCAATTTGTCTTGGTCAGTTTGCCAAAAATGAAGATAAACATTTTTCTCAGCAAGCATTTATTGTATGAAAAAATTTATATCAACAAAAAAGCAAAAAGCAGTGAGAATCACACCATGAAAAATTTATTCCCTTATCTAAAAATGAAATAACAAAATACAGCTGTAACTCCCCTTCTGGGTATTTCTCTCCGTTTAGGGAAATATGGTAAGTTTTCAGTCATGAGCTCTTAGAGAGAGCTCATGACACAAAAATTACCATAAGCTGAACTATCATAAGATATTTATTGTCAATTACTAGAATGTATGAATTAAAATTAATATTAAAAAAGATGTTCAACAATGATCCACAGAAAAAAGTTCTTTCATTTTAATTTATATCCCAACTATTCTGACTGTCAGTCTACAGGTGTCAGTAAACAGCAGAGTTTGCAAATAAAGAAAATTAAAATTCCTTGTGAAGCTTGAACTTGGATCTCTTTAAAAGCCTTATTTGAAACTCATTCTACACACTTTACTGATTGCTGTAAACTGACAGTCTGATTAGTAGTGATGTAAAGCAAATAAAAGGATAAGAAATAGTTGAAACTGTGTCAACTAGTTATGTGATTAAGTTGAGCCAAGCATAATAAAATGAACCAAGAAGAAAATTAAAATTCAATATAGCTTTTCTATTTTAACCTTCTATAATTTAACATCATCAGATTTGATTTATTCACATTGATTTTGATTTATTTGCAATTTTTAATCAACTTTACTTTTATTCTCTCAAAAAAGCACATGGCTTTCAGAAGAGCCATAATTTAAATTAGTCTTGCACAATAATCTTGTCAAAATCCTTATCAATAAAACTTATCATGGTTTTATCATTACTATGAAAATATTTTCAATATTTTCACCTATCTACAATGAAAAACATCTACTAAAATATGTCTACACTTGCTCTAACAAAAAACGATCCCCAAAACAATAGCAATAAAGAAATATGAAATGATTGTATATGTTAGATATGAATAGATTGATGCATGTGCTTGAAATGATACAAACATGTGTAAGTCACCTATACACAGCACAGACATATGTAAAAGTTACATGCAGACAATAAAAGTCACATGCAGATAATACATTTGAGAAAGATGTTAATTCAGCATTTAAATATTCTTTTTATCTAGAACTCTAGATTTTTTTTCATGAGAAATCAAATTTCTCAGTTGATATAGTTAATTGATAACAAATGCAGATGATGGATGTGCATGTCTTGTCAAAGTTATTTTTGAGCTGATTTAAAATTCTGGCTCAATTATTTTGCATTCACTTTCACACTAAATAGAAGAGTAGACTGGATACTCTTGTCTTGGCTAGTGGCCAATCTAGATGGACATCTCTTGAATCAAAAGCATAGAGAAACCATTCAGGAAACCATTCCATTCTCTTTTCTTTCCCAAGGATCATAACAATTCATAAATAAAGAAATTGAATCTGTAGAGAGCCATGATTTTCTATGCCCCAAAAGGATATGGCACTTAAAATTATGACACTCTTATTTTTTATAAATAAATTGAACTAATTCAACTTTTCTTTTATTCTCTTAAAAAAGCACATAACTTTCAGAAGAGCCACAATTTAAATTAGTCTTGGAAGACAATCTTGTTGAAATCCTTATCAGTAGAAATTATAATAGTGTTATTATTACTATGAAGATAATTTCAATGCTTTTACTCAACTATATTATCATGTTCCTCTATTTAAAAGTAACAATCTACATACTACTTTCAAATAATATTGCAATTGAAAATTTAAAATAAGATTTTAAAGAAATTTTCTATCTAAATAAAGCTTTAAATCTTCAGTTTCCCTGCACCCTAATTATCTCTTTGGAAACTCATGCATTCTATAATCCAAAAAGAATTGTCTGGGGCAGGTGTAAACATATCTGTCTGCAATCAAAGAGCAGCTGGAACTGTAATTTGTACAAGGACCAAAAGTTGCCAACTCTTTCACTTGCATCACCCAAACCATTCCGGCCTTAAGTAACCTTTGGCTCCTCTACATTTAGGCATGCTGTTGAACCCTCTATTTAAGTCTACATTGAACTGACCACTCTTTCACTTAAATCTCTCTTTATTCAACTTCAATAGTCAGTAAAGAATTCTTGAGTACTAGGCTGAGGCCAAAGAGCTGTCTGGTATTGACAGTTAATTTAATCTTGTGTTGGCATTCATTCCATTTGGCAAGACTTGATGCAAAAGGCTGACCTTGGTGCAAAGGTTTGGACCTATTAAAATAGCTGTTGTTTTGAACAAGCATAATTCAAGACCAGTTAAGTTACTTTTGCAGTATTACATCTCTATAGTAAAGAGGGGTTATCTTGGCCACTGCAAATGTCAGGACACCCTGCCTGATTGCTACTTTGTTACATATTTTCCACTTTGGTTTTCCTGTCATAGTTTGTTTGACATTAATGAAAATTATCAAATAATTTAAAAAGATAACTTAGATTTCTTTAATTGTTTTCATACTTACAGTTTTCAAAACCAGTTTGATTTTTTGATCTCAATTTTACTTTAACCTTAAAATATACTTTCTGCTTTCTTAGCTTAAAATATGTGTTTATTGAATCTATATTTTAAAAGAAGAGTTGATTTTCTGCCCAGTACACACTATCTGCCTGTGACTTTTACATATTTTTGTGCCATGTGTGAGTGTCTTAGATGTGTTGGTACCACTTCAAGTACATGTACAAGCATCAATATATTCATATCTACCATATATCAACGTCATCCATTTCATATTTATTTATTAGTACTGTTTTGGGATCATGATTTTTTGCTAGGCAAGTGTAGACATATTTTAGTAGATGTTTTTCATTGAATATTTAATATCTCTAGTACATTTTCCCACAAACAATATTCAATGAACTCTTGTGAGTCTGGTTAAAATTAAAGACACATAAACATGGATTTTAAACAAACAATAATTAATGTATGCATTAACACAAAGATATTACAAAAATGTGTACACAATTTGAAAGTAAAGGAAAATATATTAAAAAGTATGCTTTTAAGAATGTGCTTGTTTGTGTGTGTGTATGTGCATGTTTGGAAGTTCCATTATCAGTGGGCCAAGGAAATGAATGTTTCCCAGTGGGCGTTTTTGGTGAAGTCAAAGTAGCTAGAACCTGACAGCATAGAGAATAACACAATGTGAATGTACAATTTATTGCTTATGATGATTAAGTGAATTTAAGTTAAATTATTTAATAAGAAATAATAGTCAAAAAAATGAATTCAGAAAAAATTGGACAAATAAAATGAGAGGTAAGAATGATGCAAATAAGTTCTTGGCTTTTTACCAAGAAATTAATCATTAATATTTTTTAAGCCCTAAAATAAAATAATTATAAGATTTTATTGTGTTTTTTGGAAATTATTCAGTAATAAATTGAATTATTATTTTTTTTTAATTTTCTAGGAATAATTTTAGTTCTGTGATTGAATTAAAAGATACCTTGCCCACATTCAAATGTACAAACACGCAAAATTTGAATGAAACTGTAATGGACATCTGTGTATTGAGAGCTAAACTCAGCATCACAGAAAAAGAGTGCAGCCCTTTGAAGTCAATTATTACTTCCTACAGTTATACTCATGGTAAAAACAAAAACAGAATATGTTTAATTCTCCTTAGGCATAGGAATCTCTGTAGAAAAATGTGGCTTACTTAAAAAAGGCAAGTTTAAATAGACACGTTCATATGACAAATATTTAGGATGTCTTTTTTCTGATATTTTATGACAAGTGGGTTCTTTATATTGAACATATTAAATCTGGCATTCTTAATCCACTGAGCTTAGGAATGTAAATATTAACTTTAGAGGATTACAACAGGCTGATTTTGATTTCTTTTTCTTAGCAATTTTTAATCAATTTAACTATTATTCATTTTAAATAAAATTGAAGGATTGCTTCAAAATAAAATTGTAATCAGAAATATAAAAAATTTAACATCGTTTCAGGAAAAATGTGTCTTTTCTAAAAATTTAACTGTACACAAAAATATCAAGTATAAAATATTCTGCTAGAAAGAGTTCCTTCAAAATGCCAATGTGCTTTCAATATACATTCATTTTAATAAACCTTTGACCTGCAATGCTTGTTAATGATTAATAATTGCAGTTTTTCTGGGTTACAGATATTCTAAGAAACATACAAGATGGTTTA
>OZ038488.1:33899368-33989368 GCA_964036315.1 Acanthosepion esculentum
TGCTTGCATCTTAGTGGCATTATCATATTGCTTGGGGGAATTGGTTGAAAAGAAAAGAAAACAACTTAATGAAAATACGAGACTTAAATCTTTCTTATTTAACATTTTATTTCACTCTGGCACTTTCAAGTATTCTCCACCAGTGTATGTGTCTGAAAGCAGGCCCCAGGGCTCCTTGTCCAAAACACAGACCTTACCTTCTTGTCTCTTATATCTGATAGAGACTCTCTCCAACTGAGGTGATTGTTTATATTTCCATCTTTGTCATGACATTCATTCCTATGCTTGCAAAACCAAGTGCAATAATGAGATCATGTGATTTTGCTTTAAACAGCTGGGAGGTCACTCCCGATCAGCCTTGCACCTGGCTTCTGGTATGAAACTGAATGCAAACTCTATTCTGGCATAACACTACAGTAGAAGTTTTTGTTCATTTTATGTTAGCAATGACAGTTTTTATTTTTTTTATTTTGTTCTTTTTAATGAAAAGGCTTATTTTGTAGAAATGACAAGTTTTTGTTTGTTTTATTGTCAAAATGACAAGTTTTTAATTCTTTTTCTTGTAAAAATGATAAGGTATCGAAAAGCAAAATTTTTTATAAGGAAAAACTTTAAAATATTAATTTTGAAAAGCAACAAAAATGTTGCCAATATTCCTGGAGGCATTATCAAATCAGACTCAAATAATTTTATCACATTTTTAAGATGGAATTCACAGAGACATAAAATCTGTGTATGACAAATGATGGCATAAGCTACTTATTTAAAACATGATGTAGCCAGGTAGATAAAAAAAAACATTTCTATAAATTACTAGTTTAAAGTATCATCATTCATCTGAAAACTGTAGAATCCTGACAGGAAACAGGAACAGCAGTGTTGCTTTATGAGATTGGTATATAATATTTAGCCATTACATTAACCTTTCACACTCTGTAGGTAACATTATTTGCCAGAGAAAATGTTTTTTCTTACCACTGACTATGATTGCCAAACAACTGTGTGTTTGAATTTTGCATTTGTCTTATCTGGTCTTGCCCTGGCAACAGAAAAAATGACATCCACTGAAATTGAATATCTTAATGCTTTTGAAAAAGAATGCTGTATCATTTGAATTCACCTACAGAATGACAGAAAATCAATATTTCTTAGTATGGTTATTTTTATTAAAATAATAGACAGGATTTAATTTAATTGTTGAATTGTAAGTCATTGGGTTAAATTTACAAGTTTAATCTTAATTGATGAGTTAAATATACACATTGCAGTTGCTTCGTAAATGTCCAAACACAAGTTTTACTGAAACTTTTTTTTCATTTCCTTTCTTAACCATTTCTGTTGGTTTTATTTAGATTACTTACAAGAGTTTGGTCTTAACATTTCAAAACTATGTGGCCTACTTTTACTTGTTCTTTCATTTTGGGCTTATTCAAAATTTCAATAGCTATCATAAAGAATAAATATGATGTTGAATATCTAAACAGAATTTCTTTACCAGTGCAGTTTCTTCTTTTACGTGCCATGTCTCTTCAGGATGTATATGATCATGACTCTCCACAACTTCCTATCCTTCATTCTCTGAATAATGATTGCCACCTTACTGTCCCACCTGCACCCTGTTCTTCCATCTATTTACACAAGATTATTAGGAAGCTTACTGTTCCCCTTTGCTTCTCTTGCCTTCAATATGTTCCATGTGTGTCAAATTCTCCAAGTCTTCATTATATGTCCCAAAAATTTCAAGTACAAGTCCCATTTTCCTTAAAACTTCCTTGTTGGTCACATGTTCCATCTCACCATCCTTCTGTGAACCCATATCTCTGTTACATTAAGTTTCATCTTTATCATTTAGGAGGATGGAATAGCAGTTCAGTAGTTTTTCTTTGTTTCTAACAACATTATTTTTACAATAATATTTTGTCAGCTAAATAAAGTGAGCTTCTTAAGCTTATAGTAAAAGTTCTGTTAAGTCCAGACTCAATATAGCGCCGCTCGCTCACATATTCCGTGCTGGAACTCAACTGAAATTCTCTGTAACCATAGGACTGTGCCCCCCCGGAGCCACGACTACTATCACCAAGCCGCTCAAACTGAAGCATTAGAATCCGGATCAAGCAATGATATACACATGATAGAAATTATTAGGAGGATTTGATAATTATAATTAAGTAATTCATTGAGTCTGAAAGAAACCTAAACAGAATGCAGAAAGCACTGGATGGCCATTTCGTCCTATATTTGGGACTCATCAGCAGTGTGCATCCACTACCGAGAATTGAAACCGTAACAGTTAGGTTATCAAGCAAACGTCATACCAACTGTTCCAACAGACCTCGGTGACGAAGAGGTAGCAAATCAGACTAGAGGATGCATATTATTTTATTAATTTTTCGCGAGTGTGCAGACCGGTAGACAAAATAAACGCTGTTTAAAAAAAATGGAGCCTCAACTCAAATACAGGTATCCATTAAAAATAACATTTGAAGTAATTAAAATATGTCAGATTAAATATTAAAATATCTATACACCCCCCACACGTGCGCAATTACTAATGAGTGCATGTAAATTAATTTTCATCATATTCACTTGAATTATTATTTCATTATTCATAAAGGTTTCCATCTATTGATACCATATACTGTTGGCCAGTCATACAGATATTGCCCCCCCCCCCCGCCAAATGTTCCTTTTACAGATTATTTATTGTCTCTATTATTAATATCAAAATCCCTTACAAGATTTTGATTTATTAATCATGGAAAGTGACAGTAAAAAAATAATTAGGAAACCCAATCAATATATATAATTCTTTTATGACTGTATGTCTTTAAAAAAGATTTATTAGCATCTATGTTTTTTAAGGGAAGCAGATAAAAATATGCATTCAATTTAAATATAATTCATTTTATCTTTAGTCCAAATGTCAGAGACAGATATAGAAGAAAAAGCTAATATTTTGAAGCATAACAGACATCTTATAAATAAACAGATGTAGATATGTCAAGGAAGATAAGTATTTTTTTGTTTAAAAGTTTTATGTTTGTGTCTTTTAATATGTTTGACAAATTATAAATTATTTCCAAATAAACAATATACTTAACTGAAAAAAATATTTTTGGCTGATAAGAATTGTAATCTAAAATGCAGTTTTTCAAGTCATCAACAATTTACAAAGAACAAATTATTATCCACGATAAAATCTATATAATACTAAAATTGATTTAACTGTAGGTATCCTTTAGTAGCATTATTTATTCTGTGCTATACAGAAATGTGGCACAAGGCCTAATGGGGGTTGGGGAAAGCATGGTCTTCTTCTGTCTTAACTATAACTTAGCTAGCCGGAATCACTGACCCAATCGTATGAACAATATTCCATACACCAAAACAACACATTCATACGTACCTTTCTTACTCTAAACACCATAATGCCTCACTGTCTCTATGTAAATACTAACTAGTTCCCATATTTACAATTCATTGTCTGTGGGGGCGGGGAAAAATAACAATTCTAAAAAACTACCCCAATGAGTATTTACAATGTGAATACAAACCTATCTACAAGAAACTAAAGAAAATATTGTTAGTAATAAAAAAACCCACAATCACTAAATGTGGCAGAAATATCAGTTCACCGGCCGAAATCAATGCGGGACTATAAGAGTATAAATCATTCATTCATCCTTTAGTAGCTGAAACAGTGCATTGCAACTGCAGGTGTTGAATTAACAATCTCCTAAAATGAGCTGACTTACAGAATTCAAAGAAAATCTGAGTGATTTTCACTAAAATGATAATATTGTGAGGGCCTTCAAGGGAGATAACTATGAAATACTAATTATTATACCTAATTATATATATATGACCAGTTGCACTAATTTTTTTCTTACATGGTTCATAATTTATCTAATTGATTTGAATATTGAAACTAATCAATTTGAATATGTTTAATTTAAAAACAAGTAAAGAGATTTTGTATCTAAGAATGTATCAGATTCATATTTCAGAAGATTAAAGCATAAAGGAGATAAATTGAATTATCTTTTGAAAATGAATTTTTATTCAATTTACTTGTTATAGCACTGTTTTGATTGAAAGTTGAGGTAAATGCAAGAAAATTATTAGTTGAGATAATAATAAATATTAATCTGTATACTAATCAATATGCATATTAATTTCTTAAGGTGACGAGTCAAAAAACAAAGCTATATATATATGTGAGTATATAGACACTAAAACAAGATAATAAGATTATTAGTACATTTGGCATTGGTATCATGTAATTGACACCAAACCACATTTATCTGCATTGTTTAACATTCACTTTTATTAAATTTCATAAAATTAGTATGTAATTATGTAAGGCAAGAAAATTATCATTTCTGGAGTTAAGTGGATTTATTTTTGATATTAGCAAATATTCAACATACATTACACAAACACACACACACATATATATATATATATATATATATATATATATATATATATGATCGACTCTCCCGTCGAATTCAACATATGAGGGTCAGACAGATCAGTTCCTAGGAACTGAGAGCCCGACACCGACACATGAGATTTGATTATAGTGGTGAAGGCTTTGTGCAGGGTCATCCACACTTTTTGGAGGGACGAATACAGGGACCTGGTGCACTGAGTGCCACAAGGTCCCCAAACGACCCTCCGCAGATTTTGAAGTCAGAGTTGTCCTTCTCCTAGACCAGTTGCTGTCCAAGGCTATAGAACCCAGTCTGTCCTGCTATTTACCCATAGTTGGAGGGAGAAGAAGAGGATTCACACCTTTCCCAAGGGTATTAGCACGTAAGTGAATGTAATGGATTCAACTGGAATTCGAACTCGGCTCTCCAATTCCTCAATCCAAGCCGTTATCCATTACTCCATATATGAAGAAATATAGTTTTAAGGTGTGCTATATTCATGGGATAAAGTGCTCAATATCAGAGATGGAGTGTATGTAAATATAAAAGTGAACATTGAAGTCAACACTCAGAGGTGAGACAATTTCATGCTAGAAGCAATCGTTAGGCCTGACGATTGTGTTTAACATGAAACAGCCTGTCGCCTATGAGTGTTGACTTCAATGTTCACATATATATATATATAGTGTATATTTTGATGTTTGGTTATTAAAATAAAGATTTGGGAAAGTAAGTGAGGCAGAAAAACTTTCCTTAGTTTCTTTTTCTAATCACTTCAGAAGACCACCTGAAGGAAGTGGAAACTCAATCCTAAACAAGGGAATAAACCTCTACTCCTGTTAAAAAAGGACAGGGTTGAGTGTGACCCAGATGATAGGGGAACCTCTGATATATAATTTCCCATCTGTATATAAAGTCTCATTATTGATTCACAAGGGGAGAGCCTTTTCAGTGCCCTCTTAATATATAAATAAATAAATATACAGACAGACACACACAGATATATATATATATATATATATATTCAAACCTAATGAGCTGGACAAACCTACCAAGGTTTCACTTAGGCAGATTGTCAGGGTCAGCCGACCCTGACGATCTGCCTAAGTGAAACCTTGGTAGGTTTGTCTGGCTCATTAGGTTTGACTAGGTTTGCTCTACGTTTGTATTCAGCTCTTTAGTTAGTTGTTTATTCGTATCGGGGTTTTTTCTTTGGGCCTTGAACCTGTATCTGTGTGATTATTTTCGACAGACTTCCATGTTCCTGACTCTTTTTTTTTTAAAACCTTTTTTTTCCTTCGTGATTGATTTGGCTATTGTTAAATCAAGAGTTTGAAGGTTTTTCAACACGAGTATAGTTACCTATATTTATATATATATATATATATATACACAAACACACACATACACACGCATAATGTTCCATTATTAATCCACCAGAGACGAGGTTTGTCATTACACATACTTCCTCTATAAGACTCAGTGAAAATCTAAAGGTAGCACATTTACCCTGTTTGACCAAATTATTAGAAGATAGGAAGAAAAGTTTTACTGAAGCAGGCAGTTATTTTTATGCTTTTCTACAATGCATTATTCACATCAAAAAGAGAATTCTTGGTCTCTCATTTTTCAGCATCTCCACTTCCTATTAAAATAGCCCATGTTTTCCATATGAGTTCATGTCTAATGAAAGATCATCGAACTCTTTCCAATCAATAAAGCTACACTTAAGAGGTGATAGAATTATGCAAATATTGACATGTATTTTGCTACTTAAGTTGGTAACATTCTTCTCCATTATCGGGTCACTTTTTTTTTCTTATTTCTTCATTTTTGTTTTTCTCCTGAAGTAGAGATTTTTTTATTGTTTTTCATTCTTTTCCACCCTTTTCTCTTCTACTGGCAGCAGATTAAATATTGTCTTATCAAACTCTGCTTAAAAAAAAATCTTTGATTTTGTTTCTCTATTCATGTTTAGAAATTGCTTCTAAGTTGGGTGATAATGAATCAGTACATTAAGATAAAATTTTCTCTAAACTTGAAGGTGGTCAGTCATTATAACTTTTTTCAGCCATTTTTATCATCTGTAATATAAAAAGATTCAATTTTGTTGTTGCTCTTTTCCATAATTTAGCAGAGGGGTGATTAAATGAAAATTAGTGTGTTTTGTTTTTAGAAGTGTCCAATTAGCTGGCAATTGGATTTGTTCAAAATAAGCTTTTGTCTTTCTCTGAAAGCTCATTAAAATTTTCAGCTTGTCATATTTTTTTAAAATAAAATTAAAAAAATAAAGAATATAAAAAAATAGAATACATGCTAATGTAAAAAGAGAAAGAAAGAAAGCAAAATAAAGGCCAAAGTGACTGGTTACCAGGAATAGTGAGTGAAAGAAAGAAAGAAAGAAAAATGGATGGAAGGAAAATGAAATGAGACAAAGATAAGAGGAATTATTAGAAAAAGAAAAACAAAGACGAGAGTGTAAAATAAGAATTGAAAAAAGAGAGTGACGAAAAGGAGGGGATTTTGAAAAAAAGGCAATAATTATTTCCAGACGAATAAAGATCTAAAAGAATTGTTTGAATTTGAAGAAAATTAAAGAGAATCGACTGAAAAAGTATAATTAAAAGAAAAGAGAAAATAATTAATAGAAAATATTAAAGGAATGAATCAAGAAGAAATAAAATTTTTGATAAAGGTTCGATATTTCTCATGTCCACAACCAATTCAATAAATGAGTTTATATTTATTTATAAATTAAGTGTACAAATGTGTATTTTTCTGAATTATGTCTAAGAAAACATAATTTGTAGAAAAATATTATTTTCAAAAATAAATTCAGATTTACGATCAATGACACATGAAGAGTAGATGAAATCAAGTGGAAACTCTTAATGGAGACCGTTTAATTAAAAATTTCATTACATTTATTATTCTTAATGCTCTGTCTGTTAATATTAACCCTATAATTACTAAGATGGCTTGCCTCAAAAACACTATCTCCCAGAAGTACCCTGCTCTGACATTTTTTGTGTAACACAAACTTTGATATTATCTCATATATATATGAAGAAGTATAGTTTTAAGGTGTGCTATATTTATGGGATAAAGTGCTCAATATCAGAGATAGAGTGTATGTAAATATAAAAGTGAACATTGACATCGACACTCAGAGGTGACAGACTGTTTCATGCTAGATGCAATCATCAGGCCACATGTGTTGGGTTTTTTCTCAACTATATATACAGGTCAGTGGTGCATTGTGGGTAGTCCAGTTTAACAGTTATTTTGACAGGAGTGGTTTGTTTATTTATTTATTTCAATTATTTTCTCTTTTCTTTTAATTATACTCGTTTTTTATTCAGTTTTATTTTATATATTTCTTATTTATTCTTTTCGGTTTTCAGTGTTTTAGTAACATAGTAAAACGTTTTTTGAGAGGAGTTCTAATCAGCACCCAAAAGGAAAGCAAATTTTTACATAGCTATTCTTTGAATAAACATAAAATAGGGTTCAATTCCTGGAAGAGCTTTGCAGTATTAGCAATAGTTATCATTGTTTATAAATTTGTGCTTTCTCTTAAGAGTCCTTGACTGGAATTAAATTTTAGGGGTGGGGGCGTGTATATTGTCATCCACTGACAGACTGTTTTGCATTAGTGTGACTAGACATCCGATTGCCTCATGCCGGGATCGAAATCTGACTGATTTGGCCTATGTATGTATGTATGAATGTATGTGTGTGTGTGCACATGTACATACTTAGGGGACATGGCATTAAAATATAAAATATATACATACATATATATATATTTTTAAAGAAATAAGGGATATTTTATTTATTACTCTGATAGATTTTATTAACTTTAAATATTTTTTATAGTGGATACCCATGTATGAGTAAACACTTCTTTTATTTATTAAATGGTATATTTATTTATTTATTTTTATCTTCTGGCCTGAATATTTGAGAAATCTTATTATAGAAAAAGATGCACCCTCTGTTTTAGATCGACTCGGCCATGAAAGGTGTTGCCAATCAAACATGACAAAATAGTGCCTTATAAGCACAAATCCTCAAATTTTTGAAAGTTCATATGTATTGAGTTTTGTGTCCCAACATAAACAAAGGTGGGCACATATTTTTTTCTTTTATAAGGTTTCTTGAATATTCAGGCCAGTAGACAAAAATAAATATAAGGTTTAATAAGATTTCTCAGAATATAATTAAGTATATAGTTTAATAAGTAAGCAGAGCATCTACTCAAATATGAGTACGCACTAAAAATAACATTTAAAATCATATATATATATATATATATATATATATATATATATATATCCAAACGAGAGAAAGAACAGATGGAGTAAAATTCTACTGTTCATAGCATTTACTTTTAAAAAAGTGCTCAGTACAAAGTAGAGCATTATGTTATTATTATTTTTTATTATAAGAGATTATAATAAAAACATGTTGAAATCATGATATGTTTAACGTTCTTTTTATATGACGGTTCCGTATAGGATACAGGTTCAATTCCTGTCGGAGAACAAAAATTTTCTATGAAAATTTCTCGGACATTCAGGCTGGTAAATGTTATTTAATACTGTTTATTACAAAACAGAGCATTTGCTTAAATACTTGTATCTATAAAAAGAACGTTAAACATATCATAAATGTCTTTATATATATATATATATAAAAATTTCAAATAGAGTATATCTGTAAAAAGACGATATGAAACACTTCAGCTAAGATAAGTTTTCCTTTTGTCTTATATATATATATATATATATATATATATATATATATATATATATATATATATAATGTGCATGTAACTTGAACTATAAAAATGTTAAAATTTAAGACATACTGGGTTGTATATTAATATTTTTTGTTTTATTATTTAAATTTGTTTCAACTAGTTTTGGACAGCATGGCCATCATCAGGAGAAAAAATTCCTGCTTGTTAGTAGCAGTGAACTACAGGGTTGAATGATTCTCTCTGAAGAAAGTGAACTTTGTCTGTAGCTTTCATTTGTTTATTTATTGTTAATTTTGGTCAGTTTTTGTATTGGTCAAAAGGCCTCTTTCATGTTTCTTTAAGGAAAGACTGGGAGATTCATGAGTTTCAGATTTACTTCGTCAGTTATTCTGATAGTTTTATTGGTTGCTGGGAAGGGACTGTGTTTTATGTGTATATAATCTTTTAGTTTTGTGTGTGTGTGGGAGACTTCAATACCTCTGCAAGCATGTCTGTCTAGTGTGTTTGAGAAATATGGGTGGAGGGTTGATCTATGGTATTATATATTAAATCTGTCTGTGTTGTTTAGTCTGTTGTTAAGTCTGTCTAAACAGAGTGTTTTGAGGTGCAAAATCCACATGTCTTCATGTTCTTCTAGTATTTTCATAAGTTTATCTTTTGCGTCTATTTCTATTCTTTCAATAACAGTGAATTTTGCATGGCTATTAAAATCATGTCTTTCTTGGCAGAAATGTTCTTTTACCGGTGGGGAGCTGACAGAATCCGATTCTGATAATTATTAATTCTGTAGTGAAAGACCATTCAGATTTTCCCATATATTGTTTCTGGCATAATGTGCATTCTAATAAGTAAATTATATTATGACTTCTACAGTTAGAGTTGTGGTAGATTTTGAAAGTAGTGCCAATAAGGTTCTTTGGTTTACAATATGCTAAAAGGCTGGGTTCCTCAAACAAAGTTCTTAGGTCTGGTTTGAGATGTAGTATTTCCTAGCAAGTTTTGATTATCTGAGATAGTGGTGTTAGTGTTGAAACTGATTACGAGAGGGATGTGTTTGGATCTATTTTTAATTTTATACTTTAGGATATCTTCTCTAAGTGTGAAAATTGCTTTATTTATTTGTTCCTTGATTAAGTGTTGTTTATAGCCATGTGTTGTGAATTGATGCTCGAGATTTTAAGTGTCTTTACTTAGAAGGATATATTCCAACAAAAAATAACTAAGTACTTGTAAATAAGGAAGGTTTCATGAGGTGTTTCGGGTGGGAAGACTTAAAGTGTAGATAGTTGTGGGTGTCGGTGATTTTAGTGTGTAATGTGGATTGTTGTTTTGTGTTTTTATTGATGTAGATGCAGGTGTCTAGAAATGTTACCGATCGTGTTGATTTTTTGTGGTCAAACTTAATGGAGTTGTACATTGTGGTTAGGGTCATAAGGAATTCAGTAAGTTTTTCTTCACTGCCTGTATATATGATGATGTAATGGAGTAACCTGTCACCCCCATGAGTAACTACACTATAGGTAGTAACTACTTATAATTATCGGTAAGTCAACAGACTACAGAGACTAGATGGGTTCTGTTGAGTACGACTCAGACTTACACGAGAACTACCGACCTTCCAATAGTAGCACTCACTACTGGATTGACTTGCGACGAACTTGTGCATAACTGTTACCTTTATTTTTATGGTTTTGTACAATAAATCTTTACTTATTTTATCCACCTTGTTTTTCAAGTCTATATTCCTATTAGAATGGAATATAACATATGAAGAAGATATCATCGCTATATCTTGCATAGAATATGCAATCATTACCGATGAAAGGATAAATATGGGTCTCCTCAAATTTTCCCATGAAGTTTTGTGGCAAATAATGGAGCTGAAACAGTGTCCATGGCACATCCTTTTACTTGTAGGTAGCATTTACCATTGAAATCGAAACTATTCAATATGAGGATGTGTTCCATAAGTTTTATTATTACGTCTATAGGTGGGGGGGTTCTTGTTTTGTTCTTTTAGTAAGTGCTTCTTTAAGAGAGATTAGTTCTTTGTTTGATGTTGGAATAAAGAGCTCTAATGACCATAGTTACTAAAATTGCACATTGTATGTGTATATATATATATATATAAAAGTGAACATAGAAGTCAACACTTAGAGGCGACAGTCTGTTTCATGCTAGATGTAATCGTCAGGCATCTAGCATGAAACAGACTGTCGCCTCTAAGTGTTGGCTTCTATATTCACTTTTATATTTACACACGCTCTATCTCTGATATTGAGCACTTTATCCCATAAATATAGCACACCTTAAGACTATATTTCTTTATATATATATATATATAGAGAGAGAGAGAGAGTGAAAGATGTGTGTGTGCGTATATGACAAATATTTTTCTACTTAGAATTCATCATCCTCTGAACCATTTGTCATAAAGCACTCAATTAGTGGGAGTATCAATGCAATGTCAACAGGAATGAAGACGACGCAGAGAAAAGTAGAAAATAAAAACAAGAGAGAAGCAAATATAAAAAGAGTTGAAATAATAAAGAGAATAGCAATATGCAAATGATATTGATATCAGCTGTTCTCGTGAGAATGTGAAAAATTTCTTATCTTTCTTGTATCGATCATCAACAAAGAGCTCCTTTCAGTAGACAGCCCTTTCTCAATGTCATTGCACTTAATGCTTCTTAATCATTCAATTTTTACTCAAAAAGGGAAACAAATTCAAGATATTTGGGGAATCAATTTTCTCATTGCAATACATATCCAAATTTAGAAAAAAATATTCAACAAATTTAATTTGACTAGAATAGCACTTAATTTTAAATGCTGGAAGCAGCTTCTAGTTTTCTGTAATTAAAATATATATTTAAGTAAAGAAACTTATAAAAATAATCATGAAGAAAGGTTGAACACCAGTGCATTGAGAAATGAATTATATTCCTGAGGTCCTCAAATGTCCAATAAGAATCAACAAGGATATCAACTTTAAATCTGCCTGATAAATTGCGATCTTAGTAATCTTTGTAAAGTTCCAGGTAAAAAAAGTGAAGTTGTCATTTAATGGTCACTGGCAATTAAATTTCACTGAAAAACAACGGCAGAATAAATAATGACATAGAAAAGGTATAAAACTTGAAATTCATAAGATCTCAAATACAATCACAAAAGGTATTGATAATAACAGTGATTGTTTCAAGTTTCTTCTTGATTTTTTTCACCTTGAGGACAATCTCAATTTAGGAATAAAACTTCATACATGCAAATAAATCCATAGCATAAATAATGCAGTAACTGAAAACAAATGAAAGTAACAAAGTTGCATTCTACCTACAATGCAAAAAATGAACAACCAGACCTTTAAATGGAGAAATAATTCTGACAATCTATCGCCTATCATAGTACAGTTGGTTGTTTGGGGTTTTATGGCATATCAACCACTATGGGTTATTTAATGCCAGATCCAGTATTTACTAAATATATCAAAAACTTATAGCTGGCAACATCATTGTTTCAAAAACGTATAGCTGACAACATCATTGTTTCAAAAACTGGCAACATTATTATTTCAAAAACGTATAGCTGGCAACATCATTGTTTCAAAAACGTATAGCTGGCAACATCATTGTTTCAAAAACGTATAGCTGACAACATCATTGTTTCAAAAACTGGCAACATCATTATTTCAAAAACGTATAGCTGGCAACATCATTGTTTCAAAAGTGTATAGCTGGCAACATCATTGTTTCAAAAGTGTATAGCTGGCAACATCATTGTTTCAAAAATATATAGCTGGCAACATCATTGTTTCAAAAAAGTATAGTTGGCAACATCATTGTTTCAATGTGCTAGAAAAGACCTGGAAGTTCACTATTTTCCCATAGCTGGGACCCCAACAGGTGCTACCACCCCGGGTCAGGGTGGACCTGGGAACACCAGCAATTAAGAGGTGGTTCCACGCTTCCTCAAAACCTCCTGATCAGAGGCCTTGCTGTTGGATTCAGTTTAACGTCGTACCCAGGACGGTATCATAGTACACTAAACAAGGAGCATGTTTTACAAAGCATTGTTGCCTCATTCAGTGTATAACAAATACAAGTATAATATTATTAAAACCATAAGATGACACAGTTATTAACTAAATTTTGATTGGTTGAGAGGCCATCAAACAAAATCAGTCAATCAATCAAAGCTCCCAAGAAAATTAAATTTCAGCATTAAATGACCCATAAGGAGTTGATATGCCGTTAAACAAATCAAATAAATAAATAAATTTTGATCTGAAATTTTCAATGTATTATGTTTGATCTACAAAAGTGTGATGAAAATTTCTTGACCTGAAGCACTTCATAAAATCTAACAAGATAACCAAGCATCAGATTTTTAAAATCTTTTTTTGCTTTGGAACAAAACTTTTTCAACATACTCACATATGTAATTAATTAGGCAACACTGGTCTAAATTCATTGACAGGAGCAGAGATTATGTTGAAAAATAAATATTTTATAAAATAAATGTCTTTTTCATCATTAGGCCATTGATACATCGATATAATGTCTATATGTCAAACTAATTTAGGAAACAACTTTTACATAATCTTTTTTTTAACAGTTATTTAGCTGTGTTTTTTTTTAGTAGTTTTCTCTTCTTCAGTGGAAATATTTCCTCACTTTCCATTTCAGACAAAATAGCCATCTGCTTACACACATGTAATTTTGTTTGTTCATTGAAAAAACTACCCTAAACTTTAGTAAGAATATCCAAACATTTCTATTATCTGAATATAATTACATGGAGAAAGATTTGATAAATACATCAACACCTGCTGCTCTCTCTAACAGAATTTATTGTGGAGAGGCTTTCCCTGGCATCAACAAAAGCCACAACACTGAGAATCTATTGTACAGATTGTACACTTTTTAAGAGGTTATATTTACATTTATCATGAAAGTAATGAAATGTAATTTTATTTTTAGTAGTTTTTTCCACTAGTACTCAAATTTATACATATTCACCTATATCATTGAAAACTGAAATTGCAAGATGCAACCATAAATTCTATGCTAACAATTGCTTCTCTTCCACTTCCCACTTGCAGAACTCTATTCTTGCTTTCCTGTCAGCTACAATCTTCAAAAATTTTAAAGTATTGTCAATCATTAACTTCTGTTTCGTCGTTTCTTATTGTACTTTATCATCAGCAATATTTTTCTCTGAATCTTTTACTCTCTGTAACCTCTTGCATCTTAGTGGCTTTATTGCCTTGAGGATTGGGTTAAATGATTAAAAAACACCATATTTCTTTGATTTCCCAACTGTGAAGTTGTTTTCATGAATCAAGGGTTTTAAGTTCAAATCTAATTGAAGTATTTAGGTTTTTAGTCAATTTTTTTTCCTTTGAAAATTATATGGTTATATATATATATATATATATATATATATATATTTGGCCATGTATAAATGATAGTGACCTTAATTATGATACAGAAGATTCTTTGTAGCCTTGTACCACATTTAGGTACATCTTATATTTTTAGCACTTTCTTATCAGTTGGAAGACATTTGATGCACCAATAATCCTTTGAGAATTAGAAATGATTTTTTTATTGTTTCATTTATTCTGTTTCATGTAAATATTTATTGAGAGGACTGACAGAATACACTTTGTAAGTGACCTGTCAAGAAAAAAAAAGAAGATTTTATCTTTTGTGGTTGGTTACATTAAAGTTTTTTTTTTATTCCTTGGAGAGTACAGATTGTTAGATGCAGATTCATATAGGAAAAGTGATGTTTGTGAAGCATATTTGATAGATACTTTATAAAAATATCTTTCTCAGACCTTTTTATCAATGTTTTCTGGTATATATATATATATATATATATATATATATATATATATATATATATATATATATATATATCCCTTTCTGTCAATCATTCTATTTTGGGGTCATTAAATGGAAGTCATTTTGCTTCTGATTCAAGTTGGTCTTGATTGCTAGCAAGCCTTCACCAAGAAGACTGACATTATATAATCTTCTTACCTTTTAACACTCAGATATTACAAGTACCGAATTGTACTAACAGAATAGCATGTAGCTTGATAGTAGCACAGAAATAGCCACTTCAAATACTCACCTAGTCTGTTGCATTCAATTTTGCAGAAATGCTATTCAGAAAGACACAAATTTATTTATCTTTCCTCATCAATGTTTTAAATAATGTTAAATAGTAGAGTAGACTGGGCTTTCTAGTCTTGATCAAGAAGAAGGACAGCACTGAATTCAAAATTGTGGAGAAATCAACAGGAAACCATCCCATCTTTCCCAGAAAGATTTCACAATTCATACATAATAAAGAAATAGAACCTGTGGAGAGCCATGATCACCTGAAAAGACATGAAATTGAAAAAAGTATCTGACAGATTACTTACATACAGTGGGGACAATAAGTATTTCAGCCCCTGCTGATTTTCTGAGTTTGCCACCTTACAAACATGGGAATGGTCTATAATTTTCAGGGTACATCTGTCTTGAAAGTGAAAGATAGAATATAGAAAAAATTCTAGAAAATCATATTATATTAATTTTTGAACATTTATTTCTTTTTTATTGAAAAAAATAAATTTTCACCCCCTACCAACCAGCAATGATTCAGCCCCCGCAGACCGGTTATGTGACCAGGAGGCATATAGACTAGTCCTATTACTCAATTGTTACTGCTAATCAAGTACTCATTACCTATATAAAAGACACTAGTTCACAGAATCCTTCAATGAATCTGAATCTAATCTCTCCACAATGGGCAAGATGAAAGAATTTTTCTAAGGATATCCAGGACAAAATTGTACACCTGCACAAGACTGGAATTGGCTACAAGACGATTGGTAAGCAGGTAGGTGTGAAGAAGTCAACTGTTGGTGCGATAATAAAAAAATGGAAGAAACACCAATTGACTATCATTCTCCCTCAGTCTGGAGCTCCATGCAAGATTCCCCAATGTGGAATGAACCTGATGATGAGAAAGGTGAGGAAACAACCCAGAACTATGGGGCAAGAGCTTGTTGATGATCTCAAGGCAGCTGGGATGACAGTCACCAAGATGACACACTACATCGTAGTGGACTGAAATCATGTAGTGCTTGCAAGGTACCCCTACTCAAGGAGGCACATGTAAAGGCCCGTCAGAAGTTTGCATATGAGCACCTGAATGATTCAGAGGAGGGTGGGGATAAAGTGCTCTGGTCAGAGGAGACTAAAATTGAGCTTTTTGTCATCAACTTGACTCACCATGTTTGGAGGCAAAAAAAAAACCGACTTGGATCCCAAGAACACCATCCCAACAATTAAGCATGTTGGTGGAAACATTATGCTTTGGGGCTGTTTCTCTGCTAAGGGGACAGGATGACTACACCGGGTTGAGGGAAATATGGACGGTGTCAAGTACAGTGAAATACTGATTGAAAACCTCCTTGCCTCAGCCAGGACACTGAAGATGAGTCGTGTATGGGTGTTCTAATGTCCCAAAGCAACAAAGAAGTGGCTCAAGAAGAAGCACATTAAGGTAATGGAGTGGCCTAGTGAGTTTCTGGGTCTTAATCCTTGAGAGAATCTGTGGAGGGAGCTGAATCTGCGAGTTGCCCAATGACAGCCTATAAACCTTAAGGATTTAGAAAGTATCTGCAAAGAGGAGTGGACCAAAATACCCCCGGGGATCTGTAAAAAATTGGTAACCAACTCCAGGAAATGTCTGGCTGCTCTGCTTGCCAACAAGGGTTTCTTCACCAAATACTGAGTTACATTTTGTTATGGGGTGAAATACTTAATTTTTCAAAAAAAAAAAAAAAAAAAAAAGAAATAAATGTTAAAAAGTCAATATAATACGACTTTTTGGAATTTTTTTTTATATTCTCTCACTTTCAAGATAGACTTACCCCGAAAATTATAGACCGTTCCTATATTTTTAAGGTAGCAAACTGAGAAAATCAGCATACTTTTCCCCACTATATATATATATATATATATATATATATATATATATATATATATATATATATATATATAATTATTTTCTCCACTGTACATATCAATATTTATATCTCTTGATCCATTAATTGAAATTTATATAAACTTGCTGCCTAAAAATAAAATACAACAAGTTTCTTTAGATTCTGTTCATGGCATCACGGTAAATCAACCAATTGGAAAAAAGAAATTTATCAAACCCTTTTGGTATGTTTGTTTATGAATAGGCATTTGACTCAGTTGAACACTTGAAAATCTTTTTAACTTATTAAGAAAAAAATGATGTAAAAATTGTTGAAAATAATAATAATTAGTTTGACAACACAAAACAAACATTGGAAAAGGAGTGAAATAAGTGAATATAATTTTGCCTAAATTATTTACAGTATGCTTTTAAACGATCTTCTGGAAAAAAAAAAAAACTGGGAAAAATGAGAGTAAATATAATCAGGATATGTGAATGATCTACAAAATCTTGATTATATTAAAGCAATATCAGAATCATCTGATAAGCTATAAGAAATTCTAAATGATTTGAACCATATATCAAAATAAAACCAAAGAACAGTCAGATTTATAATCCTTAGTTCTTTAGCATTTATTTAAAAAAAAAAAAACAGTGCTTGATACACAGTACAGCTTACAATATTTTTTTTTTTACATATTAAAAAAAATTAATTATAATATTATATATATATATATATATATATATATATATATAAAGTTTTAAAAGAAGGAAAACAACAAATTATGTTTCTAAGAAAAAAACACTTAAAATCCAGTTGTAAGTAGTAAAGTTTAAATTTTTCTCTGTAAAAATTCATATATTATAAACAAATAACACTGTATTAAATATTAGGTGCCTTTTCCTTCCAATCCTCATTTTAGTCTCTCTCTCGATCGATCGATATATATATATATATATATATATATATATATATCATCTACTGGCCTGCATACTCGAAAAACAAAGTAAATGTGCTCTCCAGAGTATCTACTCAAATATGGGTATCCACTAAAAATAACATTTGAAGTTTTATATATATATATAATTAAATATATATATATTTATATATATAAATAATTATATTATTAAATATAAAAGACAATGAATGTCTATTATGTCTGATCATGAGCCGTTCTAATGTTCAAATGTTTGCTTTAATTTCTGGTGAAAATAAAGACAAAAATTGTCCACCTGGCTAACTTTATGGAAATGTAAAAATCCATAAAACAGATCATTCCCTCAAATCTAACATTTCATAAATACCTACACCAGTTTATTACCTTTCAAAAACTCTTTAAATTAATTACTCTCTACTTCCCAAGTAAATATTGTATTAACTCAACAAATGAATTTATACAAATTCTTCATGCGGTAAAACCAAACAACCAAATAATAGCATCTTTGGACGTACAAAATTTATTTACTAATGTTCCCGTCCCTGAAACAGTTGAGATCATTATCCATGATGTATGCAATCGCCCTTCTCCTCTCCCATCTATCAATATTAAATCCACTATTTTAAAACAATTATTATTAGCAAGTACCACTCAAGTACCTTCTCATGACCACCTAGGTAATATTTATATTCAAATAGACGGTATTGTGATGGGATCTCATTTAGGTCCACTTTTTTCTAATTATTATATGGCATATTTAGAAAATAAAATACTTAATGACCCTAATAAACCCCCTATATATGTAAGATACATAGATGGCATTTTCATTTTAGCTAAAAATATTGATCAAATTACACAGAACAAATTTGAAAGTCACTCTGTCCTCAGATTTACATGAGAAATTAATATTAATCATAAAATTCCATTCCTTGGTGTACTTGTTGATTCTGGCACACATAAATTTACTACTTTTCTCTATATGAAACCCACAAGCATTAACTCATGTATTTTTAATTACAATAGTGAATGCCCCCAACGATATAAGTTAGATGTTATAAAAAACTTAATCCAATGCACACAAATGATATCTTCTTCCAAAACCATATTCTATAAAGAATTACATAATATTAAACAGACACTTGTTAATAATGGATTTCCTAATTCAGTCATTGATCAACAAATTAAAATGTATTTAAATAAACTTCACAACGTCTCTAACAAAATTGATAATATTAATAATAATATTGTATGTCAAAATAAACAAACACTATTAACTTATACTATTGTAACCAAATGTATGATAATTACAAACATGATGAAACAACACTCAAAAACATAATAGGTAGAAATGTTAAACCCATTAATAATAATAATAAACAAGTTAAGCTAATTATATAAAAATTTAAAACAAGTGACCTCATAGTCTCCAATAACCCTACAACCACACAGCTAAATCCTCTACAAAAAACCAATGTAGTGTATCAATTTACATGCCTGTTCAAAAATTGTACCTCTGATGCTAATAATAAACCTGTTACATATGTTGGTTTTACTACAACCACACTCTCCCATAGACTTATCTGTCACCTTTCTGATCTTAGTTCTATTAAACAACATTTCTTAGAAAAACATAGCCATCTACATAATATTAGAAAGATATTAGTTGATAACACAATAATACTCACAAATACACACAGTAAAAAGAACCTTCAGATATTGACAGCCATCTACATTAAAATGAAGCAACCCACACTCAACAAAATTACATTCCAAACTAGTCAAAACACATTACATTGCATCTAGACATATGATTTCATTGTAATACTTCAGTCTATCGCGTGGTATGATGTCATAGAACCACACCTTGAACTTACGATCTGCATCTGCTATTCCGTGACCATTATCGTCAATAGCAATTTTCTGTGTCAAAATAACAAAATATCATCTTTGACGGTGGATATCTTTGTTTCATTTCTGCATAACCACTCTGAGGGTAGCCGAAAGCTTAGGACCAACTTGATAAAAAATATGCAAATGTTGGGCAATTTTTGTCTTTATTTTCACCAGAAATTAAAGCAAGTATTCAAACATAAGATAAGCTCATGATCAGACATAATAGACATTCATTGTCTGCTATATTTAATAATATATGTTTAAATAATGATCTGCTGCCCCAATACATTAAATTCAAGTTATATGTATATATAGTTGGATTGACGTGAGATTGTGACCCTGGGTTTAACAATCTTTGCGATCATCAGACAAATACCAAGAGTGTGAAACCCAGGGTTACAAACTCATATTAATCCAACTAAATATGTTAGCTCTATCACTAATATTGAGGACTTTCCAATAAGTACCACACATATATAATATATAAATAATCTGTATATAAATTGCATATATATATATATATATATATATATAATTGGTGGTACTCGCTTGGAAAAACCCTGGGTAGTTTGACTTGTAGTAGAACAAATTGGTAGCCAAGGAAATATGAGGAATAGAAAAAGAAAGAACCAAGAACATAAAATTAAGGTGAAAACAATCGTCCAGAGTTCAAGCTCAAAGTCCAAAGAAAAAAACCTCCAAAACGAGTAAAGGCAACTCTGTAAAGTGCTCAATACTCGTAGTCGAGCAAACCTAAGATAATCCTAATGAGCCAGGCAAACCTACCTCGGTTTCACCTAAGTGGGTTGTCAGGGCAATGCCAGCATATATATATATATACATACATATATATCATTTGATAATCCAATATCTAAAAAAATTTTTTTTGCTGAGAATGCATATTTTTCTAAAAAGATTTCTAATAAATTCAGGATTGCAGAATAAATAAATAATTATACTGTTTAATAAACAGACCATCTACTCAAACATTAAAAATAACATTTAAGCAATAAATTAATATATATATATATATATATATATATATATACACACACACACAAGTAAAATGAGAACAAATACAATTCTACTGTATGTAAAATTTAATTTAAAAGAGGGTTCAATACAGAGTAGAGCTAAATATTATTTATTTTAGGATATTAAAACATGTTAATATTTAACGTGTCTTTGTTTTAATATCCTAAAATAAATCATACATACACACACACACACACATTATATATATATATATATATATATATATATATATATATATATATATATATATATAATATAAGCTCTACTTCTGTATGGAGCACTGTCTTTTTGAAAATAAAGCTAAATACTAAGGAACACCCGATTATCTACCTAACGTGTTCTTTCCTATTTTACTGCACACCTGCATACATATATATATATATATATATATATATATATATATATATATATATATATAAATAAAACACAAAAATGTGGGTACTTCCTTCTTAAAGTGTAATAATATCCTAAATGCATGATGTGTTTAAATACATGGAGGAAACAAAGGTCTAAATCTGATCAAAATGATAAATTTCAAAATTGATATGTAAATTTGATTTTAATGTTATTTGAAGATTTTTTGAACAGAATCAAAATCATCTGACTTTTTTGCTTTGGTCTCTTTTGCTCAAACATTTTTGTCGTTTTTTAAGAAATTGTTTTCCTTTCTAACATCCTTCTAATGTTCCTTTTTCTTTCTTTTATGTAGCGCCTTGTTCAGCATCCCCACCGAATATAGAAAATGGACGGAGAGTATACATAGGCTGGAAACATGGAGACAGAGCAAAGTATATGTGCTTACAAGGATTTAGACTGCGAGGAGACAAATACATGACCTGCCAATATGGTCGCTGGAAAGGATCCAGACCTTACTGTGATGAAAGTAAATGATATTACTTTTTATTTCTTCAAACTGATTTTTTTTTTATTGATCATTCTTTGTCATTCAGTAAAGGATGAAAAACTGCCATTTTTTTAGCACATCTGTTCAGTCTGCACAAATGTCTTATGTCAATACAAATACATATGCTCATGATCAAACAGAGAGTTGGTTTAAAAACTTTGAATTATTCAAACAAATTCCATGTTAAAAATATTTCTCAGTTTTTTTTTAAGGATCTGCTTAGTATTAACAATGATAATCTCCCTTTATCAAATCATACTGACATTTAACTAATGTGAAAAAAGTGCATTTCAGTTTTATCATGTAATATTATAATTATTTGAGGTCTGAAGCAAATAATATTGGTTAGTAAATTTATCATACACACTTGGTCTTTGATATATAAATACATGGCAGTGTTTTTTCTTTGTTGAAACAGGACTGGGATTAATCTCACCCAAAACAAGATGGGTGTGCCTGACAAAGAATTTATTATAATGGTTTGAGGCAAGGTTTTACAAGGCCAGATGTTTTTCCTGACACCCAACTCAGACACTAATGGTAGTTTAAGTACATTAAGTGTTTTTATCAAGACACCATCACCGAAATTATATTTCATCGCAAATATCTGGATGAATTCTCATTCATAAAATCAATTGTAAATAACATTCATTAAGACTAAATGGCACTTCAACTCAAATGAAGTTAGTTTCTTGAAGGCTTTAACAAAGACCCAACAATTCACTAGAAAATGTGTCCCACTTAGCATAGATATATCAATATTTTTATTTATTTAATTATAGCAAAAAATAATTAATTTTTTCAGCTTACATAAACATTTTAAGATTATTTGTATGGAGCTAAAAATGGATTTTCATTGATATTTAAAGCACACACTAAATCATAGAAACCAAACTCAGAAAGAATCTTGTCATAAAATGATATAAATTTCTTTGACTTATTCCATACAGAATTTTCAGATATCTCATCGTATTTGATTTTCCCAGTTATTTCTTTCATTTTCTTTCAAATGTAAAAATCACCTGCAATAAAATCTTATTTTCTGTTATTCTACCCTTTTATATTTTAGGGCTAATCTAGCGTGTTTATATTCTACCCTGAACTATCATCTTTAATAAATTATATAATTAAAAGAGCCATGGTACAAGATGGATGTGTAGATAGTTTAATGACCATCATAATTAAAAGAGAAATAACTTGTAGTTCCAATGAATGATTTATTTTTATGGAAGTATTTCGACTAGCAGTTGCCATAATTTGAATAAAAACAGTGCAAAGAGGCTTGAAACCCTTAAGAATTCAAATCAAGGAAAACACAAAAAATGCAAAATAAATGCTGGCTAAGAAATTTTCCACTAATTTATGGAAATAGATTTTTTTTATTTTGCTTTGATTTGTTAATTTGTTTTATCTCTGTTCAAAATGTTTTAAAATCAAATTTTGGTTCAAAGAATAGGTAAGTCTGTTCTGCAATGTCTTGAGTTTTGAAACTAAATCTGATGGTACCAAAATGAGAATAAATTCACGTTTTTTACAAAAAAATAGCTCTTGCTGTCAACTTTATTATTATTTCATTCTTTGATGCTGTGATTCATTCAAGATGGAATTTGAACTTAGCTCCATTATTTTACTTTCCAGGCTGATGATCATTAAAGTTAGGATGCTTGTCTCCGTTGGTAGTTGCATAATTAAAAGAAAAAACTTGTAGTTCCAATGAATGATTTATTTTTATGGAAATATTTCGACTAGCAGTTGCCAGTCTTGGTCACTTGTTAATTTGAGTAAAAAACAGTGCAAAGAAGCTCGAAATGCTTAAGAATTCAAGTCAAGGAAAACAAACCGAGTTGATGACATTTACCATGTAATAGTAAGTTGAGGCATAAAAAAAAATTCCTAGAGAAGAAGCACTTAGAATTGTGCTTAAACTATCTAATGATGCAACACTATCTGAACGAACCAGCCTTACTACAACCGACATAGTTAAGTTGATAGACCTCTGTCTTGATAACACCTACTTTACTTTTAACAAAGTTTTGTACAGACAGGCAATGGGATTTCCCATGGGTTCACCAATTTTCCCTATCCTAGCAAATCTTTTTATGGAAGATTTTGAATCTACAGCTTTGCATAATTATGATAACCCCCATCAAAATATGGTGGAGGTACGTTGATGACACTTTTGTCTTAATGAAACATCAACATGTGGATTCCTTCTTACAATTACTCAATAATCAAAATGAACATATCAAATTCACAATGGAATTGGAAAAAGACATGAGTGCCATTTTTAGATTGCTTGGTTACGAGAAATGAAAGGGGAGAATTAAAAACGACTGTTTCTAGAAAACCCACATCTACAGATCGATACTTGGATTTCAATTCGTGTCACAGCCTTAGTACAAAAATAAGGAATTTTAATAGGATTCTTCAAAAGAGCAGAGAAAATTAGTTCAGATCCATTGGATAAAAAACTTGAGCAGCAGAATATAATAGATATCCTTCAAAAGAATGGATTTCCTAAACAATTGCTGTACCAACAACTAGACAGAATATACAACAATGCCACTGAGAAAAATATAGACTCTAGTTCAGAAATAGTTTTAATGGCGAACATACCGTATAAAGAAAACACATCAGAAGCTCTCAAACAATTTTTAAAACAGATAGATATACGAGTTGTATTCTCCTCTTTCAACACAATAGGAAGGACGCTCATCAGTTTAAAAGATGAAAGACCAGTTACAAGTAATGGCAATCTGATCTACAAAATTATTTGCCTGAACTGCTCAACAAGTAATGTGGGCATGACTTCAAGATCATTGAAAGAATGACTGGATGAACATTGAAGACTTTGTGATAAGGTAATTTCACATGATAACGAAAAACAAAAACTGGAAAAAACTTCAGCGATTGCATTACATGCCATTACAGAAGGATAAAGAATTGACTTCAACCATCTGGAAATAAAATTGACAAACCAAAAGCATTTCAATCAAAGAAGAGTAGCTGAACAAATGGTAATAGCAAATACCCAAAAAATGCCTGCAATAAGATAGATGCATCACAACTCCATCCTGTTTGTACATCTCTGCTCCAAAGTAAAATATGATATGACAACAAAAACAAAAGTGCAATTTATAGAGTAAAAAACAAAAATCCTTTTTTTTTATGCCTCAACTTGCTATGACGTTGTAAACATCATCAACTTGGTTTGATTTCCTTGACTTGAATTCTTAAGTATTTCGAGCTTCTTTGCACTGTTTTTTACTCAAATTAACAAGTGACCAAGACTGGCAACTGCTAGTCGAAATATTTCCATAAAAATAAATCATTCATTGGAACTACAAGTTTTTTCTTTTAATTATGCAACTACCAACGGAGACAAGCATCCTAACTTTAATGATCATCAGCCTGGAAAGTAAAATAATGGAGCTAAGTTCAAATTCCATCTTGAATGAATCACAGCATCAAAGAATGAAATAATAATAAAGTTGACAGCAAGAGCTATTTTTTTGTAAAAAACGTGAATTTATTCTCATTTTGGTACCATCAGATTTAGTTTCAAAACTCAAGACATTGCAGACAGACTTACCTATTCTTTGAACCAAAATTTGATTTTAAAACATTTTGAACAGAGATAAAACAAATTTACAAATCAAAGCAAAATAAAAAATATCTATTTCCATAAATTAGTGGAAAATTTCTTAGCCAGCATTTATTTTGCATTCTTTTCATATTACAAAGTAAAATAAAGTTGCACTGTTGAGATTCTTTGACGCTTTATAAATGACATATAGCTACAGCGGCAATATTTTCTTTTCAAAGAACATAACCCAGATAATCTTATTTTTAAAGATAAACCATTTTATCATATTAGACTATCCCTGTAGCTTCTCTGTGATTGAATCATTATAAAAATGATTGAAATATTCTCATGTGTATATTCTTCTGACTTAAAGCACAGATCTATAATAAAATAGTGCTTGTTAAATTTTACTGAAAAATATTAATTTTAAAGATTATGGAAAACAACTTTAGATTTTATGTTTCTCAATTCTGTTGAAAAAATAGAAAAATAAAGATCCTTTTATTTATCGGCTTATTTAGTTCTTTTCTGGTATTTTCAGAATTTCCATTTTCTTCATAATCACCTGTTTATATATTCTAAAAGATAAACTTTCTCACAATGTCTTCACATGTTTTATAATTCCATTTCAATTGCATATTAGAGATAAAACTCAAATATCTGTTTGAAACTGAATTATAATATTGATTTTTTTTTTCATTTTTTCTACCTTTATTAGTAGAACTGTTTCTACATTTTGTATTCATTCAGATGCTGCCTTTTTTAAATTATAGAATATTCAAATGAACACAATTTTTATACATACATACATTTTGCATTATACAAAAGGAACGTAAGATCCAATATATTGGATTTGTATTTGCCTTACATTTTTTCTAATTTTGCTTGATAGAAAAAGAAAATTTCTTGATTCAAAAATCATTATCACCATATTTTCTTTTTAATCCCTGACCTGCCACTGGTTTGTAGATGCAGATGGATGTATTCTCATTTCATTTCAGTGTTACTTGATCATAAATTAATAATTGGAATCAATATCATTTAAACCCACTATCAGGAGACAACAAAAGTAGGCTTTTAAAAATTATTTCCATTACATTCTGGCAAATTAAGAAAGGAAATTCCTCACTTTTCTTAATTTCTCAAATTTCAGCTGCTTCTTTACATATTTAAAACCTTACTCAATAATTAAGAAGTTTATATTATCTGTGACATTTTGTTTCCCTTTTAGAATCTCTACTTCTGAAGTTGAATCATTTGCAGCTGGTTCCATTGTGAAATAGAAATATTCTATGATTATATAACTGTCATATTTGAAACTGCTGAGCCTCTTAATTCAATAAACAAAATTGCAGATGCTCTCATCACTCTCTCTCCTCATCTATATCCTTACACTGTTTTTGGAATTTCTTTCATATTCTTCACAGTCTACCATCCATATTTGGTCAGGTACTACCAACAATGATGTGGATCATGTGCTGCTGCTGCTGCTATTTTAATTCTTAGTTTAATGCCCTGTGCAACCAATATTTTCTTCAAGCTTTTACACATGAATGAACTCTCCAAATTGATTTCACAACAAAGATTTTCTAATGCGAACTGAAAAAAAATGAGAAATGTGCATTGTTAAGAACTAAATCTGCTTATGGTTTGGTTTCCAAAGAAAAGTCACAAAGATAAAGATATTAGTCCAAGCAGACAGATGAAAATAAGATCATGTTATATAATGTCTATTTTACAATTCAACTTTTCCACTATCAATTACAAGTCAATCTTAACATTATGACATGAATATAAGCAAATTTATAATACAAGAAGCGTTAACTGTGAGTTTGATCCAAACTAAAGAAATCAAAAGGGCAAATTCAAATACAGTATTCTTATGGTTTCATATACCTGCTCCCCTTAGAAAAATCATTTGGCTCACCCATTGTGAAAATGAAGTGAACTAATTTTAGTTTGGTTTGGTTTGGTTTTTGTTTTACGGCATATCAACCTCGATGAGTTATTTAATGCCGACAAAGTTTTTATTGCTGGTAATATGCTTTTCTTCAAAAATCTGTTTCTGAGAATATTTTTCCTTGAAGAAATTGAAAGCTGGTCATATTTTTTTTCAAAGAATGTATAGCCATTTGTATTGGAGTCTGTCTATATTTCTGAGATGAGGTATTATGTACAGTATTTACATTATTCGGACTATTGTCCTCATCTTTGTCGGCATATTTGTCACAACGTTTTGGCCGTTGTACGCTCCGGCCTTCTTCAGGTGGTTGGATCAAATCAAGGACACATGGTACGGTGGATAAAGGCGTTGGTTAGATCCAGTGACAGACCCAAAGAGTGTGAGTTCAATACCCGGTTCAGGCAGTGGAGAACTTTCAGAGGGAAAATTACCAGGAGATAACTGATAACTGACATCCATCAAACATGGCTCGTGGAACTAGAACAGTCTACCCCAGTGATCGAAATAAAGGGTTCGGTTCGAAATTCCAACCACCTGAAGAAGGCCGGAGCATACAACGGCCGAAACGTTGTGACAAATATGGCGACAAAGATGAGGACAATAGTCCGAATAATGTAAATACTGCCATTTGTATTGTTGGTATTTTTTTTTTTTTTTTTTTAAGTATTGCTGATAATTTTTGCATTAAAAATTATTGCTGGTAATAATTTTTTTTATTCCAAAGTATTTCTGGTAATAAAACCTATTTTTACACAAGTTTGGGTGTTAACTATTTGCCCATAGGTGGGACCCTACAGGTTCTACCACCCCAGGTCAGGGTGGACCTGGGAACACCAGCAATTAAGAGGTGGTTCCACACTCCTCAAAACCTCCTGATCAGAGGCCTTGCTGTTAGACGTAGTTTATCATCTTACCCAGGACACGGATGTAGTTCATCGTCATATTCAGGACGACTAATTTTAGTGTCTAACAGGATGGCTGGGGGTTTTTCCTGATGTCCTAGATTGCACCCTGGATCAACTTGATAGGGTCTTATTCTGGTCAGGGCATCCTTTTCCTGATGTCTTTGCTTGTGTCCTGGATCACTTAATAGGATCTTATCCTGGTAACACGGCACTGTATATAACATGCTGGCTAGGGTCCTTGTCCCAACATTCTTGATTGCATCCCAGACTGACTTGATAGGGTCTTATACTGGTCATGGTACTATACACTACCTGGAGGCCTTTTCCTAATGTACTCAACTGCAACCCAGATCAAATTGATAAGGTCTTATATAACCAGTTGCTGAGGTGTGGTCTTTCTACTTGTTGGTTTGCTGCACCAGATATAAGTGGGTAGATCAGGTAAATCATCAGAATCAGCTGACTGTCCTACCTGGGAATAAGTGCCAGCAAGTCTAGTAGATTTCTCTGTCCCATTCCACTTGAACAGAGATTAAACTTTTCCCTGTTCTACCTGTCTGCTGATGGCAATTGTCAGTAGTTGGACCTAAATTCTGTCATTGTTTCTCTGAAGAAAAATCAATAAAATCAAAGCATTGTAACCCTTCACTTCTGGCTACTGGTTAGGGTTGAGTGCTTGTGGTTGGCTTGAGGGGGAGGAAAGATCTTTGATAGATGAACCAAACATGTCCTGCAAACTTAAAAAAAATATCATGTGAATAGAAAAAACATAAGTCTACAGAATTTAAAAAAATGACATCTGAGTGTTTTTTCTGTATTCACTGTTTTTGTGTGTTCAGCAAAATGCAGGTGTGTGTGAACTTAGTTCCCATTTCTTCCCCTCATGCAAAATGATTGCCAAGCAAAATGATTACTGGCTTTATACAGTGAAATCTTTTCCATTAACAATGACTAACGACTTCACTTTACCTAGCCAGGCCCCAGAAAATGACAATTAACATTGCCCATAATTCACATTTCATTATCTCCATATCCCCTTACATTAAACAGATGGCTCTCCTACTGGTGAAGGATTCCTTGCCATAAATCCAAAATAATGATAATTATAAAAATTGGAGATGTGGCAGAAAAGGGATGTCTAGTTTCTCTATTATCCTTAGCACTTCAAATTAATTTTGCCTTACCAGTTTTTTAAATCTTGTACTCTTCCTTTTCAAACAAACCTTTGACCACGCATATTCAACTTCTACCTATCAGCACACCAATCCCATTCTGGTCGAAAAGGCACTTCACTCTAATATCTGTAAATAGAAGTACATTAATCTTACTTTATCAGCTATCAATATCTCATTTCCTCCTCCCAATTTATGGTCCAAGGTTCATACCCTCCTAAAGCCAGATTTGAAATTGCCAAATCATATTTTAATTTTCTGTTTATTTAAATTTTACACCTCAAATGTCATTTTTACATTTCTACTTATAAGACATTGATCTCAGGTTTGTTACTCTGTTACAAGTGTGCTAACTCTTACAATATAAATCATTCATTGAACACATTCATTGAAATTGTTTTTTGTTTTTTTTTATATCTATGGCTTTTTCCAATAAGGGAATCAGTCATTCTTATTGTAATCTGAATGTTGAAATGCATTAACATCTTGATCTTCTAACTTGAGAGGATGATCATCTGATGAAAGGGGCATCCCCAAAAAGGGAAACACTAATGGGGCTGAACTATTTTTACACTTTGATTCCATGTTAGAGATTCATGTGAGATCTCACCTTAAACTCATTCTTGTGCCACATTCCATTTGAGTGGGTGTGTGGATAAACCACTCTTTTACACATGGACACATCACTTAAAGGCTGTCATCCTTCCAGTCAGTGTCCTGGGTATGACGATAAACTACATCCGTGTCCTGGGTAAAACGATAAACTACATCCAGCAGCAAGGCCTCTGATCAGAAGGTTTTGAGGAGCATGGAACCACCTCTTAATTGCTGATATACCCAGGTGCACCTTGACCCGGGTGGTAGCACCTGTTAGGGTCCCAGGTATGAGCAAATAGTTAACCCCTAAACTGGAGTCAAAACAGTATGAAAGTGTAAAAATAGGTTTTAATACCAGAAATACTTAGTAAAAAAATTATTACCAGCAATAAATTTTTGAAGAAAACAAATATTACCAGCAATACATTTTTGAAAAAAATATTACCAACAATATTTTTAAAAAATAAATATTACTACCAATACATTTTTGAGGAAAAAATATTACCAGCAATACTTTTTTGAAAAAAATTATTACCAGCAATACATTCTTGAAGGAAAATTATTACCAGAAATAGATTTTTGACAAGACAAAATATTACCACCAATAAAAATTTTGTCAGCATTAAATAACCCATTGAGGTTGATATACCATAAACCAAACCAACCAACCAAACCTTCCAGTCATAACACTCTGGTTCTTATTACAAATATTATATGGATAATTACGACTGAACAAATAATAAAATTTTCAGCAGAATAGCAGGCAAAGTAGTAGTAACTTTTATTTAATAATGTCAATCATTATCATAAATATTTTTGCAAAGCAGCACTGAGCTGATGCATGTATTCACATTTACAATTTAGAGATAAAACCAAATTCATTATTAGGTGTAGGACTTGTGCATAAATTGGATTATTATTCTGATGACTTAATCTTGTTTTCCTGGTAAAAATGGGTGACAATGAGACAACACTCAAGGAAATTTAGATTTATGCTGTTTTTGATGTAAAAACACCCAAGGTTGTTACTAAAATCTGAATTCAGAATATCAGTGTTGTTTTATCAACACTACTGAATCCTTATATATATATATATATATAAAATTAATTACATTTTATCCATATATATAAGTATTGAGAGTTGAAGGGTAAGTATATATTGAATGCAAACCTTTGTAAATGTATATTATTCTTATGTATATATGTTTATATGCATTTTTCCTTAATTTTGAAGGCATTTATTTTATATGTATATGTGTTCCAATGTTAATCTTTCAACCTTTGAAAATCAGTGTCAGAATTCATTTAATGCTGCTTTGGTGATTATTGTGTATATCCATAAAATATTAATAAATATTATTTAGAATCCAAAGGAAAATTTCAAGAGTGCTAACTGAAAAGCTGTGTACTTTATTTTTACCAGATTTTTTATTCACTTTAAATGAAAACGTTTTTTTTCCATTTTCAGTTTATTGTCCAAATCCAGGAACAATCTCAAATGGAAAAATACACAAGAAAGGACAAATAGGTAAATTTGAATTCAAGGCTTATATAGTTACTATACGGCATGGCGACCGCCTCTCATATGAATGTGATCGCGGCTATGAACTGCTCGGCCCAAGTGGAGCCACTTGTGTGGATGGCCAATGGAGCCCAGAAGAAAGACCTATATGCAAACGAAGCTCACATCCTGCCTTGCAAAAGCTGTGGAAACCGATTGAAGAAGGCCCTTCAAACTATTAAACCTGGTAAAAGATCAACTGTGTGGTAAAGTGTAAACTGAAAAAAAAATCATTTACAGAGGATTAGAAAGTAAAGACCGAAGACATTTTTAGTACTATATAGATTCTCAAATTAAGAATATAAAACGAAAAGAAAGACTTATAGAAAAGACGAAGAATTGAGAATTGAACGCGAACGTCATGGAAGAGATGCCAGCACGGTGCCAAGGTTAAATAATTTGAGCCAACACTTTGCAATAGTCAGAATAATAGCTTTGTGGCCTTGGTTGCTAACCAAATATTGGCATAAAGAAGTTGTGTAAAACAACTATGAAGAAAAATAACAATAATAACCAGTATAAAAATTACAAAAGAAAGTCTCTCCTAAATATATATATATATATCCATATATATATATATATATATATATATATATATATATATATATGTATATATATATATATGTATATCCATATATATATATATATATATATATATATGTATGTATATCCATATATATAAATATATATATATATGTATGTATATCCATATATATATATATATATATGTATATATATATCCATATATATATATATATATATGTATATATATATCCATATATATATATATATATGTATATATATATCCATATATATATATATATATGTATATATATATCCATATATATATATATATATATATATATATGTATGTATATCCATATATATATATATATGTATATATATATCCATATATATATATATATATATGTATATATATATCCATATATATATATATATATATGTATATATATATCCATATATATATATATATATATGCATATATATATCCATATATATATATATATATATGCATATATATATCCATATATATATATATATGCATATATATATCCATATATATATATATATATGCATATATATATCCATATATATATATATATATATATATGCATATATATATCCATATATATATATATATATGCATATATATATATATATATAAGTGGACATTGAAGTCAACACCCAGCGGAAACAGTTTGTTTTCTGTTAAAACACAATTGTCAGATGGCCTGATGATTGTGTTTAACATGAAACAGACCGTTGCCTCTGGGTTTTGACTTCAATGTCCACTTTTATATTTACATATGCTCTATCCCTGATATTGAGCACTTTACCCCATAAATATAGCATACTATAAAACTATATTTTATCATATATATATATATATATATATATATATATATATATATATATATATATATAATATTCCTCATCCCAAGATACTACACTACTCAAAAATTACATAATTGTTGCAATCCAGGGTAACTGTTTGTATGTAAGCATATTTGGGTGGGTGTATGTGTCTTTATCCTGTCCAGGGAGAGGTTTCAAATCCTAAGTGTACTGACAGTTTTGAAGGGGGAAATGCTATATACAAAAAAAAAGATACAAATTCTGATTTCATATTTTAAGAATTCTTTTTGTGTTTTATTTTTAAAAATAGTACTCTTTAGCAAGTTATTCAGAAGAAATTGGTGAAAACTCAACTGAGATGTTCAAAAATGTTAATTAAAAATACAAAATTTTCTAAATTTCAAATGTAAACTACAGACTTGATAAGACAGAATTATTAATTTTTTTCTTTATACTGTATATATTTCCCCCTATACAAAGGAACAATGAATGAAAGAAGATTAAAAAAATTAAAACAACTGGAATAAAGATATAAGTGCAACTATAAGGAGGGCAATTATTAGACAGGAAATAGAGGACTGGAAAATTACAGTTCGGAAACAAATTTTCCAGAGATATATCTAAAAAAGTGCAGGAATGTTGTAAAATAACAATTGTCATTACAAGAACTTTATGTTTGCTTTTCATCTTCCTAAAATCCAGAATCAGGAATGAAAAAAAGTTCTAAATGACATTTGTTGATTGGATGCCGTTATAATAATTAATAAGCCGAAAGAATTTTTGGAAGGCTTACCAAAAAGTCTGAAAAAGAAAAGCGAGGAAGATGTAGAGAGAAGAAAAGGATACAACAACGAAGATTTTTTTCTTCTTTTTTATCAAATGTGATCACAAAAATAAAGATCAACAATAAAAGATAAAAGAAATCAAAGAAAATCTAAGTAATGATCTTGTGCCACCATAGCACGCTTGAGGAGACACACTACTCCTGCTCTTCTTTTTGATGAAGAGTCAAAGTACCAATACCCATTTTTGTGTGATTTTTTCAGCAGCAAGATAAGGAAAAGTTAAATATGATTTGAAAAGAAATCATAAAATAAAACTACCTTCTTTCTGTCTACCTGCAAGTTGGATGACATTTTAAAAAAAAATAAATAACTGAATGAATGAATATAAAGAGAAAACTGAGGAAAAAAACAAAACTCAAAGAAGACCTTTTTCTTGACTGTGGCTTTTTAACCACAGCTGCACCACAAGATAATGACCATTGGCAATTACTCAACAGTGCATATGAGCATGCATGTATGTATACAGTGTTTAAGCTCTCAAAAAAAAGAAAAGAAAAGAGAGAGAGAAAAACAAAGAAATGAATAATAGATGGAGAAAGAAAAAAGTTGTCAAATTACTGTTGCTCTTTTTGGGAGCTTTTGAAATATAAGTCTGGAAAAAAAAAAGAAAAAAGTCATTGAAGTAAAAAAAAAAATACAAAAGGCTGGAAAAAAAAAGTCAGCCACCCAAAATGGAAAACCCCATTTAAGAGGCATAGTGATGTTACAAAACCCAAATATATATATATATATATATATATATATATATATATATATATATATATATATATATATATATATATATGCATTTTTACAAATAACATAACATTGTACAATGCTAAACAGAAATACATATAGTGAAATATAGAATATCATTGTATGCCTATATATATATATATAAGCATTTTTCTTTATATAAGAAATATATATAGGTCAATACATTAGCATGCATGCATGTATGTATGTATGTATGTGTGTGTGTGTGTGTGAGAGAGAGTGTGTATACTTATATATCAACTGTATATACATATATAAGTATAATAATTATCCTTTTTTTCAAAGTATTTTTTGTTTTTATATTCTCCCAATAGTATCATTATTCTTCTCAAATTACACATTACACAGGATTCACAAGTTAAACATATACACACATGAACATGTATACACATACACAGAAATATATATATATATATATATATATATACACACACACATACATACAAACTGAAATTATCAATATATATTTTATCCATTCTGTAGATGATGTAACGATAATATTAATAATATATGAAAAATACCTTAGGCTTATATAAGAATATGCAGCAAATCCACACATAAATACCTACTCACAAAAGTGCACACTTTAATACATATATTCGGATTCATTATTTTCACACATATGGTTGATTATTACAGTGTGGTCTAAAAGTCTTGCGATTATAATGTTTTTTAAATGATTCCAAATATACAATTTGAAAGTGATTATTAATAAATATACTGGCTTGTGAAATACTATGTCTTCAGTTATGGAGACTGTAAGAACCTTTAATGATCTAGAAAGATTATCCACCACCTTTTTCATAATTCCACATCCAACAGTAATTTCTCTCAAATGTTGAACTGACACCCTTTGGCACATCCTCCAAGTGTGTGTCCTTCTTTATTGTTCATTTCTGATTCTATACAAGCCATTTTTCAAAATTGTTATACTTATGATAACCATCTTAAATCAACGAATAAGAATAATATGAACAAAAAAGACTTTTAGACCACAATGTGCATTATAAATAAAAAGAAACTGACAAAGTTTCTGCATGGTATTCCTAGAAAGTCTACGTATTTGTAGCTAAAAGAATTGTAGGTAAGTAGTGAACATGGTAACAAGTTTAAACAATTGCCAAATGTTTTTTTTTCTGACTAAACATGGCAGCCAGTATACATTATTCAACAAAATTTGAGTTTCCATTGAAAATATGAAATCATCTTTTCTTATTTTGATTTTGCTGCCTGTCTATTAGATTGCTTATTTACCATTATTTAGATTATGCAGAAATTGGCATGAGTTGTCTTCTTACATTGCATAAATATATACAAAGACTATGCCAGCATTACCATCTTCAAAAGTGAATCTACACAAAAGAAAGATAAGTCAGATTCATGATTCAGTTCACTATTATATGAACGTATTAGATTAGGTATCAAATATATACATATGTATTAAATATAGAATGGTAAAATGAACACAGTTTCATCATAATGAAAGTAGGGTGGCCAGATGTTTTAACCAGGACATTTAAATATAACTCTTGATATTTAAACAGACTGATTTTTTATTTTAGAAAAATGGTACAGAGAGAGTCATGTGACTGGTAATGAAATGAGGCAATTTACACATTAAAATTTAAATCTGTTAATGCAGAAAAGCAGGTGACGACGTTAGTTTTCATTTGGTCAAAATTTGAGGTTGGATACATAATTAATGATGCAACAATACTGACAAGATAATGATATAATTGCCAACACTGATTGAGTTCAAAAACTTTACAAATAAATAATTTCTAATTAACTGCATGGGATCTGATTTTTAAATCCCAAAATGCAAGAATAATTGGTAACTTTAATGCGGTTAACTTACTGAGAACAATCCAAATTTTCTTTATAGAATGGGTTAACCAAGTCAAAAGATTTGGATTACCCAGACCACCATATCATTTATCAGTACAGTAATGTTTTAAGATACAAGCATACCAACATACAAGTTTTTTGAGATATTAGCAAGAGTTAGGCTGATTTTCTGCCTTGAGATGAGCTGAATTTTGAGATATCAGTGAGTTTCAATTAAACATCTACTAGTTGGCACAGCAAGCACCAATCTTGGAGAGTATTTACACTCATGGTACACATGTCCACCTCAATCTGGAAAGATCTCTATTGTGTTGAGTTGTGTCATTTTTGCCATTATTTTGCAAAATTTCCTTTAGTGACACCATGGGTCTGAAGAAAGTAAATGTAAAGAACAGTGGTGAAAAGCTGAAATGTATGATTTTGCTTGAGGTAAAGTGGGAAATTGTAAAAACACATGAGGAAGATGTACAAGTAATGGATTTAGTGAGACAATATGAGCATTCTATATCAATAACAAATAAAAAATTATATAAAGATTAGTTACAGTCATAGATAAAATTTAAATATTTTAAAAATTTTTAAATTAAGTGATAAAGTTAATCTTCAGTATTGTAGACTAGGCTAGTGGTTGCTAAGCTAGCTGCTGTTATCCTTCTCTCTCTCCTCTGCCAGTTGACCTATGACTCATCTGAACTTCAGGCTTTAGTACAGTATATTTCTTTACAAATTGTTTTTCTGTTTTATTAACTACATTTCTTGTTTATTCAAACGATTTTGCTTGTAAGAAACTCACAAATACAAAAATAGGGGTGAGTTTTATGAAAATAAAGGTGATTTCTAGAGGCCTGGAATGGATCAGAAACATTCCCATTAATTTCAATGGGGTAAATTGATTTCAGATACAGATGTCTCGGTCTTTGAACAAATTAAACTCGTATCTCAAGGTATTACTGTACTTAGTATGACATGCTGCTTGTAGTCACGTGATCTTCAATATAGTGACCTATAAAGAAAGGAGGAACTTGGTGATAACTGCTGATGAATGATATAATGTAATGTGAATGATTACTTTAAAAGGAGTAAAAAATAAACACTTATACAATTCTATCAGTTCTTATGTCATGGGTGTTTCGTAATATAAAAGTTTTTCTACATTTAACATCAAATTTGAATCTAAAATATTATAATTCATTTTTATGCAAAACTAATGTAAGACTCAGTAATTTTTTCCAGTCTATTCAAGAAGCACTTCCAAACAGAATGCTGCTGTTTGGTTAGTTTGGAGGAATTGGACAAGGCCAAGAACCTTTCAGCACTCTTTCTGAGCAATTAGTCATTAGTAAATCTAAGATTTCTCCTTTTAATATCAATTAATCTAAAACTAATCTGAAACAGATGAAGTAATCTAGTATGTACTAATTATACACACACACATGGATTCAGTCATAATCTGATCAGCCATTTTTATGAGAAAATACCAAAATGTTTGATCTTAATACATAGGTCAGATTATAACAAATCTAAATATAGGTTTAGCAATTTCTTCATCCAAGAAATAATTTTGTTTGCTGATTTTTTTCATCCTAAATGGTCATAAAATCTAAAAGTTTAAAGATATAACAAATAAAACAATATGGCTTCCATCTCATCATAATTATTTTTAACTTCTGTCAGCTATGATTTATATCAGTAACACATGAAGCAATAAAGTTTGCTATGATATGAAACAAAAATACTCTAGTTATTTGACTGACATGTCCAGTCCTAAATTTTCTAGGTCCATCCAAAATAAAATAGAATTAAGCCATTCTAATCTTACTCCAACAAGAGACTATCACTTTGAAATCAAAGAGCTTGATAAAACTCAGTTTACCTTCAGTTTAGATTGTAATCATTTGAGGACATTAAAAAGCAGCCAAAATCAATTAGGAAAACCGAAATTGTTAATTCCAAATCATCTTTTCCATTGTTAAAAATAGGGTGATCCTATATAAATGTTTGCTTAAAGCCTTTTATTTATTGCAATGTTTATAGAGGCCAGATAATTCTTTGATGCTTTTTGTTGTCAAATGAAGTGCAAAAAACAACAGTTGATGGTCTTTCATATACTTGCTTCTTCAAAGTATAATTCTGTAAATTAACAAATGAAACTTAAATAGTACTAATTGAAAGAGGAATAATAAAGCAATGTTTTATTCATATTTGATAGCATAATGAATAAAATAAATCTGCAGGTATTTTGCTTCTGCTAGTCTTGAGAGTTAAATTAAGTCTGTTCTTCAAAACTTGCTCTGAAGTACAATGCATTAAATAAAGTAGTTATTTTTGATAGTATTTCATAATTAAATACTCGTCAAATGATTTTTTTTTTAAATACATAAAATTTGAATAACTAAATTATATCAGTCTGATTTTTTTCCGCATTTTTGTTTACATTTTTGGTATATAATAATTAGAGTACACTATATATATATATATATATCAATTTTAAAGTACTTGAAACCAACTTTTTTATATTTTCACTTTACAGACACCACACTCTTCATTATTTATAAAGTATCTGGTTAATTTTCTTTGCTGTTTTATGGTTTATAAATATGCCAACTAAAAGGGATGTGTCTGAAAAAAAAAATGATATCACAAGTGATTTTTTGTATCCCTTACAATTTAATTGATAAACTTTGAAATTAAAGTCACTATTAAATGGCTAATTTCCATGATGCAAAGCTCTGTTGCAACAATTTTCAAAACAAATTTGGAATAGTAACTTTTAAGGATATCTACAGTCTGCAAATATTAGCAACTAACTTTTAGCAGCCAATTAAGTAAAAATGTTGTGGGTAATTGTGGTTTATAGAGTTCCTTTAATCAAAATGACAGACAAGCACCAATTATCTCATCATTATCGTCTATTAATTTTATGATTTATTTGACTAATCTGTATTGTTCTGACTTGAGAAACCAATCAATGTCAATTTTTTTGTGACTTCTACTATTTGAAAATAATGCACACTCATCCATAAAGACTGCAGTCTTTTGCTGCACATTGATTTTAAAATGGCATCTAAATTGAAGATCAAATGCGAAACTGGTTATCCTTCTTAGTATTCATTTGATATTTTTGTGGATGCAGTCGCTCATTATATAAGAGATGTATCAACAGGGCAGGTTTTAACCAGAAAGAAATCAACTGATTGATTTTATAAATGTGCTCTTATGAAAAGCATAAGCACCAAAACTCAGACCGATACATATTCCCACTCATGAACAGTTTATAAACACTTGACGCTAAAATTGCTTCCAATAAAGGAGCTGCTACATATTGTTATCCAAGTTATATGTCAGTTTTCTGTCCTTGATTAAATGGACAGGATTCTAACCTAAATAATAATCATCGCCTATTGGCTTGTTATCAATCCCTGTTGATGTCTTATGTACAAATGAAGGATTAGTTACCTGAATTATACTTTAGAATCTACACTAACTTTCCCTTTGGTTACTTACCTTTTTGCAAAGAAAATGGATATGCAGTAATACAGATGGGCAGTTGTTTTACATCAAGCAAAAAAAATGGAGGATGATTTGACAACAAAATACATATCTTATGTTTTTCTCTCACATTTTTATTTTAATCTCAATGAAATCATTGACATGAAAACTTGCTTGACAGGAAGTAAATACATTTAAGGGATATTCTTAGTAATAAAAATATATTTTATGCATTTCTTGGTTAATGTTTTAAGATTTGATCTTTGTTGTCTTGTTCTCTTGTACTGATCCCCTTAAGCCATCTAGAATCAAATATAAGTTTTTTCTTTTGACTTTTTAAAATCTGTTTTTCATTCGATTTATTGGATTTTATTTAGCAGTTTAACATTTTCAGTCTTGTCCAACTTCTGTTAGAGATAACAACTATCATAAGAATGTTTTGCAATAAGAATATTGCAGTTTACTGTAATTCGGCATTTATTCTAGCAAAGCAATGCCACAGACATTCTTGCACCAAAACTATAAAGAGATATACTATAAGACTAAACATGAAACCAGTTTTGGTAAAAATTAAAAGGAGAAGCATAATTATAAGAGAAATAATTTATTTTGTTTAAATTGAATTTTCTAAAATAATTTTCCAAATGTTTATTTCAAATATATATAATGGTTGGCCACTCATATTTGAGTATGCCTGTCTATTAAGGTAGCTAGCCAATCCCTATTGCAGACGCTTTCTCAGGCACATTTGTATTTGTTCAACACCCATAGAGCCCACCTATGATTTATACTGCAACTATGCTGGGCGGACCATAGTTAGTTTCTGAAAAAAAGAGTGTATTATCTGGCATGATCAACATCTGAACAGAGCCAGTATGCTCAAACACTCAAAATAGTGACTTGTGATTTTGTGCTAGCACAATCATTGATGCCTCCCAAATTGTTCTGTCTACCAAATGTCCCTCACAGGGCTTAAGTAAACCTATGGTATGGTTTTCTGACACTTTCCAAAGGTGCCGCATCCCAGGATCATATCCTCAGGCCAATGACCCCTTTCCTGACGAAACAACCATGGTGAGATTTGAACCTGGTCGGAAAGTGAATGTTCTAACGACTTGACAATATTGCTTCATACACACACACACACATATATATATATATATATATATATATATATATATATATATATATATATATATATATATATATATATATATATTTTGTTTATTAGTATTTTAAAATTATTTTATACTAACAAACCAAATATACTTTGATGATATTTTACATATTAATGATTTTCTTCAAAATAGTAATCAGTTAACATACCTTCATAGAACTTTTACATTAAGAGTAACACATTCTTTTGATAATTGGTATAGCAGCAACTCTGATTTATACTGACTAAGCTTAGATCAGTATGCTTTTGTGGGGTATTCTGTAAGGACAAATCTCACTTCAGTCATACTCTTACTGTTTTCATAAAAAGTACTTTTATAAATGCTATACTAAATTTAACAGAGTTTTTTTGTTTTTCATATCAAGCTATAAGTAATATAGTTTCAAATGATAAATTCATTATTCTGAACAGTCTGACTGCATTCTGACCAACAAAATTATTGAGAACTCAGAACGCAATGCAATTGAAATATATGGCTTCAAATGACAAGTGTTCTTGAATATTTTGTTGTCAATAAAAGAAAAAAACTGTTGTTTTATGAATATGCTATCCAACTTCACTCAAATTAAGAAAATAATATTATCCATTATTCTACACAACTCCAACAGATTTTTCAGAAATATTTGCCTCATATTTGACCAACTCTGATTTAATACTGATCATCTTTCTATATTATCGACAGAATAGAATCTGGAATGGAAGAGAAACAGTGTAATTGAATAATTGTATCTAGTTGCCACACCAATTTTATAACATTTTTATATTATGATGATGATGATGATGACTATGATGATAATCATAAGTGTATTAAAATCATTTATGTACCCCAGCATCACTTTATTGGCATGCTACTCACGCTCAGAATATAATGTATACAAGTGTATGAAAAAAACCACATATCCCTAAATCAGTGTTGGTGTATTTTGCTCTCTCACTCAACAAGAATAATAATAATGATGATGATGATACACATATAAACAAGAATCCCAGGAAAACTATATTTTTGCCTGAAATACAAAAGATTGTGTTAATTCTAACATATGGAGAAAATCGATTTTAAAAATTACCTAAAAAAAAACAAACTTCATTTTACTTAGATCTAGGGTGAAAGATTTGGTAACAATTTCATCAAACAGCAAATCAAAATAGATAATAATGATGATGATCTATAGAGAAAAATGGTTTGGGCAAAAGGCCTTCCAGTTCTAGATGATGATGATGATGATGAGGATGTTACTTTGCCCTGGGATTGAACCATGTACACTTACTGCACTATATAAACTTATAAACCTGATATAGTCATAGAAAACTTTAAAGAACATAAATGCTGATCATATTGTCTTTTAAAAACATTTCAACAAAAGAATTTGATAAACTCCCCAAATATGGAAATATAAATAACAAGAAGGCACAGCCATTATTCCAGTAGTTGAATGAGCACTAGGAATGATTTGGAATACTGATGCACACATTGTATTAATAAGTACTTGTTTGCAGATGTAGAAAAGCCTTTTCAATAAAATATAAACAAAAATTTTCTTTAAAAAAATCTTAATTTATCAAAGTTTTCAGGTAAAAAACATTGTAAACGATTGTGTCAAAGGACACATCAAAAGAAATGAACAACTACAGCAACAATAATGATGATGATGATTACTAATGATCATTGTTTAATTTGTCCTAATACTCAAACTTTTGTGATATTTCTTTAATACTATTTTATTATTATTGAGGATGATGATGATTTGTTGCTTTACCACGTCTTTCACCTTAGATTTAAAGTAAACAAAGGTTTTTCTTAAATAGTTATTGAATATGTTGGCTTGAAAAAGTTTTTAAGTATATGAATAACAGAGCCTGTGCAAGGATCTCATGGACCCCCAGCGAATCTATGATATGGGGTTCTCTGAATCTATGATACTGCCCCCTCCCCCGCACTCGACTACATATCAATTTTCATAAAGTAATGTTCATATAAAATACAAATTTTATTGTAACCTAATTATGTAAAATAATGGATCATATGCAATATATATGAAGAATTCAAAATTTAAAATGAACACAATATATCTAAAAACAAATTAGAGATATGTCATAATAGATCATTCCATCTTAAATAAATTAACAATGTTTGGGGGAGAAAAATTTTTAACATCAGCTTGAAATTTTTCTTGTTAAAATGTTGAATATTTTTAAAACATTCAACATTAGGGATATAGTGTTTTTTCACGACTTAGCAAAACAAATTCACGGATTTGGACTAAAAAAAGGAGCCAAGAATTATGTCAAAATCCACAAAAATGTTCGTCCTTCAGCAGTCAGTTGTGCTTAGTTTAATTTGTAATGTATATAAATGTAGGTAGAAAAAGCAAATGTGCACACTTACTGCACTATATAAACTAATAAACCAGATAGCAAGTGTCACAAAGCACTACCCAGAGACCCCATTCAGAATTGTCCTCACTGCTACCTCCAATCAGGGGGTTCAGAGATAATATGTGCCGGCTGTGATGAGTCTTACTGATCAACACAATCTTTTGTGATAAGTAATTGTCAATTTATTTGTATTATGATTCTCATCTTGGTTGATATAGATGTTATTATAGACACAATATTTCGGCTCAGTACCCTCTGGTCATCAGTGATTGGCTGATACAGGATGTCTGTTGACTATTGTGATATTTTCACGCTGTGATGCCAGTTATTGTTCATTCCTGCTGAATTGGTGCTTCACTATCCGATTCAAGGATTGAACTCGTCACCGCTAGATGACAGTAACCTATGTATAGCCAACATCTATATCCTCTATGTCACCGTTCCAAAGGACATTAATGGTATGTTTTTTATGTTCAGTGACAGATGGTTATGGTTAGGTTATCATCCAGTCAATAAACCAGAGGATATTTGGTTGAAATGTTGATTGACATTGATATCAACCAAGATAAGAAAAATATTTCAAAATAATAAATGAATAATATTTTATATTTTACATAAAGATGGATTTATTGTGATTCTCTTAATGTGTCTATCTTGATTATTTTCAGGCATTATTATAACTATGGGAATAATGGTTGCATTTAAAAAACACGTTCTTGGCTTTTCTATTATCAAATCCTTATATTTAGAGAGTTTATAAAATTCCTTCACTGAAATGTTTATTATTATTATTATTATTATTATTACATCAAAATTTTTTTAAATTTCTAGTCATTTGTTAATGGATTTATGGTATTTTTCTAATAAAGACAAGAAAACCAAAAGTGATTAACAATATTACAATTTCCCAAAAAATGTTTTTTAATTAATATTTTAAGTATTTAATAATTAAAAACCATTTCTCACTGTTATTGAATTTTTTTTTTTACAATAATGTTTACTCTGTACAAGGCACAAGAGCCACTCGAGGTAGAGTGTTTCAGAGTAAGAGGCACATTTTATGAGGACATGGCACCAATTTTTACACTGATAATTAGGTATAAAGTATAACATTTGAAAATCCTGACTTTCCGCTATTGTAAACACACACACACACACACACGTGTGCGTGCAAGCACATGTGTATGCATGTGTGTATGTATGATTATTTTTCATTCTATTTTAGCAGATAAGATATGCAGTTATATACATACATGTACTGGGGCACAATTTTTGTAAAATATTTGCTCGTCATTTAGTCCCCTTTTTAGCATTATACATATACATCTAGACTCAAGTCATGGCTAGAACGAACAGATTAATTTTTCATGCCTTAACCATTGTAAATATATTTGGATTGTTTGTAAGTTTAAATTAGTTACAATGAAAATTTGGTTGAGAAAACTGCTGAATCTAATCTGAGTAAAATAAATGTAACAGCTATAAAAATCAAATAATAAAAACAAATTTTCATTTATCAGGAATTATGCAATGTTTTTGCTCTGAAAATAAACAAAAATACAATGAAATATCTACAATGCTAAGCAAATTTGTTTGCTTGTGTTTCATTTTATAATTAATATTACTAGATGTGCTGGAGAAATAATTCTTAATCCCGCCATGAAAATTTAAATACTTTTTCCAGCTACTAACACATTGCAGAATGACTATGTTGCTGAATACTTCGATTTAATTAAATTTAAACATTGACCTGTGCTTTATGGCAACTAGGCAAAATCTTCTAAACACCGAGAACTACAACAGAGAAAACTAACTAAATGCTGATAGAAAGTCAAAAAATGAAAATTGCCTCAAATTGTCATCAAAATGCTGCAGAAGCCGCAAGCTCATGACTGAGTAATATTGATTTTAGTTCATGTTAAAAATCTTAATTTTTTCCTCTTCACTCACCTGTGAATAGAGACATACTTACAATTCAGATTTTATACACAAGCATATTTCAGTCTCTCATATATAAAAATTATCGAAGAACGAATAACAAACCACTAATCCACTTTATTTTCCATCAGTGAAGAAATAAAGTGACATTTATATTCTCATTAACATTAAATAAAAAATAATTATCAACTTTCTTTTGTGATTAAAATACATAAATCATAAATTTTCTTATATTACGTAAATGATAGATCCAATTTTATATTGTTTGTATATAAAATTAAAAAGGAAGACAACCTTTGTTAACAAACGTCATTTTCTTCAATAAGCGACATATTTGCGGAAAAACTTTAAAAAAGGACTAAAATTACTAAACACTAATTTCTATTGGTAAAAAGCTTAGCATTCGCTAAGAATGATATCGTTTTAATTTTTCATTTTCGGAATGAGATAAGGTTAATTATATTTTACTAAATATATGGCATTTACAGAAACAAAGACAAAATTACAGATACTAATAAATGTACAAAATTTCTATGAATACCATGCAGTGTATCAATGTAAATATTTTCTTTTTGCAACAAAGGAAGAGAATGTTGGTTTTTATATTACCAAAGTAGCATCAAAAGAAGATATAAAAAATATGAAGATATCGTTAAGTTAATTGTATTCAATTAGTGTTACATGCATAATTAGTAAAATATTCTGCTGATTTCGATTACATTAATTCATTTCAATTAATATATTCTTACAATCAACTTGAGATTTTTAAACATTTTTATCAACAGAGTTGTTGTTAAATGCTTTGAGAATTGGTCAAGGTTGCACAATATCTCAGGTCTTTCTGTACCTGAATGAAAAATGTTTCTTTTATCCCACACATTTTCATTGTAATATGGTAAGTGAACTTTTGAAGACTATTTCTTAAAATTCACCTGATTATTCATTTCGGATTAGGACTCATGATTTGTTATAGCTTTGAAGCTATTTTTTTCTTAACTACAATGGCTTAATTAGAAATCATAGTCTTGTCATCTGTTAATTATCTACATGAGTACATATATGAACTTCATTCCTATTTCCCAGAACAAGGAAACTTAAGGTGTTCAACTCAAAATATAGCTCCCAATTTTGAATGAATTTTTTTATATCTGAATCTACAGTTTTCATACTTTTGCTTTCAAGTTATTTTTTTTTTTCTGTAGATAATGTACCTCAGGATGTAACAAAAGATTCTAAAGATGATAACGATAGTAATATTAATAAAAAATAGAGTTTATAAAACAAAAACCTTAAATGTCAATTATCTGTATCCCCAGTAACTGTCTTCTTAAGATCTGTGTTCATCCAAATTTTCTGACCTCAGAATTAATTTTATGCACATTTAATGCATATAGTATTATACAATGAAACAAAATATTATACAATGAAACAAAATATAAAATGAAAATAGCATAATATACAGTTTAACAAAATTCAGAATTGCTCTCTGTTATATTCTAAAATTAAGTTTTTTTTCTTCCCTGTCATGGGAAAACGTAACTTTTCTTTTGACCTGTATTTTCACCATATTTTATTATATACCTCATTAGGTCGCAGGTCATTTATTTTTTCCAAAATATTTTCTGTATCCGACCATTCACTACCCTTTACAAAATGTAAACCGCACTTGCAAAGTTTTATTAAAAAAAAAAACTCTTTATGTCACACATCAGCACAATACTTGTTCATTCAAAATAGCAATTAAGAAAAATCCCTCAAAAAAACAAAAAATAATTTTCATAAATTATTTTGATTTAATTTTTGGTGTGTATGCATGCAAAATTATTTGAAATTATGTTTTATATACTGTATATTATGTCTTTATATAAAACTTAAAATCAACTAAAATCAAAATCTTAAAAATTCTCTAAAATATTTTTAATGACATTTCACCAAATTCAGGAGGCCTCTGTTAGATATGGGTAACAAAAGCAGTTTGTTTTTCTTTTAAAATATTCTGTTTTCTTTTTTTTAGTTTACACCACTTAATTGGATAGTTTCAATTCAAAGTATCATAAAATGTAAACCAATCACTTGATTCTATCAGGGAATTTTCTGCAATATTTGATAGATACACACCTGATATTTGGAAACTATTCAAGGATATATGTAAACAAGTTTGAATGTGAATGTGTAAGTATTAATTTGATGTTGATCACAACCTTATGTATGTGTTTCTATGTGAGAGATGAATATATATGAAATATGTAGACATGGTAAATATGAAAGTAAGAAAAAATGTAAGTGATATGGATGGACAAGGTTTCTGTGGATGAGGAAAATGCTTTCTTGTGTTTAGAAGGTTTGATAACCTCTGTGCTGCTCCACTGCATAATAAACAATTAGCATTTGCCGGCATGTCATAAGTACTTTTCAAATAGAATCCCTCTTTGAAAAATTTTTGCTGCAAATGAAGTTTTAGCAGAGAAATGGTTTGAAAAATAAAAGAACACTTAATGTGTTTATTCATCACACATATGAATATGAAAAATGAATTTGTGTGTTTGTTTGATGATATAAAACTGATTCAAAATTGAAATTGAAATTCTGGTTATTGATTGTTAATATCATTTTGTATTCTTGTAAAGGTCATGAACCATAAATTCACAAAACATTTTCCCACAACTTGCTTATCTCTAGAACAGTGTTTCTCAACCTTTTTAAGCAACAGTACACCTAGAAGCAAATGAAAATATCATGGTACACTAAGCAAAAATTTTAGACAGTATACATTTAGATGTCATGAAATAAAACCATAGATTTTTTAAAAAATACACATTTTTTTTTTTTTAAAGCTTATCACCCCAAGCAAGGCTGGAAGCCACTAGGACACAAGGGGTTACAGAAGGTTTGGCGGAAGAGCAGATAGGAGTGGTAAAGGAGAGGATGTGGAGAAAGATAGTGGATCGATCAAGGCAAGGGGGTTACAGAAGATTGGGAGTGAGAGCAGATAGGAATGAAAGGATGTGGAGAAGGGAAGTGGATAGATCAAGGCAGCTGGAGATGTCGATTGACGTTACACTTAAATAGTTGAGCTTATCACTCCAAGCAAGGCTGGAAGCCACTAGCACGCAAGGGGTTACAGAAGGTTTGGAGGAAGAGCAGATAGGAGTGGTAACACATGAACTTTATATCAATGTTTCTATTCAACTATTTGTGCAGCTTATTTAGTGTGAAATCTGTGCTGGGATATTTTTTTGTGATTTCTTCAATATTTGACCCCTTATTTCTTCTTCATTTGAGCATAGTCATTCTCACTTCTTATGTTATTTAGGGATGATAAGCTTAATTTATATAAATAAGAAGTAGAAAATTGCAATAAAACTGATAAAGCTTTTTTAGCTAATGTGAGATAAAAAGTTTAATTCTTATTCATTTATACAAATACTAATGCTGTATCATTACTAGACACAAACATACACACACACACATATGTATACTGCGACAATATTGCACAGTGGTTGAGAATCAATGCTCTAGAATATAAAACAAGAGTCAAGATATATGGTGACACAAACCATTTTCTTTAAAATACTAAGGAACTTAAAAAATGTCAACCCCAAGTGATTGTTAAACACAGCTTGCATTTGAGTAACTGTGGATCAAAATTTAACTGTGTTAGTGTGTGTGTGAGAGAGAGAGAGAGAGAAAGCGAGTGAGCGAGAATGTGTGTATGTTTATCAGAGAAAAAGCATGTGGTCACCTTTAAATGTGATACAGTTGATGGCTATATTCATGAGAGCATTCATATACTTATACATCAATGTATAAGCAACAGGAAACAAAGAATTAGTTATTCTGATGTTAGAAAGAACCATCTTTACAAGTGTGTCTGCTTTAGAGACTGAGAGGTGTACATTTAAGAGAGAGAAATTGTAAATAATCAGCAAAAGAAATTTCATTCACTCAAGTATAGGTCACTTCTACTGACAATACTCTCATGTATGTTGGAGGCAAATTTGACTGGAAATATTTTGCTCATCCATTGTTTCCTTTAAGTGAGATGGATACAATGGAAAATATAAAACAGTCACTATGGTAGTTCTTTTTCTCACAGGAATAGGAGAAAACCTCATATAAGAAAGATTTATAATTCAAGATAAAATATATAACAGTAGTAATCTTGAGCATGTGTGTGTGTATGAGGTAAATAAAAATAACATATAAATTATATTTATTTATGAAAATGAAGGAATAATTAATAAGCAGTTGTATTTTTTGAAAATTCATTTCTTTATTTTAATCAAAAATTTAAAAATGGAATTTTTTCAATATTCAATCATGGACATTGGAAATACAAAAGACATTATCAAATTCTAAAAATCAAATGAATATAATTTTAATTGATAGTAAACTTTAAATACCATATTCATTAAAAATGTTTGTATGATTAAGAAAACAATATACGTGTAACCTTTTTATACACGAGTATAAGAATATACATACATTTTCTTAAGACATTTTTTATGTTTATACATTCTTTTTATAGATACAAATATTTAAGTAAATGCTCTGTTTATAATAAACAGTATTAACGATATTTACTGGCCTGAATGTCCAAGAAATTTTCATAGAAAATATGCATCCTCCGACAGGAATCAAACCTGTATCCTATACGGAACTGTCATATAGCCTGACATGCTTTTACAGATTGAGCCACAGAGGAGCGTTTTGGTTAGCAAGGTCGATTTTACTGTTTTTAAACTACAATTATCCATGATTTTCTCTCGTACATTCATATCTGCTCGATGCATATCCAAATGTAAACAAATGGCGTCATACATTATGAAATGGGCAAAGTCCGACAATTATTTTAAGACATTTTTTATGTTTATACATTCTCTTTATAGATACAAATATTTAAGTAAATGCTCTGTTTATAATAAAAAGTATTAACAACATTTAAAAAGAATGTATAAACATAAAAAATGTCTTAAAATAATTGTCAGACTTTGTCCATTTCATAATGTATACATTTTCTTGTATGATAATTTGCTAAAAAGAACTTTCAGCCTTGTACCACATTTAAGCAATGCTTAGAAAATTACCATATCTGAGTGTGTGTGTGTGTGTGCATGTGTGTTAGAGATCACCATATGAGAAAAGGATGTGGTCACATCTATTAACTTACTTATGGATGAAATGAACTAATACTAGACACATCTGTACATATATATGAGAATTATGTTGCTAAAGAAGTTGGTCACTGACCTTCCTCAAACCCATTGGTGGATGTAAAGAAATAAAACCACTGATGGCCTCATCTAGACTGACCAGTTCAGACAAAGCACTCAATTAAGGTGCTAACAATCAAAGAATGGCCAAAGTGGCTATTTTCTATGAGATGAAAAATAAGCAAAATATGGCCTTCTTTACACACCAAAATAAACTATTATTTTTCCCCCACAATATAAAAGGCTATCAACTCCCTGCCTCAAACAAAATAATATTACTTACTCCCACATTTTTCTTATTGTGAGAGACAGAAAGAGAGGAATAATTCTGTGAAAATGAGAATTTTGCATGGGGATATATCTCAAATATTTATCTGCAAGGGTGGGCATAATAGGGGTTGAGGCAATAGATAACAGACATATTTACTGTTTCGCACTGAATAGCAGATTTATTTGACAAAAATAATAGAAAATATTAAAATGTTATTTAGAGATAGCAAAATTTGTTAACTTGAATTTATTCTATGAAACTATTCGGCCAAATTTTTAAAAAACCTTAAACTATTTGGGTGATTTTTTACTTACACACAAATTAAATAGAATTAAATAATACTGATTTTGTGCTACACTATTGCGTAGTTCATAAACCTAAGAATCTCCTGGAATGTATGCATTTTGTTCCTTATTGTTACAGTTTATTGCATCTTTTCAAAGACATTTAACTACAGAATAAATCAAGAGACTAAACATTTAAAACATAGGTAAATCTTATGTATGTGTACATATATTGCAAAACAAATAAAAAGTAACTTGATTATATTTCTGTTCTTCTTAAGACATTTTCAACTTAAACAATAAGCAAAAAAAAAAAAATGAAACATTCAAAACATGTCATAGTTATTATGTATTTAGAAGAGCCATTACCATGTTTAGACAATTAAGTTCATTCTTTGTGTTTCTGATTTTGTTCCAGAAAAGTGATATCCCATTCTCTTTCTTTATCTAAAGAAGGCTGTATAAATGATCAGTCAAATAAAAAAAAGAATCTGTAAATTATTATACACCAAATTATTCGAACTAGTGACCTCATTTTAGAGTCATATTGTTTCAGCTATTGTAACCTCCAGCCTTTTTTAAGCGCTTGTAAAATAAAAAATAAAAAAACTGCAAAAAAACTTGGAATGTTTACTGATGTAATTAAGAATAATGTTGTTTAAGTTGTAGTTGCTTAATAAGAAATAATGCTTTGAATATTCATGGAAGATGTGTGATGAAATATGAGATTGAAAAACAAATTAATTTTATTATGTGAACACTGCCTACAAACAAGATTAAAATGGGAAAAGAGATTTACAGGGAAATAAGAAAATATTTGTAAATGTTTTTTGTAAAATCTTATCTAGTAAAGCAGGTGGATGTACAGGTGGTGTAATGGTTTATGGCTCAGAATGAGAAATCAGAGAGCTGAGTTCAAATTCTAGTCGAGTTTGTTACATTCACTTTTGTGCAAATACACTTGAGAGGACTATTATTGATTTGATAGAATGATGGTAGATTTCCTGAAGTTCTTTACCAAAGAGGCTAGTTTAATAAGTTTTTATTGAGTGACAATGTTGCATTGTATCGGTTAACAGAGGTAATGTCTATTGTTTATGTATAATTCTTGAGAAAACCAGTGAAAATGGATGCATTTAACTCAGCATAGCAAAAGCCCATACATAGAAGCAATGGAGTTGGCTTTTAACTGAGACTGGAGCAAACTGTTCTCCTCATTTTAGATTGGTGAAGACACCTGGTCTCAGGTATTCCAAACCTGTTGCAGCACCTTCCTCATTGCACTAAGAGAAGTGGGGTCAGTATGATATCAACGTCAGTGTGACAGTGGTCACAGGGACTGGGCAGATTTTGTCCTTGGCCCATATGCAGACATGCAGCAATTTCTGGAGGGAAAAATTGTCTAGCATGATACCTGTGTGATTATACACATCTGGGGACATTGAAATAGACTCATTGTCTCTTTTTGTTATCCCTGATAAAGGATATTGCAGTCATACAATTAGTTAGAAGATAGAATACTAATTCACTTTCTATAGTTTATTGCAGCATTCTTTGACCAATAATGGAATAAGATTCAGGCTCAGTATATTGTGGCTTACTGCCATATCACATTGAAACCCTAGTTCCCATATGATCACCAAAATTAAGCAACATTGAGCTTGGTGATGCTTGGCAATACCAGGTGCTTTAATCTTGGATATGTGTGTGGTATAATGACTCAGAAATGTTAATTGGAAAGTTGAGTTCCAATTCCCATTGGGTTTGTTATAGTCACTTATGCACAAATAACCAGGGGCAAGATATGACTCCACCTCTTCAACCCCTAGCTATGGGTTAATTAGTAAGGCTTGTATCACTAAAACATTATTATCTCAAAAAAAAATTCTTGCAATCTAAAAATATTTTCTGGCTTTAAATAACCCCCTTTCATTGTCAAAATGGTTAAATGTGGCTGTCTCTTCTACTCCAATAGTTTCATGTCTCGCACCTCCCGTCTTTGGAATTCCCTTCCTATTACTTGTTTCCCTGATTACTGATAGCTATAATCTCCAACTATTCAAATGTAATGTCAATCGACATCTCCAGATGCCCTGAACTATCCCCCGCCCTTCTCTTCATCCATCACACCTTTTTACTCTTGCTCACACTCTATAACCCCCTGCATACTAGTGGCATCCCGCCTTGCTTGGGGTGAAATGCTTAAAAAAAAAAACCCAACTTGCAAAGGGTTGATAAGTCATAGAAAATCAATCAAATACTGATTAGCTACAAAGGTATGTATTTTAGATTTATTTACGTTCTCTGGAATATAAATCTCTAGAAACTACCGTGGCCACAAAGTGAGGGATCAGTTTATATATTGATTTTAATATAGAATAGATCCCCCATTTTATATTGATATTATAATTTCTTTTGTTTAAAAATTCTGATTTGGTATGAGTCCACCTCTTCTCCCAGCTATGGGTTAATTAGTAAGACTTGTATTGCTAAACCATTATTATCTCAAAAAAAAAATTTCTTGCAATGTAGAAATATTTTCTGGCTTTAAATAACCTACAAAAAGTTGATAAGTTATATAAACGAATCAATCAAACAACTGACCAACAATGGAACAATATTCAAAATGTAATATTCAGATACATGACACTGCAAACTAAAATATTTTAATTTTTCTGGAATAGAAAGCTAATTCTGACAAAGAAGCCTTTCTGAAAATTAAGTAATATAAAAACTAATGAAAAATCTTATAAAATATTTTATAACCTCTGAAGAAAAAATGTGGTTATTTTTGCATTGAAAACATACATACATATATATATATCATAAACAAAAAATTTATTCCTGATCTGCTATATTTAAATTTCATGATTTTTTTTTCTTATCAGAAGCAAATAAATGTTACATTCCATATTAAAAGACATAAAAGAATAATTTCTACATGGGCATGGAAAATGATTAGCTATATTGAGAAAATGACCGATAGATTTACTACCTTTTTCTATTTTATTTTTATTCAGATGATATACATATACACATATATATATACAATATATATATATACTTATACATATAAGTATATATATATATATATATGTGTGTGTGTGTGTGTGTGTGTGTATTTTTATATATATATATATATATATATATATATATATATGCGCATCTTCACTTACAGATATACTTCTGTATAAATATATATATAGGCATATAAATTTACCTATATAGAAATATGTGTGTGTGCATGTACATAATGCTGTAAACAAAAATCTTGTTTTAGTCAAAAAGATATGTAAACTACAGTTTTATTGAAATAAGATTGTTTTTATGTATGAATGATTTTAATTATTTTTTTTTAAATAGCAAATACTAAACTAATTAATTTTATTAAAATATTTCATTAACTCTTATTATATCTTTTGGCTCCAAATCAACCTGAAAAGAATCACAAAAGTAACAATAAACAAAATGAACAAAATGTAGACATTTCCCAAGAGAACATTTCAATTTAATCTTAGAGAATATAAAACTAATTCATAGTACAATAAATTCTATAGAATACTTTTAAAACTGTTTTTCTGAATACAATCATAATAAAATAAGAGTTTATCTGAGAAAAAAAAAAGGGAATTGAAGGCCATTTTTAAAGCTTTTAATAAAATTACTTTAACATAAACCACTCCAGGTGTTCAATTATTACTGTATAGTGATTTATTGTATCCTCGTCTTCAACACATTTTGTTTTTTGACGTGTGAGAAAATGATAAGTATTGGCTCAGGGCTAAAGGTTCCAGGTTCTAATGTGTATTTTGGGCAACTTATTCTTGTAGATATTAACATGGGGATTTTTTTTTCTAGTAAATAAAATCAAGTATTCTATATCTTGGAGTACAAGAAAGATTTTAAATTACAACAGCAACCACTATGGTAAGAATTACAAATGTAAAAATGAAGAAACCTAAACATGTTGCTAAACATACATCTGTTTTTGTCCAGCCAACAAAGAAGTGGTTGAAAAAATAAAAAAAATAAACACTTGACAAGAAAAAAAATATTTGTAAATAGCCAAAAAGATTAACACTATCACAAACACACACACACACACAGAGAAAAACAACTGGGGAAAATAAAGAACGAATAAAAAAAAATCCTTTTTTTCTTGAAATCTGATAATTTTATCAGATATTGCTATGAAATGCAATTTTTTTTTTCTTGTACAGAAATTTGTCTTACTTGAGTCAACAACGTGTGTGTATGTATAAATGACAAGCAGTGAATATGCATACATCTGTGTGCATCTGTACCTGTGTGTGTATGTGTGCGAATGTATGTTTGATACCTGCCGAATCCACAATTTGTATACATCCATCTTTAGAGATGATTGGAAGAATATTTTATCGCTCTCTCTGCACCATATGACTAGAGCTAGTTGTGGTTTTTCTGTGCTGTAGATAATTAACAGATATTATTTAAATAAACAAAAAATCCAATTGAAAAAAAAAAAGAAAACACAATCTTAGGTTTTATGCTGATAGACAACCAAACATTTTGTAATTCTCTTGCTGTTTAATCCATTTTTAAAAAATGTTGTTGGATGACTGTATATTCCTTTCATATTTTGTCAAAAGAAGAAAGCCACATATATCTTTGCAAAGTGAGATAATCAATTTAACAAAGCCAGCAATCAGGCAGTTCAATAATTTTCTCTGAAGTCCACTAAATATACAAGAAAGTATTTATCACAAATATCACAAATTTATACTGATTTTCTCATATTTAGACCAATCCGATATCCTTAATATAAGATTGATCCTTCAAAGTTTGTTACCCCAAATAGGGTCAAAAGTAATCCATTTAACAAACAAATGTATAACCACTTCTTCATCTTTTAATAAAAATCTCATAAAAATTCAAATACCCAGAAACATCATCCTATACTGCTTCAGATATTGTCAAATCAGAGTTAATGTACATAGCCATGTCATATTCATAATTCTGGTTTGATATTCAATGCATATAAAATTCTGTATGCAAGTACAAGATTATTTATATGTTTATACATACCTGCTGCAATTTTCCTCATCTGCTGGATAACTTTTACATTGTAATAGAAAAAATTAGTCACTGGGAAGATACTTTTAATGTTGGAGATTTCTCCACTGTAGACAATCATGTTTGATTTGTTCAGTTCCAGACCCTAGATTGATAGATCAATTTGTATATTTATGTCCACTTGAGAATTATGGATTACTTAAGACATTACAAGTATGTAACCTTTTCATGCATTATGCAAAGTTTGGGCAATTTTCTTTAAATGGACTCATCTATAGAAAAAGTCAAGCATATCAAATATAAATTTTTAAAAATCATACAAAAGTATATTTTAATATGCATGAGTTGTTTCTATTGTACCTTTGAGAAATTGTGTTATCCTGTATTACAAATATACACGCTATTCTTTAAAGGAAAACAACAGTCATAGAGTTTTTCTGCTGATCTTTGAATTAATTGAATTGAATTGAATGAATCTACACAATTTCACACTTGATCTCTATCAAATCATAGCTGTGGTTGACCATTGCCTTCTCCCCAAAAACTAATGATTTGCCTTCCCTCACAGCACATACAAGTATTGTCATTTAATGCAGATATAACATGTAGTATAATTCTGTTTGAGGCCAGCTCAACAAACAATAGATAATATCCAGTGAACTTTTAAATGCTATTTTATTTACCCTCCTTAATGTATATATAAAAGAGAGAAAAAAAAATAATGAAGTCCTCTTATAATTTTTTTTTTTTAAATGACATGTTTTTTTTAATTATATTTTCAGCACACTCATGAAACTTTTTAAAACTCACTCTAACTGTTTTGCATTTCAAAACAGAGTGCCTGATTAATTCCCTTAATCACTTGCCCGGTTCAACCCATTTCCCCACAGGACCCTTTCTATCAAGTGTTCTTTTCCTATTACCTGTGTACATGTAGACATCAATGTATACAGACACATAACTATACATTTTATCATGCTTAATTATTTCTATCATGTTGCAGATCCCAAAAGCAATCCGATTTTCTTTATTAAGCAAACATTATGACAAAATAAATTCTTTTCTTCTATTTTTCTCTCACTAACGATTTTAGGTTTCTATACTTGTAGCCTCCAACTGCCACACTCTTAAAACTCAGACCATGATGATTTAAGGTCATCATGAGTCTACTTGGGTTTTCAGTGTGATGAAAAACATAATACTCAATTTTAGCATCTTTAGGCTAAGAAACAGAACAATTTTAGGCTTCAAAATATAATCAAATTATGTTTTTATCCTTATTAAATAAAATGAACAAATCACACATGTATAGATAGATAGATAGAATTCAGATTACATACATAATATATTTATATATGCATCATTTACGTAACTGTTTATTCACCAAAAAAAGTGCATTATGTATAAGTAAACATAATTCTTATATTCTACTATCATCTAATAAGTCCAAATGGTGTGTATGCGTCTCTGTACAGGTATGAGAGTTTGCATGTACAAACAAATTATTTAGCATCATCATTATATATCCTTGATATAATTTAATTATCTGAAGTTATTAATTTCTAATCACAAATAAAAAAAACTTTCTTTTTAAAAAAAAAAAAATGTCCCAGCAACTCTAGATACATGATTAAAAACAACAAAAATAAAGTGTTCCATCTTAGCAGAGATTTGAAGCAGTAATTTAAATACTACCATTGGTTATTTCATCTGACATCTTGTTATATATCTAACAATATTAAATTTAGCTTAAGTATAGCATAGTTAAAAACACTCAATTTAAACTCTAAACACAATTTTTATCCCCTTTTAGAGAGAGAGAGAGTCTAATTAAATATTCATGCATTACCCTAAAATATTTTGAATTGGATCTCTAAAATGTTTTAAGTTTTGGTTTTTGCTATTGATTAGTATAAAGTCAGTGATAACACAAACTCCATCAGAAATTTAATACACAGATCTGCAGTAAATAAAAAGAATGAAATTGCAATTAACTTTGTCTTGTAAGGATTTTTTAAAAACATTTAACAGAAATAGAATAATTCTTATCATGTAGAAGAAACACTTATTTTAATAGTCAAAATTATGAACTGCAACTGATCAGTGGCAAACTGTAAGGACAACATTTTTAGTTTTTCAAAAGCATTAACACAAAAACACAGCAAAGATTTTTTTTAAACTTGATCTATAAATGTACTTAATAAAATAGATGTAGATTCTTAGGAAAAGTAAAGAGATTTATTTTATAAGAAATTTAAGTTTTTTTAACTTCAATTGTAAAGCAGTTGACAAAAATATTAATTATAACTTTGTACCATATTTAAATAGCAGGAATTCATTAACAGAATTACTTTTCAAGCAATCGCTTTCAATAGAACTTTGAGTTTAATAATTTTATGAAATTTGTTTTAGATAAAAATTCATATATTAAAATATTTTGTAAAAAGATTTATCATTTTTATTTTGCAATTTAAAAAAATATCTTTCAGATTTTCTCATGATTTAATAAAATTTTTTATGTTTGCAGATTTCTAACAAGATTTTATATTAGAATTATTCTCTTATATAGAAAATAAATGTTTCTTCTAAGTATAGCCATAGCTCTATTATTATTATTACTACTATTATTATTATTATTACTATTATTATTACTATTACTATTATTATTATTACTATTATTATTATTACTATTACTATTATTACTATTATTATTATTACTATTATTACTATTACTATTATTACTATTATTATTATTACTATTATTACTATTATTACTATTACTATTATTATTATTACTATTATTCTGTCTGTTCTTGAAAAGGTAGCATTAAGTTTGTATAAATAAGATGAAGAGCAAATGGCCAGCATTACTCTTGTTTGTCATTTTAATCATAAAAAACAGCCATCTGCTTACATTATGTATGAATTTTCACACAAAATATACAAAGAAAAACTTTCATTTTCTGATTTGATTTAACTTCCATAAAAAATGAATGTTGAAAAGGATTCTGTTGTTGGTGTAAATTGAATATGCATGGAAAATTAAGATATTACAATTCTGACAGCCGAAATATCAATATCTCCAACAAAAATAACTTTGAATAGATTCATAGCACAGAAAGAACTAATATTTTTCAGTGAATTTCTCCTTATTCAACTTTTAAACAATTTAACCATGACCCTGCACAAAGACCATCTGAAATGCATGTATTAATTTTATATCTGGTTATCAACCTTGCTGAAGCCAATATAACAATGAATGAGATTGTGATGGAATTTACTTTTAAAGCTTGTTTTAAATACATATGTACATACAAAGGTAAAATATACGTCCATTATTACTTTCCTATTTAAAAATAGTCATCATTTACAATATATTGAGGAGGATAAACTTTTGCACAAAACTCTTTAATTTCTTTCTGAATTTCTGGGATGAGGAAGTATCATCATTTACATTACAGACCAATGTCCTCAAGAGTTAAGACAACTGAATATGGTCACAGAGCATAATTGGTGAAACACTGTGGTGATAACAAAGATGATGATATTAGTCCAAGTGGAAATAATGTAAAAAAAATTCAGAATTCCTCCTCTAATTTAACTACTGACTTTTTGCATTCTGTACAATGCACTGTATATTAGTAACCAAGAATTATTGGTAAAATAATGTAGATGCAATTTACCAAACAAATTTAGATATGAAACAAAAGACATTTATGTATTTTGATAAATGACTAATTAATTTAGTTATGCAATATATGTGATTTTTTTTAAAAATTCAACAATGTAGAACCATTCAGTTGTGTGTGTATGTATGTGAATATATATATATGTATGTGTGACAAATAGCTTCTCAAATAACTTCTGAAAACAATATAATCAGAGTTGCTGATGGCTGTCAGAACGGCCACAGAACTAGTCATACTGAATATATTTCAGCCTAGAATAAAATTGCAATTTCTCTTCTGCACATGTCCATTTCCATCAAAATAAGAGATACCGATTAATTTCTTTTTTTTCTCTTACCCACATCAGGGATGACTATACTATGAATAAGTAGACATATACAATTCCATCAGGTGCAGTTTATAGTTTCAGAGTTCTGATTATAAGTCCTATATTGTTTGAAACAGAGCCATCAGCACATTATTTGCTGTGAAAAACTCAAAAGATTTGCCACCTGCAGTTTATACAAGATTTAGCATGAACTAGATATATATAACGTCTAATTAACTCTTGTAAATTAACTTACTTTTTAACAATTAATACATTGATTAACATTAAAATTAATGACTTTGTATTTATGCAAATTCATTAGATATTTCATCATTTTTGTTTTTGTTTACAATTATGAAATCTATAATGATTATCTACTTAGTGAAACTTTTTTAGATTATGCACTTATCCTAAAAACAAGAAAAGTAAAACAAATTCAATCATTAATGTATAATTTTCAGCTTCTGTCAGGATATTTTTGACACATAACAAAAGGTTTTTCAAGTTGATCCAATTTGTGATAGGTGTGAAATGAAACAAAATAATATAATACCAAACCAAAATGTCTTAATATAATTTAATGTTGTTTCAGTGGCACAAATCTATAGAACTCATCTTCAGGATTTAGTTTCTAATTAATCTGATGGAATCACAGCATATATATCACCCTGACAGTTTTCAGAGTTAGGTAAGATGCAAAATCAATCATTTGAGTTCATGTTCTTCTGCTGTGCAACTGTCTTCTTAGACCTTCCACACACACACACACACACACACACACATAATATATAAGTTCACATTGAAGCTTGAAACTGACAGTCACAATAAAGTGCTGATCCTTATGTTTGCTATATATATATATATATATATATATATATGTATATGTGTGTGTGTGTGTGTGTATATGTGTATACATGCACATATATATAAAAAACAAAAGGAATACTTTTCTTTACCAATGCATTTCATCCTCTGACGTACTTCATCAAGATAAACACATTGATAAATGAATGTTTCCTTTTGTCTTTATTCATATTGTATTTTATTTATATCTGAATTTTATATATATTAAATCTCATTGACAAGGTCTGTGCATTCAAGTTTTTATTATGTCATTCCTTTCTTTCTATGTGCCATGTCCTTTCAAGACGTAGGTAATCATGGCTCTCCACCTCCCTCTATCCCTTGCAGCTCTCAGCAAGCTCCTTCCTTCTGCTTCCTCCCCCAGACCACGTTCTGTCATCCACCTGCTCAAGCTTGTCAGGTATGTCACGCACTGCTTTCCCTTGTCTCTCTTTCCCTCTGTTTGACCCATGAGTATCAGGTTCTCCAGGCCTTCCTTTCTCATTATGTGTCCCAGAAACTTCAGCTGCCTCTTCTTGATGTTAAGTATAAGCCTTCTCCTTGTTTGCAACCTCTTTAAGACCTCATTGTTGCTCACATAGTCCATGATATCCTTAGCATTCTTCTGTAGAACCGCTTCTCTGTCACCTCAAGTCTTTTCCTCATCCATTTCCAGATGTGATGCTTAAATTGGGATTGAAGTTATAAGTACACCTGAACTTTGGACAGTTTATTCATAAGTTCAATCCTAATGTAGTCATGTTATTCAGAAATTGTAAAGATAATAAAAAGTTGAATAAACAGACCTTGTTGGTGGAATTTTACTAAAGCTTGTTTGGAAGAATTCTTGCTGCCTAAATACATGTATATATATATATATATATATAATGTGCTTTCATAAAAATATATGGACAACTTCATCTGATCCTGTTTTTTTCATTGATGATATTCTTTTGTTTTATTATTACAATAAAGTTCAATCATTTTAAAGCAAAATTTGATCAAATAAGTCAAAGTAAATAAGATTTTAATTTATTTAACCAAAAAACAGTATGAATCCAGTAAAGCAGTAATTTTTTTTTTGTCAATTTAGGTCCTACCATTAATTTTTTTCCTGCTTATACATTTGATGCCATTTTTCCTACTTACATATTTGACACAATGCTGAAATAATTCAACAACAGTAAGGAGAAAAGTTCATGTTTTCTGCAGTTTTCTCTATTTTTTACTCAAAGATAAATACAAATTAATTACTAGAATGATGACAAAGAATTAAATAAAATTATGTGACAATAATGAGTTGTTTCATCTTTCCTATTTAGGGAAATGAGCAAGCAAATTTTTACAGATATAACTCTGAAAACGTTGTCTTGCAATATTTCTGGATTTGCTGGAAATTTTGGGGATCATTTTTTTTTTCAAATTGAAAAAATACTTTAATTACATCTATTAATATACTTGTTAAATGTTGTTTTTAATAAAAAGAAAGATATATATCTATGTTCACAATCACACATAGTTTTAGTGAAAAATATACATTAATATTATGTTATACACAGAGAGCAAATGAGCTTTTATAAAGAAAAATAGTTAGTTGCTATAAATCAATTCAATGCTTTTCTGTCCATTTCTACAAATTCATATAGAAGAATGAATATATTCACTTCATCTTTTTCCCAATTTTCCTCATGAAAATGAGTGTTTTTTATCAAAATATTATTCTTTTCTTATAGAATTGTCATTGGAACAAAAAAGCAACATCTAAGTTCCTTCAATATACCATTGTTTTTTTAATTTTTTTTATATGTAGGAGAAAGCAAGGAAATAACCTTAAAACATTATCAAATTTTTTTGCACCAATTTTGCCATTTCTAAGAAAAATGTACAAAAAGAAAACAAAAAAAAAATACTTTTGTTATCTCACTTAGTTCTTTTGATTCCCTGCTCATTTATAGAAAGAAAAGGAACTCAATTTGACACAATAACAACAAACAATGTTATTCTTTAAAATTGTTATTTTTTAAATGTTTCATTATTTTGAATTGTTTTATCCAGACTAACCACCCCCGCTCCAACTATATTTTGATTTGATGGTTGTTATTTGTTGTTCCTGGCATATCACCACATATATTTTTTGTTTATTTTTTTCCACCTCCTTCATAGAAAGTTCTTTACTTGAATGAATTAGAGGTGTTCAAATAAAGAAAGAGAAATATGAAGAAGGCATATTCACATACATGCATATATTAAAAACAAATATATATGTAATAAAAAGTCTCCTCATTTTGTTGTTACCACTATTACATACTGACAATCAATATAACACAAAAACAAAAGAAAAACATAGAAGCATGTAAAAAAAAAAAACACAAGTTTTAAAATTGACAAATACAAAAAAGCCCTCTTTACACACACTCTCACTTTCTCTTGTGGTTCTTACTGAATGCGAAAGGAATGGAAGTAAATCAAACAAACAACAACAAATTAAAGAAAATATAAAAAAAATAACAAAACAAAAACAAAAAAAAAAAAACAAAAAAAAATAACTGGAAAGCAAGAAGCGAAATCCAACACTTCCATTTTTTACCCAAAGCAATGAACAGAGAAAATATTTTTGAATTTCCTTAATAAATATTTTGAAAAAAAATCAAAAAAATTGTTTGTTATTATTTCTTTCTATTCCATTGTAGATGTTTTGTTTCTATCATTTCAGTTATTTGTTTCATTTTATATAAACATTCCTAATTGATCGGCTGATAGACAATTAATAACAATCTTGTAGAAATGCAGTCATTTTACTGTTTATTTTATTCTAACTTCTAAGTAACATTCATTCAAAAAGCTAAAACTTGGTTCTCAGAACAGTTAAGTTGTAATTGCAGAATTACCTGTTTCACATTAGTTAAGATTACAATGAAAACATTATTATATTTCCCCCATATTCTAAGATGCTACAAGTGGTAAGATGGACCCTTAATTAGCTAAGTATTTTTTGGAAAAATTATTTGAGGATTTAACAGCTAAATAGCAAGTCCAAGTTACTGACTCTACAACAAATTATCATATTTTGTACCTGTTATCACTAGCACTGATAACATAGCAGTGAAATGCTAGTATTTTGTCCTCATATTCCTCAAGCACCTTTACCATAAGCAAACTTGGTGGATAGTAGGTACTAGGAATTGACAATACATTTGGAATTAACGGTAGGCCTATTCAGCTAACTGGTTTGCTTGAATAGTATACAAAGTGCAGTAACGAGGCTAGTATTCTTGCTGTTTATATGAAATGTAACTGTCAGCCTGTATTATATGGTTGGGGTTGAGGTTTGTTCAGGGAAAAGAATGCAGTATTGGCATATGGGATATGGCATTTGAAAAGGAAAGAAAGGTAACAATACTGTGAAAAAAAATTGTAAAAAGTGTCTATGATGAGGGGGAAACAATCTACAAAGATTTCGCAAAATGAAAGAAAACTAAAACATCAACTTCTGTTTGACAAGGTACTTTTAATGCTAATATATGAAAAGTGTGTCTTTTTACTTTTTTTGCAGTTCGATTATAAACCCATGCAATCCATTTCTCATTGGTAAAAATTCAGTTAAAATTCATCTTACGATGAAGCATAACACTTTTCCATATAAAACCATTGGAAGTGAAGTACTACAATATTTATTTAATTAAAAAAAACGTGCTAATTTTCTACTGTCACCAAAATTCAAATTAGTACATTCTGCTCTATCAGGATCTATTTGTAACTAACTGTGCATTGAATGACCTACTAACATCAGATAAAATTAGCAATTTGGTTTAACTCTTGAAGCATAAATTTGTACAGCCGATTCTTTATAATTTGACTTGTATCACTCCATATACACATTATGGTATAACTTACTTTTATAATTTTCAATATATGACCTCTCATCATACTTAGCATCAAAATATCTCTGAATCCACTGAAATTGTATTTCAGAGATCAAGATCTATATTCATTTATTATGGCATTAAATGAATATGAATACCTGATTGGGAAAAAATGTGTATGATTTAGAAACAATTATGTGAATAATTAATTCTTTCTGGCTGCTCCAGAAAGTAGCAATGTATTTTTTTATAACTAATAAAATAGAAATTCTTATCACAATTACTTTAAAAACATTAAAGGGAATAAAATATCTTATTTAAATGAAGTACATTCAGAAAAAAAATATTTACATTTCATAATTACAAGTAAATAATCTAGGTTGTCATATCCAGAAATACATAAGTAAAAAATTAATTATACTGTCACTGTGTCATGTCCAACAAATAAAAATTAGTGTAAAAAATAAATATAATAATTATAATGGTTAAAATTATCATTAATTACTCTTTCTAAACCAATGAGAATCATCCCCACTTTTCTCTTCTATACACACAAACACTTGACATTCACTCTATTGGACAGGCAGTGCACACATGTGTCAATGAAAATTTTGGCTCCTTTTCCTTTTTCAGGACACAATAGTAATATTTATCTCTGAGCACTCAACAAATTCAATGTAAGAATACTGCAGATACTTCTTTTATTTTCCAGCTATATTATCTGGACACTCATTGCACACATCTATAAAAAATACATGAAAAAGGCTGTATACACTTATTCTTTATATTACTATTCTGTCAGATTCCAATCCATATTTGATCTACATTTGACCTCAAACTTAGAATTTTACTGAGTATTACTGTCTCTTGTTTCTCCAACACTGCATAACAACCAGATAATAATACTCATTTTGTTGTTGCTATGTATTGCTCTTTCTCATTTTAACAAGTATTTTTGTATATGTAAATTTTAGAAGGTTTATAATTATTTACTCAGAGTTATAGCTCCTCTACAAGGTACTTCAGATTTTATAAGCACACACATTCACTGATTGCCAGAGACACAGAAGATTGTATTGTTTATTCTTCAAGTGAGGAGAGTATATTTGTTGTAAAAATCAGAATCCAAAGTTCAAGTACAGAAATCAGTGCAAAAAATGTGACTATCTCAACCACTAAGCGGGCTTAAGGTAAGTAGGATTTTGAAGTTCAAAATATACATCTCTTATTGTGAAATAGTTTAAAATGAAGTGTAAGAACAGTGAATGTTCATGATTGCAAAGTTCTATGAATTTAAAGAATCATTTTATATGGGAAAGTTTAATCTCACTGCAAAGAATGTCCTCTTAAGTGGAGATTGTCAACACTCAAGCACATTGTAAAAAGAAACTTTACATTTTTCTAATTTGCTATATCTATATTGTAGAAATGCTATTTAAATATCAGCTGTGGAAGATTGTATTCAATAAAGATGAAAAAGAAAAAGTAGATATTCTTTCTGTGAAATGATTATTTAGCTGAGGAATGGAATACATTACACTTGCTTTCAGCAAATTATATAGAAGGGTTTCTCTGAAAATTAAAAAGTAGATAAATGTATGCATAGAAAAAAGTAACAAAAAAAGCAATTGATTATTTACACAAAGTGGATGAAATTCTCTTTCATAAAATCTTATTTTTATGATAGTTATCTAGGAAAGGTTATTCAAGAAATTGTATTCAATGGAAGAAAATCAATTTTCACTCTGATGAAACTTGAAGACCTTTCAAAACAAAATATTAAATTAGTTGTCTGAAAGTTATCTTCAGATAGTATTTTATGACTTTTTATGAGGTGTCATTATAATTCTGAATTTCTCTTGTCTTTGTTATTTCCTATTTTACTCACCAAGAAGAACAATATCTTATCTACTCATCCTTTAACCCTGTATTTGTTTTCATTAAATATCTCAGCTACCATAAGAGGTGATTTTGTTGAGTATTTTTTGAAGATGTAACAATTCTTTCATATCACTTCACTCACATAAATATCTGTTTTTGTAAGCAATTTCAAAACGTTTCCATTGAAGAAATGATTTTAGATAAAATTTGTTCCAAAAATCCCTTTTTACTAAGAAAGTAACACAAATTATATTATTAATAGTAGAATTAGTTATTTTTATACAGGAAACATTTAGCATTTATTAACGTAACTTCATTAGTGTCAATTAAAATTTATATAATCTTTTTCATTTGACAGAAAATTATGTTTCTAAAGTCGACTAATGTTAAAGCTCTTTCTAATACTGATTGAAGTTTCCTTTCAGTTCTTTTTGCTTTTGGTTGTGTGAAAAGTTAACGTCTTTATTATATCACTACTTTTGCTTCTAGTTAAATGTGCTGGCTATTTTTCTTTTTGCCTGTTGGAAATCTTCAAATCCTGTTTCTTTTTTTATATGGTAACGATCTTTCTGATTTTGTGTATAGGACCTGATGAAGGATTGTTTACTTTATGATTTATAGAATTATTTCATTTATTAAGCATTGCTCTGAGAAAATGGTTGTATAAAGATGATTCTTTAGACATTTTTTAATAATTTTGATGCTATCAAGCATTATTTATAAATTATTTAACATCAACTTCTATTTATGTTGCTCATGCAATAAATTTCTGTTTCTTAAGAAATCTTCCCAACATATAAATATGTGTTCTTTTCCTTATAATAAAATGAGTTTGGCAGTTGTTACTTAAATTTCTTTTGCATCATATGAATAAATCCACTACATATTTGAAGTTATATATATATATATATATATACCCAAGTATAGGTGTACATGGAATAAATTCCAATAACCAACAAATACTATTCTTAAAAGAGTGCTCAATACAGAGTAGACCAAATATAATTATTTATTCGAAAATTATAACATAAATATGTTATAAAATCACTAGAAAATAGCCATATTTTGTTTCAACACTTCTGGTGTCTTATCAAGTGATGGTGTTGAATGTCCAACAATGCATAAATCTGCTATATATTTAAAGATAAATATACCATAATATCTGAAACTATTTGCTTCACAGTGTAATTATATATAGGTGTATAAATCTGCTATATATTTAAAGGTAAATATACCATATATATTTAAAGATAAATATACCATATATATTTAAAGATAAATATACCATAATGTCTGAAACTATTCACAGTGTAATTATATATAGGTGTATAAATCTGCTATATATTTAAAGATAAATATACCATATATATTTAAAGATAAATATACCATAATGTCTGAAACTATTCACAGTGTAATTATATATAGGTGTATAAATCTGCTATATATTTAAAGATAAATATACCATAATGTCTGAAACTATTCACAGTGTAATTATATATAGGTGTATAAATCTGCTATATATTTAAAGATAAATATACCATAATGTCTGAAACTATTCACAGTGTAATTATATATAGGTGTATAAATCTGCTATATATTTAAAGGTAAATATACCATAATGTCTGAAACTATTCACAGTGTAATTATATATAGGTGTATAAATCTGCTATATATTTAAAGGTAAATATACCATAATGACTGAAACGTGTAAGCATATTTTCCTAAATGTAATAGCATTAAAAGGTAACCAAAAATAGACTGAATATTTTTAGTATGAATAAATTTGAGCCAGTTAGACAGAAAACTTTATACATTCCCTTCTACCATGGATATTTGAAGCATTACACAATGCCATCCATGTTTTTGTTAAATAAAACTGATTCTACTTAATTTTGGTAAATAAATTTATTAAAATATAAAGGATGATGCCAATGTATGTCATTGACAATGGCTTTGTTTGTTTTCTCTCCTTTGTACCATGTGATGCATTTGTAGAATGATCATCTTTTTACTACAGATGGCTCTTTACAAGAAAATTCATAAAAAATGACACTGAAGTTTTTTTTATCGCTATGTAAAGATTTAAAACTCATGGAATGGATGCACATATGGTATCAGGAAACATGCCACAAGACATATGCATCTTATGGTAGTAAATATGTTAATCTTTACTTGCTATTTAAAAATTATTTTTCCTTGTATGCACAAAAGGGAAGTGAAAGTCTTTGCAAAACATGGAACTTTCTAATTTTATTTTAAAGAAATGTTTAGCATATGTTTAAAGTAAAAGCAAACGTGGTATTGTTGGCATTTACATCAGCAATCTTTTTAGATATGATTGAAAATACAATTAAATATCTAGTAAGAGATTTCAATAATTCTTTCTGATGATCAAATTTAGTTTAGTGATGCATGGCTCTTTTCTAAATACGTCTATAAAAGTCGATTCCTAAAAGAAAATGTTGTAAGTCAAATGTTATCAGTGGTTTCCAAGAAATAAATGGTTTCTATTTAATTTCCAGCAATGACACAGTAGTAGCAAAAGTTTCTAGTTAATGTTTTGACAAAATCTTTATATAAATCCACAGCATTATTATTCAGTCATCAAACTCTTTTCTCCGACTTTTCTATAAGCTTATGTGACTTTTCAGGTAAAGTGTGTATTCTGTAATAGAATAATTCTTTGATATATGTTTTGAAATGTAATTGTTAGCCGAAACATGTTGTAATCTTGAAGAATATGTTAAATGTGGAAGAACTTTCAATTCCAGCTTCAGGTTCATATACTGCATCATGTTTACCCTAGTGTTGATCTGCAGAGAGAAATCACCAAATGACATTTACCCTGATATCTTTGAAAACATCATTCAAATGATTTAATTGTTCACTGTAACATTACAGAATCATAGTTTGTCAAGTCTACAGCAATTCAGATAAAGAATAGTAGCAATATTGTACCTTTGTTCCTACAAAACAAAAAAACAACAAAAACAATGTATCTAAAGGAATGTTTTTCTCTTGACACCGCTATTATTTTAACTACTTTCATTTTACTGTAATGTTTGCTATTTTAAACAGCAGTGATTAGTATTATATGAAAGTGAATTTATATATTTTCTTTTTTCTTGAGAATTGACAGCAAAAATAATAAACACTGTTTATTTACAGTATTTGTTTATTGTTTATTGGAATGGTTGGCAAAACATTGGCTAATTACCAATCAATTCAAACTTTATAAAATGATAAATAATAAGGATTTTCTTATACTTTGTTCACATATTTTTATAATTTTGTATATGTTTATAAATTTATGAATAAAAATTTTCATATTTATTTCTTTATAAATTAGTAAATGATAAATATTGTATTGCATTAGCTTTAATATAATTGTATTTTGAATGTTGTAAATATAAAATCATTCTTGTAAATCTAATAAATAAATAAAAAATGTATAAATTCACTTTCATTATATGTTTAGGTTTTATTACAATTCTAATCATGGCTTTTCAAAACAATAAACTAAACATTGCTGAGGAGTGAAGGTAGTTAAAATAATAGTGACAACCTATTTTTTTTTCAGATATGAAAGTCCAAGATTGCTGACAAGCTTTGAAATGAACCAAGCATAGAGTGGATTTTTTTAGATTGATCCACCTAATGTTGTTGTGGATCTAGCCCCAATATTCATTATGGTGGATTTACATCAAAAATTTATTTTTCATTCTCATTGATGAGAATATATTGTTTTCACTTACTCTGTGTTGAGCAAAAAAAAAAAAAAAAAATGAAAAGGTACACTGATTTTCTGCTAATTCTGTGAGAAATATTTTGCCTACTTTTTAAATTTTTCCAAAGGTTTATAAATGATACTTTACTGTTAAGAAGTGATTTCCTGAAAATTGTGCAAAAGATGATACTAGGAACTTTTAAATGAACCCAATATTTCATTTCAGCTTTCAAATTAAATATTTTTCTTGAGAAATATGTTTTAATTGACCTCCATGAACTTTTTATTAGATCAGTATATTTAAAATGCAAATATTTTCAGCTGCAATTCTCAAATCCACTTCCATCTCAAAATCAAGGCTTTCACCATTTTGCATTTAAATTTGATATAACTCACTAGAATATACTGAAAATATTCACTATCTTGATGTATTTTATTATTTCTCTGGTACATTATTTTCAATTAACTAGTTTCTAATGATTTTATGTCAGTATTTTTAGACAAGGCATCGAGGGTAGATTGTTCTCATGCCACTGAGTCCAAGTACACACTGGCTGGTCCAAAAAAACTGAACTCACAATACATCACCAAATTCACAAACCAATATTTTAATCCACTAGACCATTTTTCCATGGGACAATTTTGTTTGGAGAAGTTGGAGCATTAAACAGAACCTGCTTAATATTTTCCTTCTTTGCTGTGTCTTTTACACTGTTTTGCATAAATGCCCTTTGGAAAAACATGAATCTGTTTCTTCTACCCCCAGCTATAGATTAAATAGTAGGCTAGACTGGGTTCTTTAGCCTTGAGTGGCAGCCAGTCTGAGAGAAGGAAAACTAAATTACAAACTATTGAGAAGGTAATGGAAAATCACTACACTTTCTTTCCCAATAATGCAGAAAAAACAATATGAGGAGAGTTGTTATTGCTTATGTACTGAATAAGCATGGCATTAAAAAAAATTTTTCATCAATGTTATTTATATTCTGAGCAATTAGTGGAGTTGGGGGGTGCATAATTGTGTTAACCTTCTGATATTAGTATAATATATTAATATAAAAATATAATATAAAAATATAATATATTAATATAAAAATATGAAATAATAAAATATAAACAAATTAAGATTTTTAACTCAATTAAATTTTATAAAAATATAATTCAAGTTTTGTTCTGTTAAATTGGCCGATATGTAAAAAGAATTTTGTTAGTTTCTAACAAAATAATGCTGAACTATGAGATAATATCAATCCTCTATGAATCCTCATTGATAAAGAGGAGAATTGAGGCAACAGAGATGTTGTTCTACAAAAGGATGGTGAGAGGTAGCGGGAGCCTGAGTAATAATGAAGTTTTAAGGAAAACTGAAACAAAACAGTCACTTGGAATCAGAAATCAGGGTCGTAGCACCTGTTAGGGTCCTAGCTATAGGCAAATAGTGAACTCACAAACAAAAAACTATGAAAGTATAAAAATACACTTTTATAGTAAAAATGCCAGTAGCACATTACTATATAAAAAAATTACCAACAATACCTATTTATAGCAGAATTACCAACAATACAATTAAAGCCATAAGATAGTGTTCAAAATATTTAGATTTCAGCATTAAATAACCGATAGAGGTTGATATGCTGTTAAACAAAACCAATCAGAAAACAGATATTTCTGGGATGCATAATGAGGAGAGAAGGCTTGGGGAAGCTGACACTCACAAAGTATATTGAAGACAAAAGAGGCAGAGGGAAATATTGATTTACCTACATAGTGAGCCTATGTAAATGGATAGCAAAATGGGGAAAAGGATATGTAAAGAGACAAACATTACTAAGAACTACAAAGGATAGGAAGTTGTGGAGAGCCATGATTTCTCATGTCCTAAAAGTATATGCAACCTAAAAGAAGATTTTATTTCATGGCATTATAATCAAAATATTCTGGTAATTCTCATAATTCACAATTAGTTTTAATTCCTAAAATTTCTGCTTATCCGTTTCTGTTTAATTTTGTTAAAAAAAAATTCATTTACTTTTTTTTTGACTCATAAAAGTCATACTCCAGTTAGAGTACATGAAAAGTCAATTTTTAATTTTGTCTGTTTACTAATACTGACTGACAGTGTGTGACACATATTGATAATTTCACTCACATTTTGTCTAATAATATGATGATAATTGATTTTATAAAAATTCCTATTGAAATTTGATATTCACCCAGGAACTGCAGAGGTCAAAACTGGCAACTTCACAAAAAACGGTTCTAAATCAATATTTTGGAAATCCAAAATGTTCAGCTTATTTCCTGCATATCTGCCAGGCTAGAGGCACTGGCAGATGTAGCTCAATGGTCAGAATGTTGGATTGCAGCAAAAATGAAAAAAAAACATTTGTTGCGATATTTTCACAAGATGAAAAGAAAACATCTAAAGCTGACAAAAATCATCTACTCTCAAAGTATTTGGATGGATGCACATGGAGAATTAAAGACAAAGTGGAAAAAATACTTTTGTGCAATGCATCTCATCCATTTGGACTAAAGTGATGTTTTTGTTGATGTAATTATATATGGAGGGGAGGGGTGAATATAAAAATACAAATTTTGGATACAGTTATGCATAGATACGAAATGCTGAAAATATTGGGATGCTGAAATGTTAATCTTTTAAATTTTTTTTTTTTCTCAGATGTGTCTTGATATATAACCTAAACAATTTTGTTTAGTTTCTTTTACTTTTTGTTTATATCACTTCTCTTATTAGGTATTCCATATTGTGATAATAGAAGATCTACCAAGGATGGTGAAATATTGTAAGAATCTGGACAATGTAGATGATCTAGCAATCAAGGCGCTGTCTATACACATTCATCTTAGTAAATTTCTTTCATCTTTAATTAAAGTAGCATAATTTAACATCAAGTTTCCTAACATTGCTCTGATATATAAAAATGTATATATCATCTTCTCTGGTAGATATGCATGTAGAATAACAGTTATTATTGGTGTAGAAATTGGGTTTAACATGCCAAATTCAAATTCCAGCCAAGGTTTCTGCATTTACTTTTGCACAAATATCTTTGGGAAAGTATGATTCCATTCTCGTTTTCAGCTATGGGCAGGGCAAACTGGACTCTCTAGTTTGGGTTGGTAACCAGTCTAGGAGAAGAATAATTCTGAATTCGAAAACTGGCTGGATATCTCTTTGTCTCAGCCTGTAATGAGTGCAAGCATGTCCTCAATGAAGCAAAATCACTATTTGCTGATAGAATGAAACTACATATTGCATCTTGCAAATTCAGCTCCAAAGATTATTGGCGTCTCTGCAAGAGCGTACTGAACAACAGTAAATCCACAATACCCCCTTTATTCAACCAATTTCAGGTCCTGACTTCCTCAGCTGATAAGGCCGAGTGCTTTGCTCATAAATTCTCATCCAATTTAACATGCAATTTGTCCGGTATAGCCACAACAGATTTCCACCCTAGAACTGAGGCTTTGTGAAGTGATTTGCACATAACCCCATCGTTGGTATTGGGCATCATCTCTAAATTAGACTCCCATAATGCTAGTGGTGGGGATGGGATACCAGCCATTGTCTTGATGAAATGTGCTCCTGAACTGGCTCCAGTCCTCTCCAAACTATACAACTACTGCCTCAATGACTCCTGCTTTCCATCCTGTTGGAAGTCTTCAGCTGTTGTACCTGTCTTTAAGAACTCTGGCAACCCTTCTGACCCATCTAACTACTGTCCTATCAGTCTCCTACCACTCTTCAGCAAAGTCTTTGAAGCTTTAATCAAATCCAAAGTGGTTAATCACCTTACATCACATGATCTGCTCTCTGACAAGCAATATGGTTTCCGCTTTGCAAAATCTACAGCTGACGTGCTCATGGCCATAAGTGAATTTGTTTACCAATAACGGAGAAGTTTGTGCTGTGGCTCTAGATATCTCTAAAGCATTTGATAGGGTTTGGCATGACGGCCTCCTTTGTAAGCTTCAGGAATATGGTATCTCAGGACGATTATTTGACTTAATACAATAATTCCTGTCAAACCGTGTAATGGTAATCCTTAATGGATTCTCTCCAGTTCCTATCTCATGAATGCAGGTGTTCCCCAAGGCTCTATCTTGGGTCCTACACTGTTCCTTATCTTCATTAATGATCTTCCAGACATCATTAGTTCAGTTCCCAAGTAGGTATCTATGCAGATGAAACCACTCCTGCCAAAATAGCAAATCTGGTATCGCTGGTAAAACTAACCTGGCCGTTGGTCTCGAAAAGGACCTCCAATCTGTTGTCAACTGGGGCAGGAAATGGCTGGTAAACTTTAATGCCTCAAAGACAAAACTGCTCTCTATTACTCACCACAGAGAACCCTCCCTGCCTTCCATTAGAATGTCTGATGCTCAACTCCACAAAAGCTCCTCTTTGGGACTACTTGGTCTCACAGTCCGCTGACCTCAGATTGAATAATTACATTGAATCAATGGCTTCATCTACCTCAAGGAAAGTTGATTCTCTGTGTCACATCAGAATGTTTTTCTTGCCTGAGTCCATCCTTCAAATCTATAAATCAACCATTCAACCTCGCATGGAATATTGCTGTCATATATGGTCTGGAGCCTCCACTGCTCGTCTTAGGGTCATCGACAAAATGCAGAGACGAATATGCAATGTGGTTAGCCCTGATCTGGCATCTTATTTACAGTTGCTCTCTCACAGATTTGCCATCGCCTCCTTCTGTCTTTTCTACAAATACTTTCACAGTAACTGCTCCGACGAGCTATTTTTGCTAGTTCCCAAACTGCATGAATTTAAACATGCCACTAGGTTGGCATCTCAGTCCCACCCTTTCACTGTTGAAATGATTAAATGTAGCTGTCTCTTCTACTCCAATAGCTTCATGTCTTACACTTCCTGTCTGTGGAAATCCCTTCCTCTTACTTGCTTCCCTGATAGCTATAATCGCCAACTATTCAAATGCAATGTCAGTCAACATCTCCAGATGCCTTGATCTATTCTCTGTCCTTATCTTCAACCTTTCCTCTCTCACACTTCTTTACTCTTGCTTCCACTTTCTGTAACCCCTTGTGTCCTAGTGGCACTCCCGCCTTGCTTGGGGTGAAAAGTTTTTAAAAAAGACTGTAGGATTAGCAATGCCACATCCTGAATAACTTATACAACAACAACAGCTAGAAGTTGTAGTCCTATAGTCCAGAGGCAAGTTTGCTGAATAATAGATTCATTAAAAATCCTTACTAAATCAATACTCATGATTTCTGTTTTATGTAATCCTATCTACATGAAAACAATTCGATACTCATGATTTGCTGTTGTACAATGAATAACTAAAATGATAACAAATTCACTTCTTTGTTAAATTTAAGCATTTCACTAATCTAACATAAAAAAGTATAATTGTCAAAATAATCATAATTATTTAGGAAAGACACCTTGCATGATCTTTCAAGAAAATGTTTCACTCTTTAAAGGTTAATAAACATCAATGCAAATTTCAAAAAGAAATATAAAAAGTGTACGGTTTATAAGGTAATGATTACCAGCATTTTTTTTATTAAACAATATCTTTGTTTCATAATTGCTTTGTAAAAATCCAACTAAAGAAGAGCATGTGTTGCAACATTGAGAAAAATGAAAAACAGAAAAAAGAATTACTGATAAAGTAAATGAAATTTCATAAATTAAAAATTGTGTCTATTATCTGTTATCATACATTTGCTTCAATTATTATTAAGGTATCAAACTGAAAAATAACTATTACATCTAGTTAAATAGCTGAAGCCTTTTGTTAAATTATAAAATACAGGGTGTGGTAAAAATACCTCCTAGATAATACTAAGACATTAGCTAGATGAAGATACCATTGCCACTAATATCTTACCATTATGCAGCAGGTATTTCTGGGATGTATATGTGGGAGATATTTCTGCCACATTCTTGTTTGGTTTAAGTTATGCTAAAAGGTATAAAACTGCATATTAATGTTGTTTAAACACTTATTAAAAACAGAAAATCATCTCAAATTTGTATGATGAAAGCAGCAACAAAAGTTTTAATATAAATAACGCCACTGAATTATGAAGATATTGTCTGACATTCTTAAATAAAAAAAACTGCCATTATTATTTACTAGAAATACCTGTGAAAATTTCATGACTTTCCTATTTGAATTAATTCTTTAGTTAATGATTGAATAAGTTCATGGCAAGTTGTACATAGAAATTACCCTATCACAACATTAAATATTTGAACTTAACAACTTTAAGAAAATATGGCAATATGAAAAGATTTGTAAATGAAAACTTTTCCCATTTAACTGAGACATATGTTAAACACATGAGAATTTTATTGCCTCTTTTATCTTCCCTTCATTTTCTCATTGAAAGTAGCATCTCTGATATGTCTTTTCTGTCTTTCCACATGATCAAAACAAAATAGTTCATTATTTATGAGTAAGGAACTAAGGGAGGTACAAGCAGAAAATTATTATTCATTTTTATCTAGTATTTCATTCATTTTATTCCTCTTGTCTTTTGGCTAAATGCTTACTCTTTATTAAAACTCATCCTGCTTACTTAATGGTTTGCAAGAAAAGAGAAAAGAAATACAACTTAAAAAATTAATAATAAATTTCCATTTTTTCAGTTTGCATCTGACAAATATTAAAAATAAAAGCATAGTTTAAATTTTTTAATAAATAGGTTATAATAATATTTCATATTAAAGGGCTTATAACATTATTTTATAATAAAGGGCTTTGATTTAAATTTCAAGACTATGTCCTTTGAAAGATTGGCTTTTGAGTAAATTAGGAAGACTATGTCTTCCAAGACTATGTCTTCCAAGACTGATTATTATTATTGTTTTGTTTTATAAATAAAATATATTTTTCATTTTAGAGAAAAAAAATACCCTTCTGTAACTTTTTATCTATCAATCTGTAAGTATTATTTATTTTTCAATGGCAACAGTATAAGGTAGTCACCTTTGATGCTTATATAGTGAAAAGTATTTTCGTTTGAAAAAAAAGAAGTTAATATAAAGAAACAGTTTATAATTCTTCTAAGTATCTCTCACTATCAGGCAAGAGAAAATTATGCCATTGCAACAACTAACATGCAATTATAAATGTCTAAATTATCATCAATATACAACAGCTTTCTCAAATCAATGATTAAAAAAGGCTTCAAGTGAATGCATCCTTTAGAAGATAATCCTTTGTCAAATCCTATAGACTGGTGCTAAATAATTTCAAATAACTAAATTCACACCACTTGAATACTTCCAAAAGCAGCAACAATTAAAATGGATAGCACATATAAATATATGGAAAACAATAATATAATTAAGGTGTTGGCCTTCCACACTACCTTAAACAACAGGGTAGAAAGGAAACTCCCATCAGTACTGGAAAGAGCAGTAACAGTCTATTTTCTTGAAAATCATTTTAAGAGAAAGCTTTTATAGATTTCAACTGAAAGTAACACCAATTTTTTGGTCAATGACTGTTGAATATTTCTTGCCTGGAAACGGTTAATCTCACCACCACCATTCTCCTTACATCTCATCTGATAAATTTTTGCTTTAAATAGAAATTTCTTTTTGTATTATCAGGAGGGCAATGGTGTAGAAATAACTCATTCAAAACTGTTGCATTCCTTCCTTATCATATGAATTGTGAATAACCAATATAGATTTTGAAGTATCTAAAACACTTGTGGGTACTTCAAAATCTATATTGGTTATAAAATGCCAAGCCTAATTTCTTACTAGGTTGACAAGATGTCTGATTTCATTTTCAAACATTTACTTAAAATATTCAACATTTTTGTCTCACAAAAAATTTATCGATTTGGCTAGAGAACAAATTTAAGATAAACACCATCTAAAAATGAATGATGAAAAAGGAAAATGATTTTATTTTCATTATGATAAAAACATGAAGTCTTCTTCAAGGAAAAAGAGATTATTCTTCTGTTTGGTAAAAGTAACTTTTAAAGAAAAAGAAAAATGAGCTAATTCTTCTTATTTTTCATGAGATGAAGTTTCCTTAAAAAAAAAAAAGAAGGAAAATGGATGTATTCTTTTCATTGGTAAGGATATGAAGTTTCCTTTAAGGAAAAAGGAAAATGGGTTTATTAATTTCATTGGTAAGGATATGTAATTTTCTTTTTGGAAAAAGTAAATGTGATTATTCTTCTCTTTGATAAGGATATGAAGTCTCCTTTAAGGAATAAGGAAAATGGTTTATTTTTCTGTTTAGTAAGGATAGAAAGTCTCCTTTAAGAATTTCACTAAGGACATAAAGTCTCTTTTAAGGAAAAAGGAAAATGAGTTAATTTTTATTGTTAAGGATATGAGTTTTCCTTTAATGTAAAAGGAAAACATATTTACTTTTCTGTTTGGTAAGGGCATGAAGTTACTTTTAAGGAAAATGTATTTTGACTTCACTGTGGTAAGAATATGAAGTTTCCTTTGAGGAAATAGGAAAATGTTTTTATTCTTCTGTTTGAATGGATATGAAGTCTTTTTTAATGAAAATGACATTATTCATCCGTTTGATAAAGAAATAAAGTTTCCTTAAAGGAAATTGATGTATACTTCTATTTGGTAAGGGCACACAGTTCCTTTTGAGGAAAAAGGAATATGTGTTTTGGTATGGATATAAAGTTTTCTTTGAGGAAAAAGTAAAATGAGTTTATTCTTTTTAATAAGTTTCCTTTAAAGAAAAAAGGAAAATGGGTCAATTCTACTCATTGGTAAGGATATGAAGTTTCCTTTAAGGAAAAATTAAAATGAGTTTATTCTTTACTTTGAGAAGGATACTAAGTTTCCTTTAAGGCTAAAGGAAAATGGGATTATTCTTTTCATTGCTAAGGATATAAAGTTTCCTTTAAGGAAAAACTAAAATGGGTTTATTCTTTCCTTTGATAATGATATACAGTTTCCATTAATACAAAAAGAAAATGCTTTGATAAGGATATAAAATTTGCTTTAAGTGAAAAGGAAAATGTGTTGATTCTTCTCATTAGTAAGGAAATGAAGTTTCCTTCAAAGCAAAAGTAAAATGGGTTAATTCTTTCCTTTGATAAGGATATAAATTTTGCTTTAAGGCAAAAGGAAATGGGGTTTATTCTTCTCATTGGTAAGGATATGAAGTTTTGTTTAACAAAAAAATAAAATGGGTTTATTCTTCCCTTTGATAAGGATGTAAATTTTCCTTTAAGGAAAAAAAATGGGTTTATTCTTTCTTTATGGCAAAATGAAAATGGGTTTATTCTTCTTATAGGTTATAGGAAGTTTCCTTTAATGACAATTAAAATGGCTTTAATCTTGCCTTTGATAAAGATATAAATTTGCTTTAAGGAACAAGGAAAATGGGTTTACTCTTCCCTTTGAGAAGGATATGAAGTTTACATTAAAGAAAAAGAAAAATGGGTTTATTCTTCTCTTTATTAAGAACAAGGAGTTTACTTGAGGGAAAAAGTAAAAATGGTCAAAAGAAATTGGGTTTATTCTTCCAATTGATAAGGATATAATGTTTCCTTTAAGGGAAAAATAAAATGTGTTTTTTATTCTTATTGGAAAGGATATGAAGTTTCCATTAAGTCAAAAGGAAAAGTTTTGTTTAAGGAAAAGTAAAATGCAAAAGGAAAATGGGTTTATTCTTCCCTTTGATAAGGATATGAATTTTGCTTTAAGGTAAAATGAAAATGGATACATTCTTCTCATTGGTAAGAATATGAAGTTTCCTCTAAGAAAAAGTAAAATGGGTTTCTTCTTCCCTTTGATAAGGATGTAAATTTTCCTTTAAAGCAAAAAACAAAATGGGTTTATTCTTTCTTTATGGCAAAATGAAAATGGGTTTATTCTTCTTATAGGAAAGGATATGAAGTTTCCTTTAATGACAATTAAAATGGCTTTAATTGAGCCTTTGATAAGGATATGAATTTGCTTTGAGGAAAAAGGAAAATGGGTTTATTCTTCTCATTGGTAAGAATATGAAGTTTCCTCTAAGGAAAAATAAAATGGGTTTATTCTTACTTTTTATAAAGATGTAAAGTTTTCTTTAAGGCAATAAGAGAATGGGTTTATTCTTCTTATTATAAAAATATGAAGTTTCCTTTAAGGAAAAAGTAAAATGGGTTTGTTCTTCCCTTTGATAAGGATGTAAATTGTTCTTTAAGGAAAAAACGAAATGGGTTTATTCTTTCATCTGGTATTAAAGCAAACAATAAGCAGATGTGTAATTTCAAAGCTTTGCTCGACACTTTTCTCTGTTACATTTATAGGAAAGTTTTTTTTCCAGTGACTCTTTTAGAATTTATAACAAATTGAAGGACTCAAGATAAGGAAATAGTACTGATAAGATTCTCTTTAATGCTTCAAAATTGGAAAAACAGAAATATGAAATCTTCCGAAAATTACTTTGGTCATAAATCTGTTTGTCACTGATGCTTTCTCTCATTAATCATGGGCGCCTGGAAGAGTGAAAAAGTAGTTAAAGAATAATGTTTTAGCAGCATGTTCATTAAGCTCATGTAAAATTTAACTCAAATACTTAAAAAAAAAAAAAAAGGATTATTATTACAAGACAAATTCACTCAATATGATCAGCTTCTAAAACTTGGTTAATGTTTCTCCTTAAATAATGCATAAAGAAATTCACTATGATATTTTTATCTTTTATACCAATTCAACTTACTGAAAAAGGATCAGTTTGCATATAATTAATTCATTATATCCTATTCAATATCTTGAGAAAAACTTCAATGCTGACTTTAGAATATTCATAAAATGCATTGCATCAATGTATACATTAATCATAAAAGCGACAGTCAATGTGTGGGTTAGGGTTAGTAGCTTGGAACAAGATACCATGAGTCAAGTTTGAATTCCAGTTGAGTTCTTTACATTCACTTTTGTTCAAATACCCTTGCAAACAGTATGAATTCATCTCTGCCCCAAGATATGGGTTCAAAAGCAGGGCAGCCTCAGGTCACTAGCCATGGTTGGCAACTCAAAATACAAAATCATATGTAGTTCCAGCAAATTACATGTGCAGCTAGGAAAACAATTTCAGAGCTTACAATTAACTGCAGTTCACAATTGTGGTTGGTGATAAAAAGCAGTCAAATCAATAGAAACATAGAACACACTGAGAGGCATAGATAGATATTGAGATAGATAGATGGATAGAACACACTGATTGAGATAGATAGATAGATGGATGGATAGAACACACTGATTGAGATAGATAGATAGATGGATAGAACACACTGATTGAGATAGATAGATAGATGGATAGAACACACTGATTGAGATAGATAGATAGATGGATAGAACACACTGATTGAGATAGATAGATAGATGGATAGAACACACTGATTGAGATAGATAGATAGATAGATGGATAGAACACACTGATTGAGATAGATAGATGGATAGAACACACTGATTGAGATAGATAGATAGATGGATAGAACTCACTGATTGAGATAGATAGATAGATGGATAGAACTCACTGATTGAGATAGATAGATAGATGGATAGAACTCACTGATTGAGATAGATAGATGGATAGAACACACTGATTGAGATAGATAGATGGATAGAACACACTGATTGAGATAGATAGATGGATAGAACACACTGACTGAGATAGATGGATAGAACACACTGACTGAGATAGATGGATAGAACACACTGACTGAGATAGATAGATGGATAGAACACACTGATTGAGATAGATGGATAGAACACACTGACTGAGATAGATGGATAGAACACACTGATTGAGATAGATAGAACACACTGTGATAGATAGATAGAACAGACTGCTACAGATAGAACACATTGACAGAGATAAATCGATAGATAGGTAGAACTCACTGACAGAAATATATAAATAGATAGAACACAATGACAGCGATGGATTGATAGGACACACTGACAGAGATCTATAGAAGGATAGATCAGAAGGAAAGGACACACTGACAGTGATAGATGGAAGACAGAGACAGATAAAACACACTGGTAGAGAAACAGATAGATCAATAGATTGATAGATAGACAGATATATAGATAGAAAGATATATAGATATTACAGAGACAGAGATAGACAGATAGATAAATAGAACACACTGACAGAGATAGATAGAACACATGAACAGAGCTAGCTAGCTAACTAGAGATAGATATATAGATAGAACACACTGAAAGAGATGGATCAATAGATAGACAGATATGTAAATAGATAGATAGAGGGGAACACTGACAGCGATAGATAGATAGAAAGAAAGAAAACACTAAGAGAGATATTTTAAACAGATAGAAGACAATTTTAATGATGGATAGATAGATAGAACACACAGAGATAAATAGAATACCCTGGCAAAGATAGACCAATAGGTAGACAGATATGTAGATAGATAGAAAACACTGAGAGATATATATAGTTAGAAGACAAATTCAGAGATGGATAGATAGAACACACTTATAGAGATAGATAGATAGGGAGAGAGAGAGACAGGACATACTGACAGATAAATAGAAAACACTGACATAGATATCTATAACACACTGTCAGAAAGAGCTACATAGATGAAACACACTGACAGAGATAGAACACACTAACAAGGCTAGATAGATAGATAGATAGATAGAGAGAACACACAACAGAGATAGTTTGTTAGATAGAACACAGTAACAGAGATTACTAAATGTATAGAACACATTGACAGAGACAGATAGATAGAACACACTACTGAAAGGTTTATATATATATATATATATATATATATATATATATATATATATATATAGATATATGAACACAATGACTGAGATAGACTGATAGATAACAATAACAAAGATAGATAGATAGAACACATTGATTGGGATATATATATATATATATATATATATATATATATATATATATAGAGAGAGAGAGAGAGAGAGAGAGAGAGAGAACTGACTGATAGATATAGATACATAGAGAGGACAGATTGAAAATACTAACCGATATATCTACATGGACAGAACCCACTGAGAGAGATATAATACACAGACACTGATAGAGATAGAGAGATATTTAGATAGATTGATAGATAAAAGAAAGATAGATACATACATTCATAGAAAGATAGAAACATTGACAGTGATTGATAGATAGATAAATAGATAGATAGATAGATATAACTCAGTGACAGAAATAGCTACAGAGGTAGATAATTGATGGATAGATAGATAGACAGAACACACTGACAGAGATGGATCAATAGATAGACAGATATTTAGATAGATAGATAGACAGAACACACTGACAGAGATGGATCAATAGATAGACAGATATTTAGATAGATAGACAGAACACACTGACAGAGATGGATCAATAGATAGACAGATATTTAGATAGATAGACAGAACACACTGACAGAGATGGATCAATAGATAGACAGATATTTAGATAGATAGACAGAACACACTGACAGAGATGGATCAATAGATAGACAGATATTTAGATAGATAGACAGAACACACTGACAGAGATGGATCAATAGATAGACAGATATTTAGATAGATAGACAGAACACACTGACAGAGATAGATCAATAGATAGACAGATATTTAGATAGATAGACAGAACACACTGACAGAGATAGATCAATAGATAGACAGATATTTAAATAGATAGATATTTAGATAGATGGATAGATAGATATTTAGATAGATATTTAGATAGATAGGTATTTAGATAGATAGATATTTAGATAGATAGGTATTTAGATAGATGGATAGATAGATATTTAGATAGATAGGTATTTAGATAGATAGGTATTTAGATAGATAGGTATTTAGATAGATAGGTATTTAGATAGATAGGTATTTAGATAGATAGGTATTTAGATAGATAGGTATTTAGATAGATAGATTTTAGATAGATAGATAAATAGATAGAAGACAAATTCAGAAATGGATAGATAGAACACACTTATAGAGATAGATAGATAGATAGATAGATGGAACACACTGATAGATATAGATAGGTAGGTAGAAGAAACTGACAGAAATAGATTGATAGAAAACACTGGCAGAGATAAATAGAACACATTGACAAAGATAGATAGATAGATAGACAGATAGAACACACTGACTGTGACAGATATATACGTAGAACACACTGACAGAGATGTATAAATAGAACACACTGACAGAAAAAGATAGATATGAAAAACTGACAGATAGAAACAAATGGATAGGAAATACTTATATATATATATATATATATTGTTAGATTAATACATAGACAAAGAGTGACACTTAATCAATTTTCATATCATTATCATATTTAATTTCTAACCTATATTGGTATCATACTTGCTTTTTGTATCAAACTCAGAGATATAAACTACGCATCTCTTTTCATCAAGAACTGACTAATATTGTTCCTATAAATAAATAGTTTTTTAGTTAACCGATTTAATTTAACAAATCATTTTGAGTCTTTAAAAACAAAACATCTTGCAAAATCCTTTAATAATTGTCTTTTAAATATTGGACAGTGAATAATCTTTTTTTACACTATGAGAATTTTGGAGTCATGGATAAAGGGCCCAAATTTTAAATTTTATCAAAGAACTTCTTGCTGAATTTTATCATTACATATAGAAATGTATTTTTCAGAGGTTTTGAGATGAGGATATAATAATATATCATATATATATATATATATATATATATATATATATATATATATATATATATATATATATATATTACCATTTTTTACATTAAGATAGGTTTTGTGAGCAGAAATGATCAGTTGAGAAAAATTGTCAAAGGTTTTTTGTTTATAAACAGTAATTCGGATTTTACTAACCAGACACTTCTCTGTAACTGAATGACGAACAGCACATCTGAACAAATGATGATTCCCGTAAGAGTTACAAGTTCAATTCCTGTCAGAGAGTACATATTTTCTATGAAATTCTCATGCATTCAGGCTGTTGAATGTAATATATATGAAAAACTTTGCTTTAAAATGACTGAGATAGACTGATAGATAACAATGACAGAGATAGATAGATAGATAGATAGATAGAACACATTGATTGGGATATATATATATATATATATATATATATATATATAGAGAGAGAGAGAGAGAACTGACCGATAGATATAGATACATAGAGAGGACAGATTGAAAATACTAACCGAGATATCTACATGGACAGAACTCACTGACAGAGATATAATACACAGACACTGATAGAGATAGAGAGATATTTAGATAGATTGATAGATAAAAGGAAGATAGATACATACATATATTCATAGAAAGACAGATAGAAACATTGACAGTGATAGATAGATAGGTAGGTAGGTAAAAACACTGAGAGAGATATATAAATAGATAGAAGATAAATTCAGAGATGGATAGATAGAACACACTTATAGAGATAGATAGATAGAACACACTTATAGAGATAGATAAACAGGACACATTGACAGAGGCTTTATTAAAAAGCCAAGCATTTACTTAATTAAATTATATCTATAAAAATAATGTATGAACAAGAACATATACTAAATAGTTGTTGGACTTAATCCATTTCATATGTTACCATTGTTTACATTAAAATATATTTTGTGAGCAGAAATAATCAATCGAGACAAATCGTCAAAGCTTTATGTTTATAAACAGTAATTCGGACTTTGCTATCCAGATGCTTCAACAGCATATCAGCATATCAGATGGTTAACAGCATATCAGATCAAATGATGGTTCCCATAAGGGTTACAGGTTCGATTCCTGTCAGAGAATGCATATTTTCTACAGAATTTCTCAAACATTCAGGCTGCTAAATGTAATTAATACTGTTTAATTAAAAAACAAGGAATTTATTTAAATAAATTATATCTATAAAAATAATGTATAAACAGAATATATATATATATATATATATATATATATATATATATATATATGAAGAAATATATTTTTACGGTGTGCTATATTTATGGGATAAAGTGCTCAATATCAGAGATAGAGCATATGTAAATATAAATATAAAAGTGAACATTGAAGTCAACACTCAGAGGTGACATGCTGTTTCATGCTAAACACAATCATCAGGCCTGACGATTGCATCCTGCATGAAACAGCCTGTCACCTCTGAGTGTTGACTTCAATGTTCTATTCATATATATATATATATATATATATATATATATATATATATATATATGAGATGAGGAAGTATCATATATAAAATGTATATGTCTATATATGGTGATAATATTATATAATATTGGTTTTACTATTTAGACCAGTATCTTCATCTTAGTTTTATACTTACATTTCGACCAATCTACACACTGGCCTTCTTCTGGTGTCTTTTTTTTTTCTTTTTTTACAATAAATGTTGACCCTATACATGGCCCAAGAGCCACTCAAGGTAGTTGGTTACAGAGTAGGAGGCACAGTTTATGTAAGTATGTGAAGAAGATAATGGTTGACCCTAGACTTGAACAGGTCAAGATTGTAGTGATTGGGGAAACATCCTCTTGGGAATCAGTTCCACAAAGTAGTAGTTTGTGGGAATAGGCTACTCGAGTGGATCTTACATCTCACCAATGGAATATGAAGGAAATGATTCAATACAATGTGTATGACAGGTTTTAACCATGTAGTCTATTATTAGTCTGTTGTTGAACTTGGCAACCTTCTCAGAATTTTGAACCAAAATCTATATCCAATGCAGATTCTGTAGATTGAACAAAGTGTTCAGTTTAAGATTCTGAGAATGTTTACAAGAGCCACAACATTCACCTGAAGATGGCTGGAATGTGCAACAGCTGAAATGCAAGAGCAATGAAGCTGAGTATACAGGTCCAAATAGCAAGCTACGTAATACAATTGTGCATGTAATAACGTTTAACTTTTTATTATAAAAGGTGCCAACATGCACTCGCACATGCATATATCCTATTTAAATATTTTTCTCAAAACTGAATTTACGACCACAACAAAAACACCATCTTGTCAAAATAGTCTTGGTTTTAAAACTACTGCAACTGATCCTAGACAGATGTAGTGCTTAAAGGATACTTCAAAGCTAAAGATAAAAACTTGTCTATCATATTTAGCTCATTGGTTATCAAAGCAAAATATCCTGACTATCATATATGCTAAGAAAGTCGAGGTTTCTTGGCACATATCCAAATTCTAAAAAAGACATAATGTGCTATTGATTACAGACAAGGCACCAGAATGTCCAGGATTTGTTCACAGCAAATGCCAATCCCATACTTGATATCTCCTCTTTCTTTACTCAATCTGATCCGACTTGGTTTTGTCTCTTGTTGGTGAAAAATCCTTCCAGTTGTGCATCCAGGCTGAATAAGATGAAGTCGATATTTTGGAGGTATGGCTTGCCAAACCTCTAAAGTTGATAAATATTTCACCTTGGCAGTGCTAGAAGTAGATGCAAATAACTTGTCTCTCAAAAACTGACTCATGTCTGAAATCAAGAAATCTATTTCTGTCAGTACTATACTCATCTCCATGTCTTTGGAGACAGACTGCTTGTCGGCCAGGTGATTGACATTGATGGAGTTCTTAAATGTCTTATATATATATTCTCTGCTAAAATGGAGCCAAGACACTCCATCTTCTTAACTCTTATTTGGTTTTTGTATGAACAAGCCAATTTATTGTCACTATTATTTCTTTGTTCATTGCTTTAGTAATATAGCTTAACCTAAAGTTCTTTTCTAGAGTCTATTGAAACAATAAAATGATTTATTTCTCTATAAGTTTTACTCATTGCACTTAATGTGAAAAAGCTTGACTTCTTTCAGCAATACATTGTTCATAATGCCTTCATTATTAAACTTAAAAATAACTGAACTATATGTCTTTCAATATTTAAATAAATTTTATGTAAATTTTATCTCTCAATCATTTATAGCACAAACCTTGGAGTTTGAATTTCTTTCTATTTGCCATGTTTCTTCAGGATATGGGTGACAAAGTGTTTTTTGCTGTCTCTCGTGATATTTAAATGACTGTGTAATTAACATAACTAAAGTAATGACTATATAAATAATGTAACTAAAGTCATGACTATATAAAGTAGGTCTTTGTATACAAGATAAACGACTACCACTGGACTGATAAGATATGAAGAAAATCATACTTCATAACACTATCTGTCCTAATCCTGGTTCTGCCAGTGGTTTATGCAAGCTCACCTGGCAGCTTATACTTTCCTCTGTTTCTCTTCCCTCATTATGTGTCCTAGAAATTTCATTTATCTCTTTCTGATTCTAAGTTTCCTTCTTGTTTCCATTTTTACTCAAACTTCGTTGTTGCTCATATTTTTAGTCCATGGCATTCTCAATATCCTTCTGTAGAACCATATTTCTCTTTTTCCAATATTACATAACAGTTCAGTACTTGTTTTTTGTTTCTAGTGAAGCTTTCCTGTTTCTTAATATTTTGCTTAGCTTCTGGAGGGCATCTTTCAGTATCCCAAAGCAACTTTAGATTTTTATATTGCATTTTTCAATCCTTGTCAAAACATTTCCTAGATATCTAAAGTTTTGGTCATGCTTGATTTTGGTATCTCCAATTTGTAATTCTGCATGTTTTACTGACAACCATGCATTATGTCTTCTTACAATTGATGTTTAGGCCTTTATTCTTGCTTTACTTTATTACCGTCTGTATCGGCTAGCAACGTTGTGTGATCTGCATATCTTATGCAGTTAAGGTTGAGGCTGCCAATAATGAATCATAGTAGGTCTTCTAATTGCTTCCCTTTAAAGGTTGCATATTCTTGGTTGGTTAGTTTTTCTAATAACCTTTATTTAATATCTGAATTAAAGAGGAAGCATCTAAAACTGTATGACATAGCTTAATTTTGATTTTAGATTATGTTTCTTTACAATAAATTTAGACATATAAACCACAAAGATATGCATTAATTCCTGTATTGAATATGGCAATGTGCAAGCTGATTCATATTGAGAAGAAAATGAATACAGTTAATTAATAATTAGAGAAACAACTCACAATGTAATTTTTTAAAACTTTCTGAATCTGGTGAGAACACTAGCAACAAAGTTATGTCTACAATCAAAAAGCCTATCCCAAGAAAAACTTTTATAATCCTTATGGATATTTTAAAAAAATGATCAAAATAAACAACCGTTTTTTATGTTTATAAAGTGTATGAAAGGCAAAAGCCACATGCAGTTTTATCATTCATCTGTCCATT
>OZ038488.1:34018284-34055784 GCA_964036315.1 Acanthosepion esculentum
GTGCCTCCATCAGCTAATCAGCATGTGAATAGCGAGAAAGAATTCCATCTATATTTAATTTTTTATTAAATCGAAGGTTTATATTATGTTTAATAGTAATCAATTGTATGCACTGATTGGCTTTATGATAGTGCAATTTATGTAACGTTAGTTACAAGAGGTACATGAAACTTTGAAGAAAACCAGAAAGTCTTAGAATCTATTAATTTTATCTCGGTTTTTATGACATTGACTTTCAGTTTGCAGTGTTATTATTATTTTTAAAAAACGGACGATTTATATTAGAAAAAATTTTTTTTTCTTATGTTTAGAGTTTATTCTTTCGAGGTTGATTGGATTATTGATTTAACTTCATAAGAACGCACAAAATGACTGTGCTGAAGTGGTAACACTTTACAATAAAGAAAGAAAGGCAAAAACTGCTAAGGAATATTTACAAGTTAGACATTATTTCATTAGTCCGATAATTACGGCTATAACAAGTAGTTAATGCCTTGATGAACATGAAACCTGTGTAAAACTGGGTTAGCACAGATTTATATGGGCTTCCCATCATAAATAGTTTTAATTATAGATAGGCTCATATTACTATGCTCTATATCTTCGGGCTGGATACTAAGGGATTTATTAAGTGTACCAGTTAAAAAGCTGAGAATGGCAAAATCCTTAGAATACAATTCTAATCAAATCATCTCTTTCGATTAACCATATCCACTGCTCGTTAAATAGAAATCCTCTTTAAGATATACTGTGTTACTGTTTTGTGGTGAGAAATTCCAAATTTATTTTATTAGTTTCTAAAGTGGACAAAAATACCTAAATGCCGACTTGAATTTTATTGACATTTGGTTATCTTGCATCGATGAACTGCCATACAGTAGTCAGTTTCATTACTTAATTCTCTATCAATAAAAGCAGCTCACGTGCTAATACCCTTGGGAAAGATATGAATCGTCGTCTTCTCTCCCCCTCCCCCACCAGCTATCGGTAAACAGCAGGACAGACCGGGTTCTATAGCCTTGGAGGGCAACTGGTCTACCGCAGAAGGAAATGGTAACCTATTGCGAGGGAGAAAAATCTTCCTCGTCAGTCATGTATCGAAAGATACCTGATCGCTAAGCGTGTATCACGGATGGCACATAACTGGCTGAAATTCACTTACGTGCTAATACCATTGGGAAAAGTATGAATCCTCTTAACCCCCCAGCTATGGGTAAATAGCAGGACAGAACCGTTCTCTAGCCTTGGATGGCAACTGGTCTACCGCAGAAAGAAATGGCAACCTACTGCGGGAAAAAAGTCTGCCTTGTCAGTCATGTATCCAAAGATACATGATCGACTAAACATGTATCATGCATGTCACATAACTGGTATTATAACCGTTTTTTTTTTTCTTGCTGGGGAAGGCAAATGAAACCGAGTGACTTTCTTGTTTCGTGATCACTTGAGAAGCACGTGATGAATGAATGAACAGATTCGTCCTTTTCATGGCTTCATTCTTCTTTCGGTTTTTGATAGACGTCTTCGACAAAAAACAGGAAATAAAAGAATATGTGGGAGTAAGCATGGTACTCGATATGCTTGAATGCCTACGGATGTATACCTCTATTAAAGCAGCTTGGTTTTCATTGCAAAAATTTCATACACGCCTTGCTGACTTGTAATATTTTATCGATAAATAATATAACGTAGGAACGGATCTTAATTGGCGGGTAAAGCTCAATATTAAAGCATAGAACAGGATATTTTTCCTAAATGGAATATGACATGTGAAAAAATCAACTGAAGTTTGTCACACTATCTCCTTTTATAGAATAAATAATTTTAAATAAAAAGACAAAATTAATAAAGGGGGAAAACCAAATGGAAATAGCCATCATTCCCTATCTATCTTCCTCTACACTCACACACGTACATACTCTAAATTAAAATTGCAAATTTTAATTACTTTGACTTGTTGTCCTTGAGAACATTATCAGTTCTTCTAAAATTTTTAAATTCTCATTAAAATGAAAAAAAATACCGTGAAATAAATACTTTAATTCCTAGTTTAAAAGCATTAACAATAGACTGTATAGTTATTTTCAAAGCGTAGCTTGGATGTGGCACAAGGCCGAAAGTAAGGGGCACCCAGTGAGGATTGAACTCACTACTCTGCCGTAATTGTTCTCGCAAGACAAGCTTGCTAACTATTACACCACCTCGAGGTCCCTATAGTGATTTTCTAAGCGCTGCTTAAATGTGGCTCAAGGCCGAAAGTATGGAGCACCCAGTGAGAATCGAACTGACTACCCAGCCGTAATTGTTCTAGCAAGACGACCTTGCTAACTATTACACCACCTGGAGGTGCCTAAATAGTGATATTCCAAGCGTAGCTTACATGTGGCACAAGACCGACAGTATGGGGTACCCAGTAAAGATCGAACTTACTATTCAGTCGTAATTGTTCTAGCAAGACAAGTTTGCTAAACATTACACTGCGTCGAGATGCCCTTCAAATAAGACTGTATATGCTTCGAATTTACCCCTAAGTTTTCATATAAAATCGTCTCATGTTTCTTTTAACTCTAAATCATTCGTCTGGGCTTTCGGGCAAGTAAAATTGTCATATTCAATCTAATTTCTTTAATCTTATATTCTGCAGCCCGTGTTCCATAATTTATATTCAGCATTATAACATTGTTTGCAAGGATGACACATATTGAAAGTTTTAGAATAAATAGAAAATGTTCCAATTATATTAGAAATTTCATTCATTTACCGCTTCAGCGTCGGTTTTAATATAGAAGTTGAAAATAGGAATAAAAGATGAATTGCAGAAAATCCTAAGAGTTTTATTAATTTTTCCACTTCTCTAAAACTTATAAATGTCAGGTCTTTCTTATTACGTTCATCTGTGAATTATATTTGTTTTTAGTATTGCTGGATTGAAATGAAATTTGTAAAAATAAACACATATGCACTAAATAGCCCCTTATATGTTTTATTTATTAAACAACTGTATGTCTGTATCAATTCTACTTTATTATATTTACTCACTTATAGCAATAATTTTTGAGATTTAGAATGGTACAAGACGGCAATGTCGGAAGTGAGTTCTGTCTCCCAATCTTTTCAAATTATTCCATTAAGATTAACTTGCTAACCAATGAATTAGGAAAAGTGCTCTCGACGGTAGAAATAGTGTGCTGCACTAATCTTCCAACTAAATAGAGTCTGACTTAAAAATGCGCACTCAAATTCTTGAATTATACCCGAGTTTGAACACTGAGTGCTGACACCAGAAAGAAATACCGAACTAACTCAACTATATGTCACCTACTTGAACCAATAGCGATTTTCCAAGCGTAGCTTGGATGTAGCCCAAAGCCGAAAGTAAGGGGCATCCAGTGAGGATTGAACTCACTACTCAGTCGTAATTGTTCTAGCGAGACAAGCTTATTAACCATTACACCACCTCGAGATATCTAACCTACTTGGACCAAAATGCTTACTCTATTATTGCCGTTCTGTTACAATTAGGCTATGCATATTCGGTGTATCGATCAGTTATAGCAATTTTAGTATAGAAGAAAAGAAATTGAACATGGATTAGACAGCGTCCGAGGTAGTTTCGCCCAATACCGTAAATTGCTACAAAACCGAAACAACAACTTGAAAACTCGAATCCTGTTCTTAAATTGCCTCGTCAGGCCGAGATTTCTATCATGCATGGAGCTAAACCCATTCAGAAATATCTAAAATGTCAGATGTATACAACCGCTTTCCAAGATCAAGAGTTAAAAAAAAGGATTTGAGTGAGTGAAGCCTGAGGATCTAGATAAAGATCATCTTTTCTTTGAACACTGGAAACTGACAAGAGTTTCATCACCTGAGAACTATCAACAGTAGTAACGACTAAAATGAATATCACATGAAACTCGAAGAGAAAATAAGGACATAATCAAGATGTCGACATTCCACGCCACTTCAACTAAAAGGTTAGGAAGGAAACCCCCATCAATATTAGAAAGAGCGATAACAGCTACTGCACTTGAAAAACCTATTTTCCCGAAAGAGTTTGAAGAGAAAGATTTTATAAATTTTAACTAAAAGCAGTACTTATAAGGAAATGGCTAATATCACCATTACCATACTAAACCTATCTATACTCTTCTACACACGCATACATCGAATCACCTGTTCCATCTATGACTACATCTTTTGAGCAAATAATCAGTTTCTCCCTACTGATATTTTCCTTAAGAAGTAATACATATGTATCACATTCGTGGAAATAGCTATTTATTTACTTGTCGTTTATACACCCTGCCTCTTTGAATCCATCTATATAAGCCGTCCTGGGCAAGACGATAAACTACATCCGCGTCCTGGATAAGACGATAAACTAGGTCCGACAGCAAGGCCTCCGATCAGGAGGTTTTGAGGAGCATGGAATCACCTCTTAATTGCTGGCGTTCCCAGGTCGACCCTGACCCGGGGTGGTAGCACCTGTTAGAGTCCCAGCTATGTGCAAATAGTTGACACCCAAACTTGTGTAAAAATAGGTTTTAATACTAGAAATACTTTGTAATAAAAGAAAATTACCAGCAATAATTTTTTAAGGAAAAATTAATATCAGCAATACTTAAAAAAAAAAAAATACCAGCAATACAAACATCTATACATTTTTTGAAAAAAATATGACCAGCTATAGATTTCTTCAAGGAAAAATATTCCCAGAAATAGATTTTTGAAGAAAAACATTACCAGCAATAAAAATTTTGTCGGCATTAAATAGCCCATTGAGGTTGATATGCCGTAAAACAAAACAAAACAAACCATCTATATAAGCTTAGGCTTTTAATACTGCTATTACAATAACTCATCTGATTAAATTACCTCCTTTTTGTTCTTCAAGCTTATTTCACTTATATGCGGCTGCTACAATTCTCACATCTTAAGGACATACACGTCATAAGATCGAAATGTCCAATTCACCTCACTATATTGGTTAACTTTGACAATGTGCAGCGAATTTGCTTGCACAGAGAAAATTCATCCACCCATTAAGTGGGATATTTCAATCCGAAACAGTGAACTGAATATATTTTCTAATATTTTTCTAAACTATTCACATTCTAAATGGAATTAACATTGAAGTTGGTTGTTAAGAGTTTTCATTCAGATAAGGTTTTGTGTTTGTTTTCTTTAAGGTCTATTTTTGCTCGGATTATCTGAATATTTAATTAATGGAATATAGCACGAAAGAATAACCGAATGTATGAAATTAAGCAAGTGTGGCCTCTTTTAACCTTGTTATGACTTGAATAACTTTTTAAAAAGAGAAAATGAAGATTCAAAATCTTTCAGAATACATCACGTGATGGATTCAGCATAAAATAAAAGTATTACAAATAGTTCCAGAATCAGATTATAGATTTCTTTATTTCGTCATAAAATTAAATATGGAATATAAATGGAATTTCTTTGTTGCTTATACACTACACAAGAATATAACGTGATAAAATGGCTGCTGATTTCACGAAACTAAAAAATATAAGACGATTAGTTTGGGTGTTTTTAAGGATACTGGATTAAAAAGGGGCTGATGGCTGTATAAGTTTCTGATTTGGCCTGAGTTTATGAAGTCAGTAACGACTCTGTAACATGAAAATAACATTTCCTAATATCACGGTTGCTTTTTCTTAGTTTGACCAAATTAAAATTATTAAAAAGAACGATGTTCAGATTTTGTATTTCCATTTCACTGATTATTTAAATCTGGAAACTCGAATTCACCAGGGAAATATAAGTTTTCATACATCTAACAGGAAAAGTTTTAAATTATTTTTTTCCAAGTGCGTTCCTTTTTGCTTGTTTTATGGACATATCTTTTCAACTTTTTATCCTGTATTCTCTTTCTGAAGCATTCAGAAATGCTTCACACGTGTAAATGTTCCACTGTCATGGAATCCTGTGTGCCCCCCTTTTTACGTACGTTACAGCCGGCCAATACCTCATATATAATGAACTGTTGCGTTTCGATCGCGAGGAAAGACAAAAATGCTATTTGGATTCAAAGAGAGAAAGAAAGAAAGAGGTGACGATAAATCTCTCGTGTGTTTAACGTCTGCTTCAGTGAAATAGAAAACTTGTCAATTTCAAATCGTTACCTTTGTACCCATTTTAAATAATGGTCTGCATTCATGCTGATAATTGTTACTGCCATATTTTGTCAAAATTATTGATCTAAAATATTTAACGTTGCAATAGGCTATTATCCACGGGTATTTTATGGTCGTAGAACTCATAAGAAGCTTATTGAATCAGAAATTTCACGGGTATTGATGCCTATTGTATTAAAATATGTACTTATTCGGCATAAATTTTCGATACCTAACATTTAAAATGAATTTTAAAAAAGGAAAAAGTAATCTTTTCGTTGTGCCTGCCATCAACGCAATATCTGCGTAAGACAACTAGCAGACTGAAAGGCGTTATGATTTCTTGACTATATTAAAGCCACTAGCGAGATTCATCTTTTTACTCTAAGGCAATCTGAATCAAAATGGTTTCCATCGACGGGGAGCACCAAACTCTTTACTAAATTTGGTTCAGTCCAAAACATCAATTCGAATTAAGCTAATCAAACTAAAAATGCGAATAAGTTATATGAGTTAAAAAAAATCTCCAAAATATTTAATTTCTGCACGGATCTCTTTCCAGATAATTTTAAAATAATTTTCCCCTTTTTTAACTATTAACCTGTTATAAAGAACAAAGAATAAAACCATCTGATATTGAATTTATTAATCTCCATAAACACACTATTAATGTATTTCGTAACGCTGAGTACTGGATAGAGCAGTTGGTTATGCACGGGTTACTGTCATCTAGTGGTCATGAGTTCAATCCTTGGATCAGGTAGTGCAACACCAATTCAACAGGAACGATCAATAACTAATATCACTGGTACAAAATATCCAATATTCCATATCAACCATGGACACCTGATGATGACCAAAAGGTATTTAGTCGAAACGTTGTACTTATAATAACATCTATATCAACCAAGATGAGAATAGTTCGAAATAATACAATATAATCCATTATAATTTGGTTATTTATGATATGAAGCATAGTTCGAAATAATACAAGAATATTACAAATTATTCATCTCAGTCATGAAATACTAACAAAAAATAAATTGAAAAGCTTTCAAACCACATGAAACCATATTTATTCATGTTCTTAGAAAGATAACTGCACAAATTGAGTTATAATCTACAAAAAAATCATTAAATGTATACAAAATATGTAAAAAGTTGCTTAAAACATCAAATATATTCGCCCTGATTATAGTTATTTACCAAAAAAAAACAAACTCTGACACAGATCGAAAATAGCGGAGATTGAACTTAATCTATGGGATTACTAATCACCGCGCAACAATAAGCGCTTACCTCTTAATAAAAAAGATCGATCCAAAAATTTAAAGTCATTTTTAAATTTTAAGAAAACTAATTTAAATCTTCTTACAGAGAAGCATAACTAAAATGAGTATTGCTTGGCTGATCGAGCACCGAGAGACAGCAGTTTAGTCAATGATTAATAGTAATGTTATATTTAACTTCCATTTGTCCCAACGTTTGTATCTCGATAGCATTTTCCCGGGCAATTTTCGATTGGAACAGCGCCAGACTTCCAAAGATCAACACGGCCCTACTTGTAGATAAAACCGAAATATTTACTCAGCAAGTGTGCGTCCAGTGTACTTAAAAAGAAAGTGGAAGTAGAAGTGTTTTCTGTGCCTTTAAAGATTATAAAGCCTCTAAAGGGGCTATACTTGGTTTCAGAGTAAGCCGTCAAGTAAACAGTTTCAGGGCGATCGATGCTGACACTCAAGAAACATCTAGATCAGAATGGCGTGATACTAGCAAGCCTTTGAAATCCTTGCAGCCTCTTAGCGATATTCAGGCATGAGCATAAGAAGTGTACCCGTAAATTGAGTCCCAAAATACCCAATTAGTCATATTCTCTTGAGTTTCAGCTTATCTACAATGGCCATCCCTTTTTCCTCAAAAGTATTCCCCTGTTAGGACTTTAGACATGAAACGTAGTCAGAATTGGTTCAATGTTTAATACGTAAAAAAGATTGCTATAAATCTATGTAAAAAATAAACAACGTAGCTTCACTGTTCTCAATCTTTTACATGCTATTTATACTATTCAGCAAAAATACAAATTCTTTATTCTATCCGGTTGGAAGGAAAGTTCCCACGATTTCTGAGTAACCTCGACTATTTAGAAACCGCAAGAACTTTCTTTCCAAAAAGATATATTTTCCACTGACATTTGATACAGGGTAACTCTGGTTAAAAAGCTTCAGTTATTATTTAGTTATTAATTGGTGCACATTTGTTTGTTTCCTGTCTTTAAAAAGGTTTTCTTCGGCCTTCTCACATTTATTCCTCAGCGCTCAAAGTCACTCTTTTCTGTATTTCTAGCCTGTATCAAAGCTACTCACTAAAATAACCATATTATTTGTACTCATTAGAGTTGTCACACCAATATTAAACGGTGGATTCTACTGGAGATAAGTGGCGGCAAATCTAGTCAGCACCCTTCACAGTATTTCTGTTCATAATAATGCTGTCATCTGTGTGGGTTCGAGACTTCCCCAGATTTACAGTTCTTCCAGTTTCATGAAAAGGCTCTTTCCGGCTTCTGTTTTAACAAAAGACTTCAAATGTCGCCGAAATATTACACAGTTTTCTCCACCGAGACCCAGATAATTGTTTTAATTCGCCATCTGGGCGAAATTCCCTTTGAAAATGTTTTCTTATTTTATTTATGTTAGCTAGATTACTGGATTAAACTAAGGAAAGTGTTTGATTATCAAGACTCAATTTATATTCTGGTTTATCCATAAAACATTTTAAAACATTTTTATGTTTATACATTCTTTTTTATGGTACACTTGTGTTTGTTCAACGATGTGACACGATAACTAGGCGTATATTAAGGTGGATTTGTAAAATATGTATTTTATTATAATAGATTAAGAATAGAAAATGGTTAAGAATAGAAAAATAGTATAAAAACATGTTTCGTTTAACAAAAGTACTAATTGAAAAAGAAAAGGAAAAAAAAAATAAATAAACGCTTTTTCTTTTATAAGTAAATTTGTGGAAGAGAAAAGGGCATCAGATTAACTGTTAAATCCTACCAGTCTTCCAATAAAACATTTGACTAAGTGATTTGATGTGATAAAAGATAAACGTTTAGGAAATAGATTTTAGGTGACCGGGTCAAAAACCGTCTTTACTCTATCTTGACCACGCATTAAGGAAATAAAGAAAAGATAACATAATTTTCCCTTTCTCCAGGCAATAAAAAAACGCCTGGTTACGAGTAAAGTGTCAGGGCTATAGTGCGGACGGGATGTTTACACATCAAAGGAAGCAAAATTTAAGTTCCTTGAAATTTTGGACTTACAGTCGCCAATGCTTATCTTTTGTCTCTAGTGGACTTCCGATTATTTCAGTATAAATACAAGTGATTTTTCCGAGCCGATCAGTTCATCTGGGCGTGTGCTTGAAGTAGCCACGTGTGTCAGGCACACTGACGAAAGGAAACTCCGTTCGTCTGAGTCGGTCGGTCGGTCGGTCGGTTCGGCATTTGATCTCCATTAATTAGAGTTAGAGCTGAATGTGACATCGCCTGCCCCAACTGCAAGACTAACTCTGAACGAAATAAAGCATCAATTTAACTCATCCAAGTTGTGGAAGTTCGTTCCTTATAGTTTATCTTGTACCCCCAGCTTGAGACTTCGACTTTTTCAACCAACCCCCGGCAACATCACAGCGTGGAGAACGGCCGCCGGAGAAATTGTTCGGACCTTCAACACCCACACAGCCAACCTGTTGTTTATACAGCAGCTATGCTGAGCGGACCTTAGTTAGTTTCCGGAATAGAGAGCATAATCTGACATCAGTTCGAACACAATCGGTACACTCAAAACCACGGTCCTGGCATCTTGCGATTTCGTGCTAGCAGAACAGTTTCGTCTACCTAATTCCACTCAACACTTGGGTCAACCCATGGTATACTTTTTAGCTACATCCCAGCAGTTCTGTACGCTTGGATTGTCTGGTAAATCACTTTCATTGTGAAAAAATAAACTCATCTTTTAGAAAGTATATTTAAAATTATCGTGTTTTGCATTGAAAACGTTTAGTATAGGAGAGAAAAAAAAATGGTTAAATATGAATAATTTAAATTCCCCGTTTTCTTTTATTTATAACGTTTCACAAATATAATTATATGAATCACAAAAAAGCTGAACGGTACACTGTGGCCTGTAGAAATCAGTTCAATATAAATTCACTTACCGCATAAAATATTAAGAAAATCGGAAAATAGAAAAATCTTTACTTTTTACAGCATATTTTCCTTTTCGAATGACATCTCTTTATACATTCTAATGCATAAAGAGAAGTCAAAGTCATCGAAGGAAATGAATATCTTGTATACAGTGCTGAAATTTTTTTATGAAAATTGATTTCTATACAATTTTAGATGAAGCTGGAAAATGAAACATGATTTATCATTTCGTTTTCCTTTTTCTTTATACTTATCGAGCTCATAGAACCACATCTTCCGGCTTGAACAAAACAATTTAAAACCATCAATTTTAGTGCCAAGAATCATTAAACTACATCCGCGTCCTTGGTAAGACATTAAACTACTTCCAGCAGCAAGGCCTCTGATCAAGAGGTTTTGAGGAGTGTAGAACCACCTCTCAATTGCTGGTGTTCACAGGTCCACCCTGACCCGGGTGGTAGCACCTGTTAGGGTCCCAGCTATTGGCAAATACTTAACTATTACCAATACTTAATTGAGAAACAATTATTACCAGCAATACAATTTTGAAGGCAAAATATTACAAAAACAGATTTTTGACAAAACAAAATATTACCAGCAATTAAAGATTTTGTCGACATTAAATAATCCACTGAGGTTGATATACCGTAAAACAAAATAAACCAAACCATTTCAGTCATCAGAACCAGTACAAAGGAACTTACCAACATCAGCTCCTCAACTCACAGATACCCGCCCCAATATATTTCTTCTTTGTTGCTATGATTTCTAAAACACGTTTTATTTGAACGGGTCTGTAAATACAGAACATTTGTCCACATGTTCATAGAATCCTAACTATTGCCGTAACAATATAAACAAATGAATAAAGCGTAGTCTAAGAATTTTGAAACTGAAGTCAACGCTTAATGACGAAAGCGAAATAACTGTTCGTTCGATTAACAAAAATATAACACTATGTATACAAGTACTTGTATTTTCTTACTCTAAATTAAAATTTAATTAACTTAATTCTGTACGGACATCTGACTTCTAGTGAAGAGTTCATAATATTATATATTTGGCATAATCTTATTTCTTATTAAATTTCAACCTTCCGTATTTCCATTGCTTTTCCGTTGCCAAAAAAAATACATTTGCGTCTGATTAAAAAATAAAAGAATAGAGAAATACAAATCAGACATTAAAACGAAAGCTTTCTTTCTCGTCAAATTGTATTTCATTAAAAGCTACTGGCAAATGCAACTAAAAATTGTTAAAATGTCAAGCTGCGTGGCTATGTGATCAAATGCATTTGTACACGCTGAGCTAACACGTTGTGGAATTAAATTATCTATGCAAGAAGTGAATTATGTACGGTGTTTCAATGGAAAATATTTCTTCTACGTGGATTATAAATATGTGGACAATATATTTGCAGAAAACAGTCTAAATGCGAATACATGAAAATGTGCGTTTATGATGAACAGTTTTCATTCGGTTAAATAGAAGCTGAAAAGCGCAACCATAACGGGACCGTGTCGATATTAATCAGCTCGGTTCTACATATCCCCCCCCCCACCATCAATTATCAAGAGACGAGGTTTTGGGGGGGGTTGTTTTTTACAACTATGTGCCGTGTCTCTTCAAGGTGTCCGTCCTGGATATGATGTTAAACTGCATCCGATTCCTGGGTAAGACGATAAACTACATCCAACAGCAAGGCCTCTGATCAGGAGGTTTTGAGGAGCGTGGAACCACCTCTTAATTGCTGATGTTCCCAGGTCCACCCTGACCCGGGGTGGTAGCACCTGTTAGGGTCTCAGATATGGGCAAATAGTGAAATCCCAAGGTGTGTCCACGTCCTGGGTGTGACAATAAACTACATCCGCGTCCTGGGTATGACGATAAACTACGTCTAACCAAAAGACCGTCGATCCGATCAATCGGCTGGTCGTGTCATGCTCCATCACATCTCACCCATCCCAAAACAACTACAACTTACAATTAACTTTCCCACCCAAACCCTACACTAACAATACTAACACCTTACCCCTAAAATGTGATGGAAAGCTGTGGCTTAGGGTTAATCAGTAGAAAAAAAAATTTAAACAATGATGTTGCCAGTCATACGTTTTTGAAACAATGATGTTGCCAACTATACGTTTTTGAAACAATGATGTTGCCAAATACACTTTTTTGAAACAATGATGTTGCCAGCTATACGTTTTTTGAAGCAGTGATGTTGCCAGCTGTACGTTTTTGAAACAATGATGTTGCCAGCTATACGTTTTTGATATATCTAGTAAATACTGGATCTGACATTAAATAACCCATAGTGGTTGATATGCCATAAAACCCCAAACAAACAAACAAGCATCTTCAAGGTGTTGGCGATCACTGTTCTTCACAATTTCTTGTCCTCTGTAGCTTAGTTATTTCTCCTAAACCTTGTTCCACCATCCTTTTACTCAAGCTCGCTAGGAAGGTATGCGTTGTTTTCCTATGTCCCTCTTGCCTGCAATCAACCCTGTGAGTATCAAATTGTCCAAACCTCCTATCCTCATTATGCGCCCTAGAAATTTCACCTGTATCTTTTGCTGGTGTTAAGTATAAATGTTCTTTTTGTTTCCTTTTTTTTCTATAATTTCATCGTTGCTCATGTGTTCGGTCCATGGCATTCTCAGCATCCTTCTGTAGAATCACATTTGTTTCTTAAAATATGTTATTCACTGCTGTATAGGAAAACTGATATTACGTAACAGTTCAGCACTCTAAGTCTCTAACGAAATTTTATTGTTTCTTAATACTTTGCTTAGCTTTTAAAAGGCATAATTTGTTATCCTAATGCGCTTTCAGATATAAGTGTCTTACTTTCCATCCTCTATTAAAACGTTTCCCAGATATTTAAATTGCTTTAAATGTTTGATTTTGATATCTCTAATTTGTAATTTGCGTGCTGGGCTTTTCCTTTTGCTACAATGAATTAAAATCCAATATAGATGCTAGCACATGCATACATGCACATTTAAAAGTACGATTGACCTTATATGGTCACAAATGGATCAATTATTGTATCCCAGCGTCGGACTGTTTTCTCTGTGCTATTCTCAATATCCGAACAATTACACGAACAGCAAAAATCAGATGTGTCTGTGAGTGGATATAGTTCATTGCTATTCATTGATGGCAATTTATAATTATTATAGCAACTTTTTGTTTGCTATATGATCATTGGAACCGTGGCCTCATGTTTGAAACTTTCGTTCTCATAAGACTCTCAGTAGACATGTCTAAACTCAAGCTAATTTCAATGTAGAATGCAAAAGGGACTTGATTCGTGTCTTTCTCAAATGCATCAAGAACAGCGAAAAGCAACTACATTTTCTGAGTCTTTAAAGTGTGGGTATTCTACGCATATGTGAAATGAAATACGTCTTAAATGAAAGCTTATAAAAATAATAGCTTAACTAAATCACTGTAGTGCTGAAGTTCTTTGTCATATCACTCATCCAAATGTGGCAGTGAATGCCGGGCAATTTCTTCACAGATGAAGAGGAGATTTGAGGCAACAGAGATGTGGCTCTACAGATGGATGATGATATACTGGAGAGAACATGTGGCCGCCGAGAAAGTTTTAAGGAAAATGGAAACAAAACGGACACTTGCAATTTGAAGAAAGAAAAAAAAATAATTGGAATTTCTGGGACATATGAAGAATGAGGGTTTGAAAATTTTAATTCTCACGGGACATACAAGAGGGACGGTAGGGAATCGTGAGTAACCTAACTAACGAGCTTGGGTAAACACATATCGGAACAGGGACTAGGAGGGATAGTGTAGAGACAAAATTGTTTAAAGCTATACGTGATAGGAAGTTGTGAAGAGCCGTGATCGTCCATATTCTAAGGTTCATAGGAAATCAAAAACTAGATATGAACGTATACATAAATGAAGAATAAGCCGTTGGGTTTGGAAAGTACGATTCTTTTTATGCGTGGTATTGTTTCTTTCTTTCTTTTTATGTGCCGTGTCCTTTCAGGACGTGGGCGATCACGGCTCTCCACCTCCCTCTATTCCTTGCAGCTCTCAGCAAGTTCCTTCCCTCTGCTTCCTCCCCCAGACCACGTTCTGTCATCCACCTACTCAAGCTCGTCAGGTATATCATTCGCTGCTTTCCCTTGTCTCTCTTTCCCTCTATTTGACCTGTAAAGATTCTCCAGGACCTCCGTCCTCATTATGTGTCCCAGAAACTTCCGCTGCCTCTTTCTAAGCGGCTTGGATTGAGGAATCGGAGAGCCAAGTTCGAATTCCAGTCGAATCCATTACGGTCACTAACTACCCTTGGGAAAAGTATGAATCCTTTTCTCCTCCCTCCAGCTATGGGTAAATAGCAGGACATACCGGGTTATATAATCTTGAATGGCAGCTAGTCTACCGCAGAAAGAAATGGCAACTTACTGCTGGAAAAAATCTGCCTCATCAGTCATGTATGGAAAGCGTGTATCACGCATGGCACATAACTGGTATTGTTTAGAAGGTTTAGAGCTAAACGGGATAGGAAGTTGTGAAGAGCTGTGATCGCACATGTTCTAAGGTTCATAGTAAATCGCAAAAGTAGATATGAACGTATACATAAATGAAGAATAACCCGTTGTTGGGCTTGGAAAGTAGGATTCCTTTTATGCTTGGTATTGTTTAGAATGTTAAAAAAGAAAGAAAAACAGGAAAGGCAACCTATCTTGAGTAAACGGTAAGGATTTAGAGTGACAGTTATGAAATTTATTGCTTCTATCCTTGCATTTAAGAAGCTAAATTTGACTAAATCGGGCAAAATCTGCATAAAAAATACGGAACACAAAACAATTCCCAGATTCAATGTGTAATAAGAAAATATTGAGAAGTTTAATATAGCAAAATGTAGAAAACAGAAAGGAAAATAATGGATTAAAAAGAAAAGGAAAGTATTCATTACGGTAAAGAGGGATGAAGAAAACAAAACGATCTGAAATAAGTATGCGTAAGGGAAATAAACGAGTGAAGATAGAAGCAGATAAGAAGTAAAGTAATAAGCGAGTAAAAGATAAACCGTAAATAAGAAACGCAGGGTTGGAGATAAATAAAAGTTAGGCAGACTTGAAAACGAATGAAAGTCAACAAAAAAAAAGAAAAAAACTAAGAACGAATTTATCGCATGAAATAATAGTAAAAAAAAATAAAAATAAACGTGAAATCGAAATAAGAAAATCTCTAACAATATTACTTGTACAACTACAAAAATAACAGACTGGAAATGGGAATGGCACATCTTGGCGGCCATCTTCTGTTGTTTATTTTCATTGTAACGTTTTGTTGATGTAATTTATGCAACTGACCTTGAAATGGAATTACACTTTCCTGCAAAAGTTTCGCAAAGATATTCTCTCGACCAATTCGAATAAAGAAAGACGAAATTTATACCGTCTATAAAAATTGCCTAAAAATCTAAATAGGAAAAGTATTTTGCGCAGGATTTATCGGATAGCAAAAGAAATGGGACGCGAATTTGTTGCACTCAAAACTAGTTATTAAAAAAAAAAGAGATTACATTGGTTCAAAGAATTATTTTCCCAAGTTGTGAGTAGATATATGCTATTAATAGGAAAAGTAAACATTGTATAAGTACATATAAAAACGTTTCTGAACACACGCATTTCATCATAATGTTTTGCTGTTGAAGTGTTATATATATGTTTGCAATGTTCAATATATATGTGTACTTTTTGTTCCGCGATAATATCAAATATTAAATAAAAACTGTACGAAAATAAATTCACCGGATAAAGACTTTTTTTCCGAAAGTTATCGAATTCGTCTTTCCAAAACGAAATTGTATTTTCAATATACGTGGTTATTATTGAATTTTCCCATCAGATTGAGTGACAGCTTACTCCCTCAATACTGGAACACTTTTATCTACAGAGTGATTGAAAAGTAACTCCCTATTTTGTGTATGCTGGACTCTCCCGTCTAACTATAATTTTTACAATCGGGAGAGTTCATCATACATAAAATAGGGGGTTACTTTTCACTCAACCTGTATTTTCAGTTTTGCCGTTGACTAAATGATCTCTAGCATTCTTCAGGGCCATTCCAAGTTCTCTAACATGAATTGACAAGACTTCATTATCAACGATCTTTTCATTGCACTTTCAGTTACTTATCACAATGACTTATACTGTCACGCTACAGCTATTATCAAACTGCACAGCTCGGAAATAAAGAATAAGCTCTCTGTGAGATTCGAACTCCTTTTTGCCACGGACAGCCCGTTTTACCGTGATGGCTTTTCTCTACTGCTTCCCCCAGTGAGCAGAAGATCAAGTTTAATCATATGAAATTATTTTCGTTGAACTCTCGATGTGACCGTATTTGATGTTATATTCGTTTCATTAGGAATATTATAGATTTTATTGTATCAGTTTTGTCGTCTATATATCTCCGTTATTATATTATCCTGATTAAGATAATTTGCCTGGGTAAAAGTTCTCTTGGAATGTTTGGTTTTAATATTATTCATGTTTTTCTTAAATATTCTTGGCCGATATTCTTTCATTTCATTCAACTTGATCGTACCCAACCTTTGTATAGAGGAATGCTTGTGAGTTCCATTCTAATTAAATGTTCACTTGATTCCTCCGTTAGGCAGTTCAGTACCTACTGTTTCAATTTTTATTTTCTCGTTAAACTTTCTCCCATAACAAGATCCATTTTAATGCCTTCACTGAATATCCTGGCTGTTTGTATTAGGAAATCTAGTTTTCTGGGTTTTTCCTTTTAACTTCATAAAATCATGTATTATGAAATGGACAATTATTTTTAAGACATTTTTATGTTTATACGTTCTTTTTATACATACAAATATTTAAGTAAATGCTCTGTTTATAATAAACAGTATTGAACAACATTTACCGGCCTGAATGTCCGAGAAATTTTCATAGAAAATATGCGTCCTCCGACCTAACCGAACGCTCCTCTGTGGCCCAATCGGTTAAGGCACGTCAGGCTATATGACGGTTCCGTATAGGATACAGGTTCGATTCCTGTCGGAGGACGAATATTTTCTATGACAATTTGTCGGACATTCAGGCCGGTAAATGTTGTTAATACTGTTTATTATAAACAGAGCGTTTACTTAAATATTTGTATCTATAAAAAGAACGTATAAACATAAAAATGTCTTTAACAATCATCTATGCACTTGATGTGGTTTCAATCTATATACTTGGTAATTTTTTTCAAAATATAGTTTAACGGTAATATCGCTAATATGAATAGTAGTGCGAATGTAATGGTTGATATTGCTAGAAAAATACATGTTAGTTTTCACATAGGTTAGAAATTATTTTCATGCACTATAATTGAAGGTTATTTTGTTCTGTCGCAGATATTATTCAGGCTAGTTTGAGCCGGTTTGAGAAATTACATAGATATTGATTTGCTACTCTTTTCAATGGCGGTATTTTGCAAATTTTTATGCAACTGGCAAATTCTTTCCGAAACTTATGCGCACAATGAAAGACATAAAAATATAGTATAGCTAATCTGAGATAATTACTGATGCTTTTACAAAACAAAAAGTAAATTTAATTGAAAAAAAAACCAAAGATGTTTAATTACAACTTCGAGTTTTAATCTGTAGATCAAATTAAAATTTTTCTCTTATAGCTCCTAATCTCATGGCTACAATAAGAAACTGAAAAAAAAACATGACCCTTTCCATAACCTAACAGGAAATATACTTATGTATTTCTTAGTAATAAAGAATAACGTTCATTTTTTTTATAAACAATTTTTTTTTTGCTATCCTCTGTCAGTCACAATGATGGAGAAAGCATTACTTCGAACCATCGCCAGTGAGACACTCTGCAAGAGCCACTCCGTTTCGCGAGGCTCGTCTCTTAATCAAGACGCCATCACGCCAATCCTCAGAAGGAACGCCATCGAATGCGGGCCAATAGCCCCAGAAGTCTCCACTGCCACAGGACTAAAAAAAATCTATCAGCAAGAGAAGAATATTTATTTATTTTTTTATCTCTGCGTCCCGGGCGACGGACCCCGGCTAAACCGCGGACCTGATCAAATTACCGACCGAAAATATATCCGCACAGGTCGCATCCCAAATCAACGACTTCCCCATTTTAAAAGGGAAAATAATAATGCTATCCGACCGCTTTCCATCACTACGGCCGATGCCTAGGGGTTCGATTTGGGAAGGGAACCCAGCTGCATCCAGACCTCTTCTGATGATGTCGTTTATTGCTGCACGGCGTGGAAAGCGGCCGGCACTACGACCAAACTTATGTGCTTTAAGATACTTAAATCTGTTCAAAATTCATCATTTGGTTATTTATAGTATATTACGCGTTTAACAAATTCATGAATTAACTAATGAGGTAGAGAGATTGTGTTGGGCCAAGTTCTTGGGAGTTGTCTTGGCGATCTCGAAAATAACATTCGAAGGTGTTCTCGGTATGTAAACATCAATTACAAACTTCGTAAAAATATGTTAGAAACCTTTCAGACTCCAAGATGCCGTCAGTGCATGGTAATTATCAATGTTTGCAATACATTTATGTGATCGCAATCTGATTTCGTTTGTGTGGTCTGAAAAGAGTTCAAACCGATGGATTTAGAAAGAACGAACCTTTAGTTATGAAAGAATGAAACGAAACAGTGAACAGGTAAGAAAAATCATCAGGTGTTCCCTCGCCATTTAACAGACTCAAATTCCCATGTTGTCAAATAATTGCAATAATTAAAGAGACGCACAAACGTGTAGTCTTCTAAAAATGTTTCACATCAAAATGAGTTCATCATTTTTACCTATATATACTCAAAGACAGATGCTTTCTGTACTGCATGCAATCTTATATGGAAACAGGTTTTGATAAAGGCATACACAAAAGCATTCCGTATTCATCCTAAGTTAATATATTTATGTATTATATAAATACGCTCGTAAGTGCGTGTACAAGTCCGTAAACTAAGGGTTAAATAAATGCATTTATCTTAGGCAACAAATATTTGTTTTTCAATATAATCTTCCTTGTCAATGCACTTAATTCATTTAATTTCAGCAATCTAACATTATGTAGCAAAAATTTTCAGACGAGAATTTACGCAATAGCTACGTGTCGGACCAATGATCCATCTTGGTTTCTATATATTTTTTACATTATTTACATTATTCGGACTTTTGTCCAGATCTTTGTCGCCATATTTATTACAACGTTTCGGCCGTTGTACGCTCCGGTCTTCTTCAAGTGGTTGGAATGTCGAACAGTGCATAAAGGCGTTAGTTTTGATCCAGTGACAGGACCCAAAGAGTGTCAGTTCAATACCCGGTTAAGGCAGTAAAGAAATTTCAGAGGGAAATTAACAGGAGATAACTGATAACTGACATCCATTAAACATGGCACGTGGAACTAGAACAGTCTTCTCCCAGTGAGCGAAATAAATGGTTCAGTTCGACATTCCAACCACCTGAAGAAGGCTGGAGCGTCATAAAAAGAAGGAGGACGCATATTTTCTATGAAAATTTCTCGGACATTCAGGCCGGTAAATGTTGTTTAATATTGTTTATTATAAACAGAGCATTTACTTAAATATTTGTCTCTATAAAAAGAATGTTAAACATAAAAAGACTGAATAATGTAAATAGTGTAAGTAAGGAATCTATATAGGAAAAAAAACGCTTTGATAATGGCCAACGAAAACCGAATATACCCAGAAAGCGGATAATTTAGATTTCAATATATACCGGAAACTATGACAATGGTTCTGAATATAGAAAAGTAAATAGCAAAGAACCTTTGTTCGTCTTTAAACGTGTATAACGAGAAATAGAGATCGACATAGATAAATAATAATAGTACACTTACTCATCTCTTTACTTGGGTGGGTTTGTTGGCGTATGACGCAGGTTTGCTACGGATTAATTAAACGTGACAAATTGAATCGTGCAAACTAAGTAGCCAAGACGTGGAGATGTAATTAATTCCCGTATCATTTTATCCAAGTCTTCCCTGAACAAGTAATCGACGCAATGCTCCAATTCAATCTTTATGTCCACTTAGAAAAAGCGGAGCATAAGACAAAATGAAAATATTCACCGACACACACACACACACGAAAAAAACGTGTTACTTGGGCATTTTAAGCTGGTTAGTGACCAACCCATGGTCTGAAAGCATCCCGTCAATCTACGCTGCCCAGTTTTATCTAACTCTTCGCCCAATACACTTTCGAGAAACGCCTTACAGTCACTGAAATATTTAGTAAAAATAAAGAGCGTGTATGTAAATTAATATTTTATTCTATTAAAGGAACAAACATGTAAAACTTTGTTGTAATTATAACGGAAGAATAAAACAAAATTAGAAAAAAAACGATAACTATTAAAATATTGCAATAGTTAGTCAACAGTTATGGCTACTAAGTCAAATCATTTTTATATACCTTTCAAACTCTCTCTTTCTCATATATATATATATATATATATATATATATATATATATATATATATATCAAATATGTGGTGCAGTTCAATTTATATTACAATGAATCATTCATACAAAAAGTAAATTAGTAAAGTTAATGATATAGAATGGCGAAATCCCTTCGCTAACAAAATTTTAAGATGCATTCACCTACTAATCACTCGATGAATGTTATGATCCTTGTTTTTTTTTAAATTATAAGTTGTATAAGGCCTTTCTTAAATACATAAGTACTTTCGACTGTACATTCAGTCATCTTCAGGCATGGAAATTATTTTGTTTTTGGTAAAATTCAGGTAGTATCCGAGACGAAAAAATATAATTCGAATCGAAATACGTTTTTTTGAAATAACGCGTTTTAAAAAAACATTTATATTCCCATTATATAAAACTTAATAAATCTAAAAAAATGATCCGTGTCTTAAAAGTTTCCCTTTCTTACAAGATGTTAATTAAAATCGTGTACTTTTACTAGTAAAATCAGTTAAAAGAACACTGATCCTCATCCGATCACCGAAGCAGCGTCAAGCCTGGTATCTAAATGCGTGGTGGGGGGCGGTTGGGAAACACCGGGGACTTTAAGCTACTTCTCCAATTCGAAACCTGCTTTAGCTTTAAGCAATACACAAAGAGTTGATAATAGATTTGTTTTGTTTTTTTTACAAGTTAAATATATCCCAACGAGAGTACGAAATTCAAAACTTTATTGTGTCGGCTCAAATTGATTTCCGTTTGACGTGCAAGTCTAGATTTTACAAGATTGTAAGTTTCAAATATCAGAAAACTGCTTTCCTTCAAAATGCCAGTAAGAAAAAAAAAATCAACTTTTGAAATGTTATGCTCTAAAATTGAAGGATTCTTGAAATTTTCGTGCTTCATTTACATTGTTTACGTATATGGCGCTCGTAATAGACAAATTAAACGCTGTTTTCAGGGAAAAACCACCCTCAAAATATTTGCTTTTTTAACGCATTGCTTGATTCTGATCTTCAACTGCACCGAATTATATTCCTCTTGGAATACTTCCATTTTTATTTGAATTAAAATTCATCTAAAGAAATCCTTTAAACCTTTCAATATGGACCTCCAAAACTTCGCTAAAAAAGAAGATGCATAAACAAAATGGACAACATAAAAACAATATTTTATTGTCAAAATCTTTGTTTTGAGCTGAAAGATCAAATTATTTTATGTAGAAATATTTTTTACTCTTTCTAGAACCTTGGAAATGTTAAAATATTTTTTCTGGCGTCAATGCGGGACCATAAATTAGTATAGGAAATTCCAGTGTTCTTTTCAGATGAAAAACACATTAAGTTGGAAATTGTTGCAAAAATCTGGCAATTTCCGGAGTTTACTGAATCTTTCAGGATTTATTCTGAAGTAAAATTATTTAAAAATAAATGTTTTTCCCTAAATCTTTAGCAAAAGTTTTGTGTACATCTGTTGCATCCCACTTATTTAATTATGAAATTTCGTAAATTTTATTTATTTATTTTTGCATTGATTAATTATTAGGTAAAAGGACAAGTTCTCGGAGAATTGAAATCATTAATTTTGGGGGGCCAAACAGGATCCACAATTACAGAAAATCTACTCAGAATCGTAAAGTAAATAATGCAATAAAACTAAAACATTTAATTCGAAAAGCTTTTAATTGCTTTTACGAATAAAATATATTACGGTTAAAGTATTTCCATTATTCGGACTATTGTCCTCATCTTTGTCGCCATATTTGTCACAACGTTTCGGCCGTTGTACGCTCCGGCCTTCTTCAGGTGGTTGGAATTTCGAACCGAACCCTTTATTTCGATCACTGGGGTAGACTGTTCTAGTTCCACGAGCCATGTTTGATGGATGTCAGTTATCAGTTATCTCCTGGTAATTTTCCCTCTGAAAGTTCTCCACTGCCTGAACCGGGTGGATAAAGGCGTTGGTTAGATCCAGTAACAGACCCAAAGAGTGTGAGTTCAATACCCGGTTCAGGCAGTGGAGAACTTTCAGAGGGAAAATTACCAGGAGATAACTGATAACTGACATCCATCAAACATGGCTCGTGGAACTAGAACAGTCTACCCCAGTGATCGAAATAAAGGGTTCGGTTCGAAATTCCAACCACCTGAAGAAGGCCGGAGCGTACAACGGCCGAAACGTTGTGACAAATATGGCGACAAAGATGAGGACAATAGTCCGAATAATGTAAATATTACGGTTACTTAATAAAAAATATTCGATGAATAATTAATTTTTACAAGAATTGTTTATATCTTTTTAAAATTTTAATTAAAATAAAATTTAAATCTTAAAATTCTGTATTAATTTGTAGCAGTCAAGTGTTATGTTATTAAATTAAAACTGTTTACTAATAAATGGAAATGCTTACAATACAACGGCCCGCAATATTTTATCAAGTTTGTGTGTGTGTGTGTGTGTGTGTGTGTGTGTGTGTGTGTGTGTGTGTGTGTGTGTGTGTGTTACTATAATTTAATTTATACATTATTTATCATCTCTCACTTGCGTCTCTGTCCTTGGACAGAGTGCGGTCAGGGGCATCTCTGTCAAAGGGCAGAGGGGCAACTAAGAAAATAATACTGGGAGGTGCCCATCCCTGGGGAACAGCTGCCCGAGGCCGCGCCCTCCCTTTTGCACAAGAGGGAGGGATCAGTGCTCGCACCGAGGCCTGCGCAACCTGCCCGGGTGAACGCGCTCGGGGCCCTACTTTAAAAAGACCTTGTGTCACATCTCATTCTCGTAGGAGAATGAGTAAACGCTGTGTGTGTGTATGTGAGTGTGTAAACGTGTTGACGTTTTGTAAATACGGACGTGCATTCATGCCATTATCAGAAAATAAGTGTATTAAATTTGAAATTTATTGGTAATTTTCTAACATTTTCTTAAAAGGTGGCTTCGTAAGTAAGACCATTAAGACAAAGTACCGAAAATCCAATAACATATTAAATTGCTTAGACTATTTTCTTAAATTCTTGAAATTACTGGTTAGTTAAAAGGATTGTCTATATTTCTGAGTATTTGAATTATTTACATTATTCGAAATGTTGTTATATTCACGACATTTCGGCCGTTGTACGTACGATTGGAATTTCGACCTGTACCCTTTATTTGGTCAACCGGGGGTAGATTGTTCTAGTTCCACATGCCATGCCACTACCGGATGTATTAGTTATCTCTCTTTAACTGACCTGCAGTGGCCAGTATTGAACTCGCAAATCTTTGGGTCAGGTCACTGAATCTAACCAACGCTTTTATTCACTTGGCTATGTGTCTTTGATGACATCAATGCGTGAATTTTGGGGATTTATAAACTTAATGTCTCAGTAACAGTGTGTTTTTTGTTTTTTACTGGAGCTCATATTGCAATTTTGTTGTTACTATTGCTTTTCTGATTACTGGTTCCTATGTTGTATTCATTTCTATGCTTGGTCGACTTAGTAGATTTTTGTTGCCTAGCATATGCTGATTCCTTAAGTTTTCGTATTTCCCAGTGATGTTCACTGTCTTTTATTTCAATCCCATCCCACAAGAGACAGTGATCTCCTTTTTTATGTGGTCAGATGCGCCTGATTTTTCTATTTCCCCTCGTGTTACGGTATTACGATGTTGTGGCATTTTTTTTCCTTTATATTTCTTACCACAGCTCCACAGGATGGCGTACACACAGTCTTTACTCATGTTCTCCTCTAGAGGGAGTCTTACATGTTGGAGAATTGGGTTAAAGGGAGATAAATGAGACATCCGGAAGATGCATGGCACGTGGAACTAGAATAATCTACCCTGGTGGACGAAACAAATGGTTTAGTTCGAAATTCTAATCAGCTGAAGAAGGCCGGAGTATACACCGGCCGAAACGTCGTGAATATGACAATAAAGAATAAGACAACAGTACGAACAATGTAAATAATATAAAAGGCGTTCATGTTGAATTCAAGTAATTTCTACATCTAAATTTATCAAACATCAAGCTATCGATAGAATTGTCAACACCTCAAAAATGCCTGCTCAATGTTAAAAATGCTTTTCTGTGATATTATAGACTAAAAGTATTTTTTCAATTCAGATCATTTAAACTAAGTCATTTAATTTTTCTCAACGTTTCAGAAAAACATTTTATTTTTGAAAGATTTTTTAATAACAAGAATTATGTTATGTTGACAGATTTGCCAATATGAACGATTTTATACATTTTATTGATAGTCAGAAAAAAATAATTTCAATCAATTGAAATTCTGTTCGGAATGCAACAAATTATTTTGCTTATTGGAAATACTAAATTTAATTTATTAGTTTGGAATCAAAACTAAAAAAGCTGTAATATTTCTTCTTTTTTTTTCTTTTTCTTAATGCATTTTAAACGTTAGGTATCGTTTTTTTTAAGTACCCATGTTTCAGTAACGTCCCTGACTACAAAAATGTAAAAAGAAAAGTGATGTAAAATTTTTTCGTGTTGCTTTCTGTTCCCAACAAAAACGCATTGAAGCCATTCATGTTTATCCATGGAACACTCACACAATTGTTCAATGGAAAATGCTTCATCAACAACGTCTTTGTGTTGCAATAGGTAAATAGATTAGCAATACTCTAAAGTTATAAACAGGGAACAACAGAGATAAGAAAAACAACTGAGACGACTGCCAACTGAACGTAAACTAATAAAGAATGACCAAACACAATAATACTTCATTTCTGTCATCAGACAGAGAAACGGAATCTATGATCGTGCTGTGGTGGCTAGCTAATAGGAAATTAAACAGACTTCAAATGAAGCATACTCTCTTTAGCCATCTCCACAAACATGACCTGGTATTAAAGCTAAACTGTTTGTACGAAAGGAATCCCAGCGCTGTGTATGACTTGCATTGTGTAGCCATTCATGTATTATTGATAATTTTGAAAACGAGCAAAAAATCCTTCAAAAATACAATTCACGGGCAGTATGCATCTTTATGTTGACCATTATATTCTATCCCCATTATAGAAAACAATATATGAATCTTAACTGCTACGCTCGTACGTGGAATAATTTTCTTATATCATTGAATTTGTCATCAGTTAACTAAGATAGAGACATACGCATATACACACACATGCAGACATATATATCTATATCTATATATATATATATATATATATTATATATATAAGATAAAGAATAAATAGGAAACGTTTATCAATCTAACATGTTTCACTTTATTCAAAATTCGTCAGAGACTGAGATATGGAGAAAAGGAAAAAAAGTCGAATGTAAGTGACACATGATCGACGAATGAAAATCATGCAGCATAAAATTAAAAATACCAAAATTTTCTTTTTCTCCATATATATATTCATAAACGTTTATTATTTGTTCTTTATCTTATTCTGTCAAATTCCGGTCTATACTTGATCCTTTGTCAGTCACTGTGTGTTTATCTAAATCTAAAAATGAACACGCTAAAATTCACTTTCATCCCTGCCGTGAAGTTCCGACTGACGCCAATTCAGTCGTGTTTCGATCCTAGCTAGAGCCAACCGGACGTCTAGTCACACTGATGAGCTGTGAAACAGCGAAACAGTCTGTCTGTGGATGACAAAAATATTGGCTCCTGAAAAAATTAATTTCGGTTGAGCTCTTTGGTTTGAGGTGTGAGTTTGTAAACAGTGACTATTTAAGTTAATATTGCACGACTCTTCGGCAGAATTGAGTCACTGTCAGTCACTGTGTGTTTATCTAAATCTAAAAATAAACACGCTAAAATTCACCTTCTTCCCTGCCGTGAGCCGACGGCTTAGTGGTAGAAGTTCCGACTGACGCCAATTTCGATCCTAGCTAGAGGCAACCGGACGTCTAGCCACACTGATGAGCTGTGAAACAGCGAAACAGTCTGTCTGTGGATGACAAATATATATATATATATATATATATATATATATATATATATATATATAAAGGGTAGATGTTATAGTTGTTCCAGCGATAGAATAGTGTATATATTAAAAAGAGAGAAACCGCAAACGTTTTTGGTTGTAATGTGTATTTCTTTAAAAAAAAATATATTATACTTTATTTTCCATAATTACGGGAAATAAAGCAAAATATTTTTTTAATCCACATTACAACCAAAAACGTTTGCGGTTTCTCTCTTCTTTTCAATATATATATATATATATATATATATATATATATATATATATATAATACAAAATTAGAAAATGTCAAAAATCAGGATGAATCAAGAAAAGACCAATTAACTTACGCGCCCTAAAAAAGATAGAAGAAAAAAATCAACGACCTTAAATAGACAGAGAACGCGGAAACTGTAAAATCAACTTTCATTGACTGAAATCAAAAAAAGGAATTAAACAAAACAAAAAAAAGCTCGGACCAAATTTCACGGATTTGTACGGCAGATCTCAGTGGATTCTTTTCATTTTTTTGTACCCCAATTTTTTTTTTTTTTTGCTTTATCCTTTTTTAGTTTAAACCTACCATCACATTAGATGATATATTGCAGTTCACTAGTAGATACGAGACGACTTTTGCCGTTTCGTATTGGTTATTGTGTATGAATGTGTAAGTGATTTCTCGCACTGATCAATTCTCGCTCTTTTTCAGTTACTTAAATTATTTCTGCCACGGTTAGATGTGAGAGTTTCTACAACTAACACAATTTTTCTTTTCTTAAATGTTATTTAAGAAACACACCTTACTTAACTTTCATAAACTTGATTTGTTTCTCTTGCCAGAGATCTAATATATATGTTAATTACTCAATTATAATTTTAAGCTAGAATTCCCGGTTTTCCTAGCCAGTGATACAAAAGGTTCCTGAAAGTTTATTTCGACCAAAATTATATTCTCCTTGTTACTGATACATCGCAACTCAACCCAAACAATTGGTGATGGAATTTTTATAAGATATCAGATTTACTTACCAAACACAACTCTTCTTAATTATTCCAGAAAATTCCAATTCTAAGTCCACGCCTACGACATCTCCAATGTCTCCTGGAATATAGGGTAGATTTCATTTCACATTAAATCACGTCTCAAACATTTCAAAGAAAAAAATGTGAAAGATGAAAATTTATTTCAGTAAAATTAATAATTTTCTGTTGTTTCTTCTACCTTGGTGATTAAGGAGGAAATGATTGATCTTTCTTCAATAAAGAAGATACTTTAAATCTATTTTTATTCGATATAAAGTTTGCGAACTGATTAGCTTTAACTTTTCAGTACGATTGTGATCTTCTTTGACAATATTTGCAAAAAATGTCGCTATTTTAGCTTAAAAAGGTCACAAATCTAGATACGCGAAAATCTAAAACTGATTTTATAACTCCATTATGTCATGTCTATATATCAGGTCATCCCATATATATATACATATACATATATATATATATATATATATATATATATATATATATATATATATCAGGTCATCCCATAAGTTCTGTCCGAATTTTGAATTTTGAAACAAGTGACAAAATGTTACATTTAATTACAGACTCAATCAACAATGTATTTTCCCTGATTATCTATGATTCCTTCCATCTATTAACAAGCTTACTAATTCCATTAGTGTAAAAAGTTTTTGGCTTTGATTCGAAGAACTCACAAATGTCAGTTTTAACCTCTTACTGTGTTACAAAAGCTGTTTCTTCCAAATGATTCTGTAAGCTACGAAACAAATAGTAATCTGAAGGAGCAAGGTCGGGAGAATAAAGTAGATGAGGAATTTTCTCCCAATCAAGTTCTTCGATCCTTTGTGACGTGATTCTTGCTGTGTGTGTTCGCGCATTGTCCTGATGAAACATCACCCGTTTTCGATTCACTAGAGCAGGTCTTTTTTTTCTTAAAGCTTGGTGCAAACGCTCTAATTGCTGACAGTATATTTGAGCATTAATTGTTGCATTAGGTGGTAAGAATTCAAACTGGATTATTCCTTGGCAATCCCACCAGATTGAAAGAAGAACCTTTTGCCCATGAAGTTCCCTTCTCGGCTGTGGCTGGGGTCCTTCCCCTTTACAAACCATTGTTTACGACGCTTAACATTTCGATAAAAGATCCATTTTTCGTCGCCAGTCACAAGTCTATCCAAAAAAGGTGAAACAAGTTGGCGAGAATGGAGAGAAGAGCAGATGTCAACTCGGGATTTGAGGTTGTTTTCAGACAATTCATGAGGCACCCATTTTCCAAGTTTAGGAACTTTTCCAAGATCTTGAAGCTGATGATGAACAGTTGTATGGTTTGAACTGAGAACCACTGCCAATTCCTCAATTGATAAAGCAGGATTTTCTTCAAGGGCTACTTTAAGAAGCTTTTCATCAAACTCAACTGGACGTCCGGTTCGATCTTCATCTTCAAGAATGAAATCTCCACCTCTGAATTTTGCAAACCATCTTCTGCAAGTTCTTTCATTCACACATTCCTCTCCATAAACTGAGTGAATGTTTCTAGCCGCTTCGGCTGCTGAGTTTCCTTTCTTGAACTCATAAAGCATTATGTGCCTCAAATGATTCTTGGTTACTTCCATGTTAGCAGGGTTTTAATCAAATAAAATTTAATTTTATTGTTCTCTGAAATAAAATCTCATCAGTTGAAATGCATCTAAACATAAAAATAATGTTCAGTTCCCTTAGACATTATAAAATACTTTTTAAATTTCGTTCATTTTAACAAAAAGTTAGAATTCGGACAGAACTTATGGGGTGATCTAATACATCGCGATTGTAAAAAGATTATTCTATTTTTACAAGCATTTTAGGAAAAGAAAAATGGTTATCTCTACGTAGAATTGTGTTAATATCTGAGATATATCTATGTTCTGACAGAAGATAATCGCATGAGTTTCATATTAAAGGAAGGTTTCTTCATTGGGAAGACTTTGCCGTAAAAGTTAACATTTCCAAACTTTGTATAGATGATCAAGATGTAGAAAAGATTTCTCTTCATTAGCCGTTTCAATTTAAATCGAGAAATTATAACTGTTTTTTCTATACATGTATCTGCGTTTTAGTTCAGCTATCAAGTTAACTCAGTTTATTTACACTTTACTACATCTGTATAGAAAAATTATTAATACCAACGATAGAAACATTTTTTTAAAATTATTTAACAAATAGAAAATGCCAAATTTATTGACATTTGCACTGTTCAATAAATTCTCTTTTAATTTACTAAAAGGAAAGATTTCCGTAACAATCTGTAAAAATAATAAAAACAGTCAATTCATTCTATTTTGGAAAAACTGTTCCAATCTTGATAAAAGAACATCAACCAGGTTTTGAATCTTTAAAAAATGCCATTTAACCCGTTGACTACCAGAGATCATTTACGAAATCTGACTTCCAACTTTATAGCTGCCAACTTAGGCAATATTATTTGAGCTGATTTATAGCTTCCACTGAAGTATTAACATTGTTTTCACACTAAAAGTATCACTGCGAATAAACTCGTTGTTGGTGACCGCAGATGAAAATGTATCAGAAAATGCCAAAAAAAAAAGAAATAAATCGTAGCCGTCGTTATAATAGAGACTGGTAAGCACAGTTGTTATATCAGAAATACAAACCAAACTCATTTATTTGATTCCAAAATTTTAGTTCGTTTATCTTCATTTTATGTCCATCGTGTCTTTACATAAGACACGATGGACATAAATCTAAATGATTTATTTTTCAGTTCACGGTGTAAATTGCAGAGATAATCGTTTTGTTTTAATTCCTTTTTGCATGAGAATTTTTATGGCTCTTTTACAAAGTGACCAGAATAAAAAATAAAAAAACATACCTTGCAGGTTTAATTTGAAATTAGCTAGCTGATAAATAATAGCACAAGTCCAACTGGAATATGAATTAGCGTTTTGACATATTTGTTTTATTTATTAAATACTCCTAATCATTTTACATAGTACTGTGTAGATTTATTTCTTCAAATTACGAGATCATTTTTGCTTCGTATTTTACTCTTGACTTCCGATTCTATAGTAAACTTTGGAGTTAAGATAGGAATAAAGACTTCGCCGAAAACGTAAATTATAACCAAAACCAAACTAATAAAAATTCTCGTTTCTCTCTACTTTCATAATTATGACCAAATGAGTAAACATCATATTTTTAAAGCTCATCTTGTTTGAACCGAGAACGATTTTGCAGCCCCACATATGCAGACTTTTCACCTTGCTGACACAACTGATTTCATAAAGAATCTATTGAAAGAAAGGCTTAAAATCATGATGTCCTTCCTTCTCAGTCTATAGTAATGAACTGAGCAAGTGTTAAATAAACATTTAAACTGCTTTTCTACTTCTTCAACGAATCCTAAAAATAATAGGTGTAGTGATGTGAGCATTTTTTGATATTTTACCAATTTAAAAAATATTACTAGGAAAGTTACACAGTTAGTTAGGATTGCTTTGTCGACGTAATATATTCTGAGATCCTGTTTATTGCAATTTTAGTTCTTATAAAGAAGCACTAATGGTTTACTTCGCCAGTCAATACTAAATAAATTTACAATAGCTATCTTGTTTCTTTCTTCCTCTCACCTTCTCTCTCTATTTTCCCTTATAGCGGGTTACTAATGCCGGAAGTGTGGAGCAGTCAGGGAAGATCGGACTCGCTACACAGTCATAACTGATTTAGCAAGACAAGCTTGCTAATCGTTACATCGCATCGAGATGCTTTCTCTCTCACACACACACATATATATATATATATATATATATATATAAGAAGAATTTGGTAATCCGTATAGGTAGTCCCAAAAAGGATGAAATCCTGAGAGCTCAATGTAAATCCAGAGCTAATAATTTAAAGGAAAAACAGGCCACTTTAAGGCTCCATGGATCCTTAAAGTGGTCTGTTTTTCCTTTAAAATATATATATATATATATATATATATATATATATATATATATATATAAAGAAAGCTCATAGTACGAATAGTGTTTTCTTGGCCAATTAATTTTTACTACTGTATTCTTCTCCTGATGTGTTGGTAGAAATGTTTTGCTTATTGTTATTTTTCATTGATCTAATTACCTCTACGTGTGATTAAAGAACTTATTCAATTTATTAATTGAAATACTGAATTTAAACTTAGCCACATAGCTAACTTCCGTGATATGACAGTTTTACTCGGTTTAGAAATCAAACTAAACTTTGGAATATAATTATCCTCAAACAAACAAAAAAAAAGCTTTTACATGTTTTTACTTTTTCTGTTCTTTTGTTATTTATAATATTTCAATATTATCTCAGCTGCTGGATTTTCATTTTATATTTAAAAAATACTCTTTATAATTTTCTTTTCGTTTTTCAACCTCCATAAAAATATTTGATAATTTATTTTATAGTTTCTTGTGATTAAAATGGCTAGAAAATTAAAATAGAACCCTCGTTCTTATTTGCTAAATGTATTCATTGAATATTGTTCTTACTTTTTACTAAAGCCATTTTGTCTAAGAATTATCCCAAGCTAGAATGTTTTGTTTTTGTTTTAGATTTATCGCAAATATTATGTACAGAATGCATTTGCGTGTAGATTTTTGCATTCATTCAGGCTTGCTTGTTTGTTTTTTCTTACTTCAATATTGAGGGCGAAACAAATGTCTTTTGATGTCATTTACATAAAATTATGATTAGAAAAAGATACGGCAACAAATCGCAAATGTGAAAAATCATTTGGTTGCATCAAATGTCATTTTTCTACGTTATCTTCTAATCCCATAATCACCTGTGCGTCATTTTCATTTCTTTATATCTGTAAATATGGACATTTACACATCCTATTTGATATTTCTTTTTTTCTCATAAACAAGCACGGTCTATCTCTTATTTCTCTTGTAAACAACTTTCCTTCTTTCTTTTTCCTCAATATTCTGAGCGACCCTGTTAAGCAGAGATTATCATTAAATACATAAACAATTTTATGTAAAACGGAATTTTTCATTAATCAAACATGCATTTTGCAACACAGCAAATCTGTTTTTTAGACATGCAATCTGAAATCATCAATGATGTACGTTTTACTGGAGTAACATACGTAATATGCAATAATGGCATCCCAGATTTACAGGAACCGCTTCTATAAATTTCTATAACATTATACTATAAAAGAAAATTAAAACATTTTGATAATTTAATCGAAAACATTTATTTATTAAGATATTTCCAGATTTAAATTCTGTTCTCATCACATTTCTGTTCAGAAGTATGCTGCTTATTGACTCTAGCGTCAAACCATAACACTGCTGAAGTTATTAAAGGGAAAAAAAGTTGACTTTTTAAATGTGAAAACATTCTCAAAAAACAGGAATCAACTGAGTATAAAATAGTTGATACATGGCAGAATGACATCGTAGCACAACCGAAGAAAGGTGATAACAAAAGTGATTGAACCGATTATTATGCGATGGGCTTCTAATATTATCATAATAACAAAGCACTAAAACTTGTATAAACTGTTCCCAGTTTTATGACCTACTTGTATTTTGCTTGTTGTCTAGACAAACGTTTAACAACCGTGGATTGTCATATGCTAATCACTCGAATTTAAATACCAGCAGACATTCGAACCGAATCCCGGCAGTTCAATGATAAAATGGTTGACATCAAATTTATGACTAGAAGATTTGCCGCATTTTTAACTTCAAGGTGATTTGTTTTGTTATAATAAATTATCTTCATCACAAAAAAACCGTCTTTCAGCCTCCACTGAAGTTACAGGAATAATATTAGTTATATCTTTAGCTCTTTGGATAGTTCTTGGTACATGTTTATGGTAATTGCTCGTTATGCTTTCAACGTAATCACGGAAATCGTTATTCTTGTGATAGTGTGGGGTGTCACTAGGCGCGAGCCCGAGCTTAGCTTAACTAAGACTTTACCTAGATCATCGGCTATTAATATATAAGATTATTTGAGGATAATCCAACAGCCGATTCGCTAAGCTTCTATATTTTTAAGAATCGGTCCGCGCGAACTGATAGGATGCTACCACTGGTAATATGTATACGTTATACCCATTATGGCGTACAAACTTTGTGTAATATCACTCTATCTGTTAGATTTAAACAATTTATTTTCCTTTCTTTTCATAATAATACACTGGATCCTGTTAATGTGACAATAGGTGTAACGTATTCTTCTTGTTACTACTGCCTGGTCGATAAGGTAGTTTTTGGGAGTGTGATTTGTCTAAAAAGGCACACACACATTATATTTTACAACAGAGTTAGTAGGATGTCAGTGGAAAAATACAAAGCAAATCCAAGTTGAAATGCAATATATGCAGAGAATATATACAAATAACAAGATTATTGATGGAGAAATTCTGAACTGAAAGAAACGTTAATTATTCTTATATAAAGTGACATAAAATTTAAAATGGCCACGTATTTGATCAAGAAGAATGTTTCTCAACGTTGATGAATCAGCGGAAACACTGTTTTCCATTTATAAACAGTCAATTACATTAAGAATACTGCTGTTAAACGACAAATGAGAATGCACACGCTTGTCTAATGTAAAGAGGACAGACGAAATGCAAACTTTAATATGTGATTGACGTGGATTTCTCAGTGGCTGGTAAAAGTTAGTGAGGCAAGAACATCGTTATACTGGCTTCAGAGACAATAACAGAGAGAGAGAGAATCCACGAACTCAAGCTTATGCACACATGACAATGGCATGAAACTAGTAGAGATCACAGTCTACATACGTAAGTCCAACTGTCGGAAGTCAGACTGCTTGGCCCAATTAAAACGAAAACGTGAGTGGTCTCCGCATATTCTCGATAAGGAAAGGCTGTCGAATCATTAGAATATTGAAAGCCATGCTGCCTCAAATCAGTTCCCATTTTACAAGCATACGGAAGTGTAAGCAAGAAATGTCTACTCCGGTTTCTTGGTTTTACTTTTAAAAGGCTTGTGACGTTTTTTTCTTCTGTCTATTGCAATAGATTCAGTTTCTCACTGTATCCGAAATTTTAAGTTTTCTTTCTTTCTTCTCCTTTTTCATTTATTTATTTATATATTCATTATTATTCCTTTTGGCATGGCCTATGTTCGTTGCTGGTAAAAAAAAAAAATTCTTTGAGGACATTTGTCATTATCATTTGCTTTATTGCTTCTTAAGGAAAAGCTATATATATATATATATATATATATATATATATATATATATATATATATATATATATATATATATAAAGAGAGAAGGGAGACAAGTCACGTTCTACCCAACTTGGCTACAGAGAACCAGACGATCAGGCAAGGCTGAATTTGTCCCTTTTAAGAGAAACTTCTCTCGTCATAGATTTCCCGACTATTTTTATATCCGCATGGTTTCTTATCCAAACGTAAACAAACCAATTTTTCTAAAGAAACTAATGGATTTTTATTAATGCGACATATATTTAACACTTTAAACGTTATTTTTAGAGGATACTCATATTTGAGTAGACGTTCCACTTATTTATTAAACAATAAATTTATTTATTTTTGTCTAGCAGCCTGAATGTTCGAGAAATGTTATTAAAGAAAACATTGAACATTCAGGGCCGTAGATGAAAACCGTAAATGCAATTTGCAAGTGCCGGGGAAAAAAAGTTGGCATTTTAAATGTAAAAACATTCCCATAAAACAGGAATCAACTGAATATAAAATAGTTGATACATGGCAGAATAACGTCGTAGCACAACCGAAGAAAGGGGATAAGAAAAGTAATTGCACCGACTGTTATGCGATGGGCTTCTCATATTATCATAATAAGCAAGCACTAAAACTTGTATTAACTGTTCCAGGTTTTATGACCTACTTGTATTTTGATTGTTGTCGAGACAAACGTTTAACAATTGTGGATTGTCATATGCTAATCACTCGAATTTAAATACCAGCAGACAAGAGCTATACGTTGAACTCAAGAATTCGAACTGTCAGCATTAATAACGGAAGATTTTATATTTATATTCATAAAAAGAAATTTTATTTCATTGCTGAATCGTATATACTTAAGGTTAAAAGTACGACTTTTTCAATCAGCTCTAATATCAGTATAAATTTTATTCAAAGAAAATTCTTATCTGTAAGAACTAATAACATTTTTCATTTTGCAGCGACAATATTAAAAATTTCCGGACTTTTATCGTTTCATTCAGACAGCAACTAAAGTAAATATCTTGCTTACTTATCAGGTGTGGATAGACAAATGCTTAACACTGTCCTCCAGTTCCATTTACTAACTGCTTAATTATCATCATTAAACAGACGAGGCAAGTGGAATAGTCGTAGAAAGATTCACAACTTAAAGTTATCAAAAATCGAAACAAGAAATTTGGCAAAAAAATACTTGATTTTACTATTTGTGTCATAGATCATTTACAATTGATCTGGTAATATCTTCAAGGGCTAAAGTTGATAGACAGTAAAAGAGTTATCAAACAGATAATAGTTACAACAAAGTACATAGTTTTATTGTAATTTTATTATAATGGGGGTAGTAATATCACGTCGCAGAAACCAGTTAATGATGTTTTAAATATAATATATCATCGGGTACACCCGATAATGGGTGATTATGAAAGAAAGGAATATGCTCCCATTTTCGTTTCCCCCATCATGAGCATTATTTTATCTACACTATGATAACACCTTAATACACGGACGAAACTGAATAGCTAAGTCATACACAAAATTATATAGCCATATTTACAGTTGTCCCATGCAGAGAAACTACAGCAGGAGACAAAAAGATAGGGTCTTACTTGTAATACTTTCCGACGAGAATTGGAGATGCCGGATTATTCTTCTGTGTTTCTGGCAAAGCCATATTTAGGATTCAAGATTAGAGTGGGCTAGATTTATCTGCTATGTCACTAGCGAGGACATGTTCTGCAAACAGGAAAACAGTTAATGCGTTTGTCCCAAACTGAGGATTGCGAGCCGAGTTTCTATTTCTGCTTTCCATATGAAAAATGCGCAATGGGCTTGTAAGCTGCACAACCTGTCAACTGGCTGCCCCGGGCAGAAGCCCGAGAAGAAGGAACAACTCGTGTGTGTTGACTCCAGGTCTTTCACTGACGGACTGGTCACTTTCATCACTCTGTGAAGTGACGTTGCTAAAGGGCCGTCACGTGACCCACACGACTTCATCTCAACTAATGTGAGATAATCACCTTTTCTATCCCTATATGTAGCTCTTCCCTAAACAGGTTCTAGAACATACCGTGAGAAGTTACTTTTATTCTGCATTTTGTTGATGTGGGAACATAATTTATGAAACTACAATGTAGAATTTAAAATGCATGTAATTTATATTAAATATTATGAGAGTTTTTAAGCAATATCTAGTCACTAACTCAAAAAAGATTTTTACTGAGTTAGCATCATGCAAGAGTTCATATAAAAAATGTGCTGAAAAAACAAATTATGATAAGAAACATCTGAGTCTATTGACATGATGCCCGGATCTGGTCAAAGTTTAGTTTGGTTTAGTAGCTGATGTGTCCTCGTTCAGCCATATAGAATCCATAAAAGCTGGTCTCAGCAAATGGTTTGTTTTGCGCTGTTAACGTGTGCATTAACTGGAGTAATGGGTTGCGGCTCGGACT
>OZ038488.1:34060784-34165784 GCA_964036315.1 Acanthosepion esculentum
ACCTTCCTCTAGGTTACAATACATAGAAACATCACATTAATGCATGAAATCTTACAATGAGAATATGTGTTGTTCTTGTCTTAAGTATTAGCTTGCACTAGCAGCATGGCCCGGTGTTGCCTGTGCTTGATTCAAAATTCGTACGACTCATACAGCAATCGCTATCACTTGACTTAAAATATTTTTGCCCTTCCTTGCCTTTAAAGGAGTGCCCTTTGTCGTGCTGATGTTGCTACATGCCTTACTTCTTGCCTATCTCACACTGCGAATTTTTTCTAAGCTCTATACTAAACATTAAATCTGTTACGAAAAAAGAACTAAACAAAATGAACACAAAACGATCAGCTTTAAAAAAGGACTTGTAACTGGAAAAACCGAATGAAAAAAGAATGTTAACAACAAATACTTTTTCACACCCAATCCAGTTCTGCGGAATCAGAATCAACGTTGAGTTTTTTTGCATGCTAGTTAACATTAGTGTCAGTCAGCTGCTGGCTCTCACGCTGGCCAATAGAATTGTCCTGCCTATTCGTGGCAACCAGCTATAGGCTCTCACTCTGGCCAGTAGAAAATGGCCTCAAAATACATGAAAACTGCCGTAGAAGCATCAAAAAATCGATGATTTCCACTATCGATGGGAGTTGGGAAATGCAAAGTCTGTCTTGGCCTTTTTGCTGCAAATCCGTCGAAAATTGCGGCCGTGCATTCGTTACACACACACACACACACACACACACCCTGCCTTTTATAGATAGAGATTGATTATTTAGAAACCTTCCTCTAGGTTACAACACATAGAAACATCACATTAATGCATGAAATCTTACAATGAGAATATATGCATACATTTATATGCAACGTTGATTTCAATGCGCATTGTTTAAATCCTAATTATATTTTATGTCATTTACAAATCAATTCGTTGTAAATAACAAAAACAAGAGTAAACCGATTAAATATACGCGCGTGTGTTGACATCGTAGCAGTGTAACGAAATATGCTTTTCTGTCCTCTTGTCAAAGATTAAGTTTCTACCTAAAATAGGTGCACCTAAATAAATATGACCAGCTTTACATAATCCAATTCATATAACTATTTCAATACAAAATTTCAACAATAAAAATTCAATTTAAAAAGAAATATTTGTTAATAAAACCAACGAAATTAGTGTTGGTGATAAATGCATGAATTTCTATCGGTTTAGTACTGAATATTGAGACAGAGAAAGGAAAGATTTATACTCAACGTATGCTACATTTGTCACTATCGATACGACCGCCGGCAATGCATTTAACCTAAAGAAAATATATAAATAAGTTTTACATTTATATACATAGTCCCCAGATATAGATAAATAGACAAATAATCAGTGGCAGTGAGTTTATAGTTTCTCTTTCAATTATGCCAATATGAATTTCAGTCATTACCTACAGATGAGCAATATACATTGTTATCTAAACAAGTGGTAAGTAAAAAAAAAGGGGGGGGAAGGGATTCGCTCAAGAAGCGATTAAATTATAAGCCAAGAACAATTTTCTTACAATTTTGCCATTTCTCAGAATAATAGTTCTTTCAGGCGAAAAAGAAAAAAAAACGCATGTTTCTACATCTCGTTTCTCGTCGATTATTGTCCAAGATTCATCATCGAAAACGACGGGATTTTGCCGGCCCCACGGCTAAAAAGAAACAGTTTTCTCCATTTACACTGTTGGTATTTGTTGTCCCTGTAAGCAATGCAAGTGCACAATTCCGTAGTGTCTCCAAGTAACGGAGACGATTTCGAAACTTTTCACCGACCTTCATGTTCTCTGTCTAAAGAAAACCAAATAAGAAAATACGGGCACGCGCATGCACCTGTGAGTGTTTGTGCCGATGTATGCGTATTCGTATTTAATTGGGCAAATATCGCGCGCTCTTGTGTAATTTGTAAATAAGATAGCTTACGTTTACTCGAAATACAAATATGAACAATTATATGAGCATACGCTCACACACTATATATATATATATATATATATATATATATATATATATATATATATATATATATACATACATACATACATACATACATACATATATATATCTCAAGTATGTGGTGCAGTTCAATTTAGATAACATGAATCATTCATACAAAAAACAGATATTGAAGTTAATGATATAAATGGCGAGAATACATCTTCGCAAACAAATTTAATAATTGACATTAACCCCGAACCTGTAAATGAATGTTATGATCCCTGTTTATAAATTCCAGTTGCATAAGGTCTTTTTTTATTTTTTTACAAGCTTTCATCTGTTCCTACAGATATCATCAGGAATGAAAATATATTTGTTTTTTACATCCAGGTAATAACAGGACAACGAAAGAATAGGTGTAATCCGAAAGATGTTTTAAGAAATTGTTGAGCGTGAGGTCGCAACGCTGAGGTTGAATTTTTAAATTTTAAGATTGTGCGTTTTTGTACTAATATGAGTTTATAAACAGGGATCATAACATTCGTTTACAGGTTCGGGGTTAATGTCATTTATTAAATCTGTTTGCGAAGATGTATTCTCGCCATTTATATCATTAACTTCAATATCTGTTTTTTGTATGAATGATTCATGCCATATATATATATATATATATATATATATATATATATATATATATATATATAAATATGTATGTATATGTATATGAAATCAATAAACAAAAACTAAAAATTCTTGAAGCTATATACATAAAACAGTTGAAACCTAACCTGAACAAAATAAACTATGAAACCTCCACAAATATTCTTAAATGCCTATAATTTATAACAGAAGCCATTGGTTTATACCAACAGTTTCCCATACTTAATACTTCTCGTTTTCACTCTCGGGTGGTCATGTGTGACTTCATGAGCTACGATGCGATATTCGATTCCAGCGTCTCGTATGCACGAGTTTGTCGTTGCTTAGAAATCTTCCATGTAAACATAAGCAGACTATCATTATTGTTTTGTCTGTGTATTGGTTAATATATTGTAATGTAATTGTCATATTTGATAATGGCTTATGTAAGCCGAAAGCTTAGATAGAATTAAAAAATATGTATCAATATGGTCATTTTCTTTCTTCTTTTAATGATAATGTTATTAAGCTTATCAGACGATATGAAAAGAATTTACATAAAATAAATATACAACACTTGTCTATATTATTTAATGAAACATACATCAATATATATATATATATATATATATATATATATATATATATGCATCAGTTATATTGAGTCCATTCTACATGTTTGGGTAAACATACGAGGGAAAGTCAAACATTAACCACACTTTTGTCTAAAGAAATGTTCTGGCGAAAGTACGGATACTTTTTACTTACCCACGTATTTATATATGGTATGCATATAGATTATATTTACAATGACGCACACGCACGCACACTCACATACATACACAGCATATATATATATATATATATATGTGTGTGTGTGTGTGTGTGTGTGTCTCTGTGTGTGTGTGTATGCGTATTTTCGTGTTTTATGAAAAGAGTTTTCAACCACCAAATTATTTTCCTTATTTTTTAAATACGTGAATTTTTAAGACAGTATTATTACGTATTTTCTTCCACCAATTATCAATACTTTATTATAACGACCTTTGCTTTGTCTGTGTATTCAACCTAACTTCCACCCACACATTTAGTTAAGCTTCCTTTAGCACGGATCATCGATACTTTCTATTGTCTTCGATAAGGCTACTGTGTCTATGGACTGCTATTTTCGACCCTTCTTCGATGCATAATCATTCCAACTCGTTCAGATTCGATAAGTTCCGTTTATGAATAGCAATTTTCAATTCATGCCACAAACTTTCGATTGGTTTTGGGTCAGGCGGTCAAGAAAGCCATTCCATTATCCTAACCTTATTCTTCTGACGGTATTCTGAAGTGGTTTCCGAAGTAGGCGCTGGAAAATGAATCATCTACCAAATCTTAGCTGGGTGTCAAAGGTTTCGAATGAATGGGCTAATATTTTATCGAATCCATTTTCCCTGATGAGTTCTCTGGGATTTGGCGCGCTGAACCAACCCCATAAAACTATGGGGACTACCACGTGATCAACTTCCGGCAACATGTCCTTCTTTATGTTTGCTGACGATACCCTAAAAGTTTTCTTTTCTCTTACTGGACAAATAACAGGAATTCACTAATCATTCGACTGATTCAAATAGTTACTTTTTAGCGAATGTTAAATGAGCCTTTTTATATATGTCCTTGAAAAATAAAACGGATTACTGTGTTATTTACCTACACGTATAATAAATATTTACCTCCAAATTACATCCTTATAGCTTTCACCATTACATCAGTAAGATTTCAACAAATATATTTATATTAAATTATAAAATATATTTAAAAAGATGAAAGAAAAAGTATTCAATACTTATTCATAAAACGAGTAAACTAATATTGATGGAATGTATCTACCTAGATGATTGATTCTAAACAGCTTTATGTTATATTAAACTGATCTAAGTAAAAAGATGAAACAAAAGGTAGTCAATACTTATTCATAAAAGGAGTAAACTAATTTTGCTGGAATGTATCTGCCTGGATGAATGATTCTAAAAGGCTTTATGTTATTCTAAAAAGCTTTATGTTATTCTAAAATGATCTAAGTCAGTCAAGGGCAAACTGAGACCCACGGGCCAGATGCAGCCTCGTTGTTATTCTGAATGACACTCTTAATTTCACGGGGAAAATAACTTTCATTAAAATTGTGTTTGTTTTGTCATGTTTTCACTTGTTCATTCATATTTTCTCATACATAAGAACATAAGTAACAATGATTAAATACGATTAATTAAATTTTTTAACGTTTTGTTAAAAGGTAACTTTTCCAACATTTTAAACCATTGGCGATTTTCACTAAGGATGATTATATGTGTAATTAAGTTATGTTTTAGAAAGAAGAAATGTTAATAATATTTTTTTTAATCATTTCACCCCAAATAATGCAATAAAGTCACTAGGAGTTAAAGGGTTACTCAGTGTTAGAGAATATGATAAATTACACTATTAAGGATAAGAATAATAAAAGGTTTCATTTGGTTTGGTTTGGTTTGGTTTGGTTTATTTGTTTTACGGTATATCAACCTCAAAAGGTTATTTAATACCGACAAGATTTGTAGGATAAGTTCGTATGAATAGAATATGTATTCTTTATAAGAAATCAATTTGTATGTCAGCTTTTATTAACATATTTTTGTAAAGAGGGTTTTTGTCGAGAATAAAATGTCTTCCAGGTATTTGTCTTTTCATTTTCAAATATGTATTGCTCGTATTTTTACTATAAAAATCTATTTTTTGACCTCATTTCAGGGTTATTTGCCCATAGCTGGGATGCTGACAGTTGCTACCAACCGGGGTCAAGGTACTCTTGGAACAACAGCTATTAAGAGGTGGTTCCATACTTATTAAAACCTCTTGATCATCGGCTCTGTTGCTGAAAATAATTTATCGTCATACTCAGAACGAGAATGATAAAAATACAATAATTAAGAAGACAGAAGATAATGATTCACATTTCATTTAAATTTTTTCTGAAGATCAAATTTAACTGGGAAGAATCCGGAAGAGATTTTCACAAGCAAAAAGTGCGATAGAAGAAAGTAAGCCTAGAGTTTACAGTTATATCTAGTAATTTCCCTTGTAAAATGATGAGACCTTGTCACCAATCTAGTACTGCACTGAAATTTATAAAATCTAGGTACTATAGAGGAAAGTTTATCATAGCAATAATCATGAACGTATATATAGAAAAGGCACAGGGAATCTACGTTGAGGCTGTGGGAAAGGGTTGATATGTCAGCTCCAGACCAATAACATTGCAGATTCTTCATTGGATTTATGAAGAATCTCTAAATATGTAGCAGGAGCACCAGACAAGATGTGGCAGCAATTTTCAATGGAAGGGCGAAAGGCAGACTTATAAAAATGAGATCAAGAGAAAGTTATCTGGCCTCAATTCACATAGTCAAGTTTGAAGAATTCAATCGAGAGAATACTCTCTCGATTGTGACAGCTGATTTCCCTCACATAATCAAAGGAAAAACGAATAACGCTATGTGCCGAGATACTGAACAAGAACCGTTTTAATTGCCAAAAAAAATGAAAAAGATGCAGACTCGGCATTTCAGCAGGGTATTGCAACCGGTGGTTTAAAAATAAGAAAATGAAACTGATGAACTGGCCGCACCAGTCCTCTAACCTGAACCTTGATTGAATACTTGTGTTCATGCACATCAGCCTAACGAACGAATCTGCCATGAAGGGTGATGCAAAATTCCAATAGAAGAGGGTTTAAATCTAGCAACCGCTTATAGAAAACGGCTGGAAGCTGTCACTGTGAACAAATGTTATTGCACAAAATATTAGTTTGTTTGATTCTGCTTTGTCTAGAGAGTTGACTACACTTTTATCTATCTTATTTAAATATATATTTTATAATTTTATAAAAGTATAGTTTTTGAAGTTTTTATCACATTTACTATTTTAAAGATGAAACCTACACGTGATGTAATTTTGAGGTAAATACTTACTATACAGGGTGTCTATAAAGTTCGTGTGCAATTTAAAAATTTATAACTTTATTTGTATTTGCGATAGAAATAATCTGTAAAAAACGTTAACTGTACCTAGTTTTAAGTGTAGCTAAAATAACTAATGTGATTTCAGGCATTACTGTAAATCAGTTGGCATATGTTTTCCGTGAACTGCAAAATCATATTACTCTTTGTATTGCTAATGATGGAGGACATGTGGAAACTTAAATAAAATTTCAATAAAACCTTAAAAAATATAGATTTACTTCTTTCTAATCCTTTTTACAAATTGTTTCTATCACAAATAAAAATAAAGTTATGAATTTTTTAAAGTAAACACGAACTTTATGGACACCCTGTATTTTATAATTTTATAAAAGTATAATTTTTGAAGTCTTTATCATATTTACTATTTTAAAGATGAAACCTACGTGTGATGTAATTTTGAGAAAAATACTTACTATATATGTAGGTACGTAATGCAACAAATGGATCTTGAGAGTATTGAATATATATTTTTCCTGCTTTCAACGGAAGACGACCTAACGTAATTTCATGTGGCATGCGTTAAATTTCAACATTCACATTTCTCTTGCGGGCGTATAGAAAAAATAATATAACTTCCAATCTGATACAGGAAAAGGAAAGGCACACCGTGCTCGTTGGCACAAGACGTCAGCTACAACTCAGAGTCCGCCAGTTTTTTCAAAGTGGCCAGATGGAAAAGACAGCTGATTCTGCACAGACTTGACGGGAATAGCCACGGTGATGCATTCGAAATTCCCAGGAATTATGAACAACTAATTCCATATCATGTCATCCCACTTTATCCCGCCGACCCCCAGACTAAATGCCACCACTTTCATCGAAGCCGTGGATACAATGATAAAGCTGTGGATCGAGAGGGGTTCGGACGCGTTACAGCAGTATTCTGCTCTCTCCTTCAAAAGAATTTTCATAACTAGCCCTCCTCGCTGTCTTGATTTTTATCCCTATACCTGGGGAGTCGTTGAAAGAGAAGCCAACCATCAGCTCCACAATACCAATGGATTGTTGAAGGCAGTTATCATGGGCGTGATGGCAAAGTTTGATGAGAAGCGCCTGATCCGGGCATACAGCTGCTTTCGAGGCCGTATTGAAGCTGTCCTCGAGGTTCGGTACTGTTTTATTGAATTGCCTTTTTTTCCCCTGTTTATATGCAGTTACAGAACGAAACACGCGATCGTATTGTTCAAAGATTCCCAGTAGTATACTTCAGCCTAATGCTAGCTTAATGTTTTCTTCTGCAACCTGACCTTTATTGATCAGTTAATGCACATGTGATCAGATGAGCTGTCACCCATCAGTCTTCTCTTTTGCCTTTGTTGTCCCCTAGCCCTCACCCTCTTCCACGCGATCGTCCACAACATTCTCTTTCAATCTCTTCTCTCGTTCTTTTGACCCTTAAACGTGTAAACTTGAAACCTACATAAACAATAGAAACGTGAGTTGTACAAGAGCACACAATATATTCTCATCGATCGACTCGTGATACGATAACAAGGCGCGGTGTATACGGCTTTGTAAGGCATCGAAACATTTTCAAAGAGGGACATAGTTCTCTGGATTTCTAATTGCTGCCGGCCCCATTCGTAGATTATATTATTCTTGTTGCAGCGACTCTGAGGTTACGGCCGCAACAACCCCTGCCATGAAAATAATAATAATAGTACAATTGACTAAAGAAAAAACGGCAGTAACAACGACAAAAGAAAGAATCTGATTTGAAGCTGATTCATCTGGAATAAAACATGTGTTTTTGCTGCTGACTGGTGAATTTGAGTCAAAGAATTGTATGTGTGGAAAAAACAAAAACTAAACATTGCGTATCTGCTACAAAACTAGGCACTCGAGAGTAATGTACAAATCGATGTTCTCATTATCTGTAATTACTATATAACTAGAATACAAAGGTTTTTAAAAATCCGTGTGCACTTCACACAAGATTGGAACTGTCTTTTTCAGAAGTAGGATTAGTAAAAAGAATTGGTTTAATTTCAAGAAGCTATCCAAGCCAATTAATTTGCAATCAACAGATAAGGGCACTTTTGTAAGCAGTGGTGATCTATATATATTTCATCAATTCTTTCTAGTTTTATCGCTGCATCAAATATACATGCATACACTGCTTTTAGATGCATATACTCTACAATATAATTTAATTTTGATAGTGTATGTATTAAGACGTAAAGCTATCTAGTTTTCTCAGTAAACTTATATGATTATCAGAATGCAAGTAATCAATATCCTTCAAACAATAACAACGTATGCTGACCTGTATTCTAATAGATGGAAGCAGAACTTTTCCGACAACGGAGACAGATATTTAGCTGCTGTTAACTTCGTTAGTTATCAATGTGGTTTTGGTAAGCTTTACATTTACTGACGCTGCACTCATAATTACCTCCAAGTTACCTCGAAAGATTCGCTAAAGAATGAGAATACGTGATGAAAAAATACTGAAAACTTATTAAAAACAAAGTTTAATCGTCAAAATCTCTGTGTTATTATTAATAGGAAGGACCCAAGATTACATAGAATTTCCCAACACCAGGCTATCGATAAATGTGTCAACACCTAATAAAAACACTCACCTCTGTGTTGAAAATGTTTTTCTGTGATAGTTCAAACTAAAAGTAAATAATATTTGTTTCAAATCAGATTAATTCAATTTTAAATCTACTAATTTTATTGAAATAAAATTTCAGAAAATTTTATTTTCGAAACATTTTTTTAATAAAGAGAATTATTTTGTGTAGACAAATTTGTCAGTGTCGATGACTTCATCGATTTTACTGATAATCAGAAAAATCAATTTAAATTATGTTTAAAAGACAACAAAGTATTTTGCTTATTGGAAATATTAAGTTTAATCTATTAAAGTAAAATAAAATCGTCGAGAAAGAATTTTTTCATTTTAGACCTTAGCTATCCGGGATACCTAAGCAAATATATATATTTTGAGGGTACCTAAGCAAATATATATATTTTGAGGATACCTAAACAAATATATATGTTTCTACTAGATTTAGCTTTAAAAAGGAGATCAAAATAATTGTTTTCAACTGGTGTTGAAGATAGTTGAACAAATAATTAGCAATTTGAAGGAATCGTAAATTTAACGTTTTTAGAGCAGCTGAAAATTGTTTTGAAATTGTTTCTTTTGGAATTACAAAACAATTTTCGTTTCAGTTTTGGCAACAGCTATTAATTTATATGATTTATCAGATTTTATAACTAAGGTGAATATAAAATAAATTAAAATAATACAATACACTAAGTTTGTTTATTGCTCTTTGCCTTGAGGGAAACTTATTTGTAAATCTTTTATGCTGTTATATTGTTTTTTATGTTAATGTAATAATTTTTTGTTTCATTCAAATTTCACTTCGGAGTTTCGAGTCTTGTTTGTTTTTTGTAAGCAACTTATTCAATATTCGGGATAAAAAAAAAAGTGACATTCTCACTTATCCCACTTTCTCCCCGAATATAATCCTTTTACGCTTGCAATATGATACAGTAAAACATTACAAATTCTTTTTTTTAATTTCATATTGTTTACTTGATAAAATGGAATGAAATAAATATAACTTATATACATTCTCCCCACATGAAAGACAATATTAGAATTATCTTTATTTTGCTCAATTGAGACATAGCTTATGTGTAATCTGGATATTTACGTTATGTGTGTATAAAAGAAATGCAAGTTGCTTGTCACTCTTCTGCCCACAAACGCTCACGCCGTCTTCTCTGATGCTCAGTCACTGCTGCGATTGTTTGATTTATTTTTTGTCGGCTTTTCATTTTCTTTTACTCGTAATAGCTTTATTGAATGTACAATAGGAAAAGACAGATTATAAGCTCAGGTTACATTTATAAACTTTCAAAGTGATGCTCTCTGTTTACAATCGAAATTCACTGTAAATCCCTCAGTCTGTAAAAAAATTCACGAAGATAAGGTTAACCAATAAAAAAAAAAGAGTTTAATTTCTAAAGGTCACTTGAAGTTCAGGCCCGAATTTATCCTCAACACATCGTTTAGCCACGAAACACTTTTAAGCTCTCACTACAAGCAACTGACTTCATTCTCTAATCCCTCTCTGTGTCGCACACCTTTTTGTCTCTCTACGCCCATCTCTCACATTCTGTTTCTCTCTCAGTATCTGGTATAACAAGCATGATACACACCATACATAGGTCAAAGCGTATTAATATATAGAGTATGCTAAACCTAAAAGCAGTAACTGAAAATATAAAAAATCAAATAAAGCCGATAGTATTTCTATTATGAAAATATTGGAATGAAACATTTTTCATACTCTGGCAGATATTCGCCTCTATTCAAATTCGTTTCGTCCTCTTATTCCAGGAAATGATAGATACTTGTTAGTTACAGCAGTTTACTAAATACAGGGTGTCCATAAAGTTCGTGTGCACTTTAAAAAATTTATAACTTTATTTGTATTTGCGATACAAATAATCTGTAAAAAATGTTATAAAGTTTAATGTACCTAGTTTTAAGTATAGCTAAAATAACTAATGTGATTTCAGGCATTACTGTGAATCAGTTGGCAAATGTTTTTCCGTGAACTGCAAAATCGTATTACCCTTTGTATTGCTAATGATGGAGGACATGTGGAAACTTAAATAAAATTTCAATAAAACCTTAAAAAATATAGATTTACCTCTTTCTAATCCTTTTTACACATTATTTCTATTGCAAATACAAATAAAGTTATAGATTTTTTCAAATGCACACGAACTTTATGGACACCATGTACAAAAAGACGAAAAGAATGAATTTCACAAAGTGGGAAAGTACGTAAGTAACGTACTTTGACGATGAACATATTAAGATTAGTTGTGAGATAATTTGTTGTTATACAGTATTACGTAGTTGAAACCGACTAATTTAATGATTCAAATGATAAAAGATAGCTGGTAAAGTAGTACTCAGTAGTAAAATTAACTGTTTGTTGATTATAACAGTTTATGGGTTACTAAAATAAATGTGAAGGTGGAGTCAAAATAAAAAACCTTTAAAATTAAGATGACTAATAATGTTCATGTTATTGCCAAGGGAGAACATTGTAGGAGTAACTTTGACATTTAAACGTCTTACAGCATACTTTAATTTTCTTTATCATTATTATTTTTTCTCCTTAGTATTAAAATGATTCTCCTTAGTTGAAGAAATTCAAATCGGATATTTTCTGTATGATTTAAAGATTAAAAAAATATATATAAACAGCCGTCCTTATTCAAACTGTACGTGTGATTATCCAACCATGGTTTGCGGGCAAAGGTTTTAAAGTCGCACATCATAGGTTCTTTAAATGCTTTTTGTTCGTTTATAATAAATTAGTTAACATTTAGTGAAACTAGATTTAAAACAAAAATGCAAAGTAAAACGTGCACTCTAGTCAACATTCAGTTATGGTGGCGGCAAAAAATATCTACCCGACTAAAAAAAAAATGATGAAAAAAAAACAAGTATACAAAAAGAATTGCCTGGAAACATTTATTTAAAACAGATGCGGCATAAAATTTCAAACTGATTTATGAAAATCATCTTCTCCATCGTTTTTCTTCGCTTCATCCTACATTGAAATTTCCAACAGGATAAAATTCGCATTGTTTATGGTCCTGTGCTAAAAGAACTCTTACGGTTTTCACATATAGCAGAAAAGTATATTATATATAAAATATGCCAAGAACGCAATTATAAATTGCTGTTACTCAAATATAATGATACGTGTATCAAGCCTGCATTACTTAATTATTATTGATAAAATAATTTCACTTGTCATTTACACCACAAAACTATTGAATTGAAAGCCAACGCCATAAAAGATGAAAAGGCTGTCTTCTCTTGTGCTGTTGATTTTTCATAACATTCAAATCTCGCAAGTAATTTCAATCGAGGAAAAATATTTTCTTTATTTGAAGCATTAATATTAATATTACATTGAATAAGAGGAAACTATCAAAGATTTTACATGTTTTTATGAGTTACCAGCGTCTTATCAAGCAAAGTGTTCATTCTAATGTGTGACCTCAGGAGAAAAAAACTCATATTGCTTTTATTTGTTATTAGGAGTAGATAGGTTCGCCTATGCACCGGTTCACACCACAGCCGGTCCTGAACAGAAGTAGAAGTTTATCAATTGTTTCCGGTTCCTTCTGAAATCTTCTCTTTCTCTCTCACCCTTGTGTCTTAGTGGCATGGCATTATCGCCATGAGTGAAAAGTGGAGAAGACACTCAAACTAATTAATGTACTAAATACGAGTACACCTTCTTTAATATACCATGACCTTCAGATGGGAAATCATGGTTCTCTAAACACAGATTATTATTCGGACTATTGCTCTGATCTTTGTTGCCATATTCAGAATCCCTTACTTTGTACACTATTTACATTATTCGGACTATTGTCATCATCTTTGTCGCCATATTTATTACAACGTTTCGGCCGTAATGGTTGTAATGTCGAACTGAACCCTTTATTTCGCTCACTGGGGTAGACTGTTCTAGTTCCACGTGCCATGTTTAATGGATATCTCCTGTTAATTCCCCTCCCCAAGTTCTCCACCGCCTTAATCAGGTATTAAACTCACACTCTTTGGGTCCTGTTACTGGATCTAACTAACGCTATATCCACTGTGCCATGCGTCCTTCAGGACATCCATGTATGAATATCTGGGTATTATAAATCTAATGCCTTCAGTACACAATTTTTACCTTTACTACACCGCTGTAACTAATACTTACTTTTCAGTGATGCTATTTAGTATCTGTGGAAGCCTCACTGTTCCATTCTAAACAAAATATTAGTAGTGAAGGTGTTCAAATTGATTATAGTATATGAAAAATGTCCCTTATCTTCTGAATGCGTCTTGTCCTATTGTGGTCACTTAAATAACGAAATTAAGGGCGAAAAGGTATGAAGTAAGTGCGAAATAATAATTCCATTTTACTCACTCACTTCAAATTCGGAGGACTGAGGAAAAACGTAAAGGAATTCGTGAGCCTATGTGAAATTTTCTTTTCTTTAGGCCAATGAATATCTTGCTTTCACAGAGATTGACCAGCGAGCTGAGACATAAATAAATTCGCGAGCCTATCTGAAATTGTTTTGGACCACAAAAATTAGCCATTAAGCCAAGAAGAAAAAAGAAAAATTATCGAGCCTATGCGAAATTCTTTTTGATATAAAATGAGGACAAAATTAAATTAATAAATGTCTGAAGTCATGTGAAAGGTTTCATTTCTGTTCACCGCGTCCAGCGTTAAAGTTTTTGCCAGCGTGAAATTACTCGTCAATTATATTATCGGTTTTTAAGCAAGCACACTTCACAGAACAATCCAAATATTACAGACTATCTCTCTTCATCTACTTTTGAATGTATGCATCCCTTCGGTGAGCAACGAACTCTCTTACCTTTGTTTTAAACATTTTTAATAATATTTTGTGCGAGATCATTTAATCTGTTGTATGACCATTTCCTCTTCATGACAATTCGTTAAAACAATAGACTTTTAAAAATTTCTGATTTATTTTTATGACACGAACTCCAGACACAAGATCATGTGTGTAAATTCATAAATAAATTCCTTGTTCTGTTGACACTACTCGTGTGTTTCTTCGTCGTTATCAGCCTTCATTAATCTTGGCGTAGGTAAATAAACTGTTCATTTAAACCTCTAAGTCTACGGCGTATGTTTGTGCGGAGAAAACGTAAATTCATTAGAAGGGATTTGAACACAGTTCGAAATAAAGAATCTTTTATTTTGCAAAACTTTCTTCAAATCTTGAGCCTGAGTAAATTGTAAATATGCTAATCATACTTATCACGATTACCATTAAATTTAATTTCTTTTACACTTTTTATTGTTATATTTTTTCATTTTCTACCTTTTTTGTTATATTTTTTCCTTTTCTACCTTTTTTGTTATATTTTTTCCTTTTCTACCTTTTTTTTAATATTTTTCCTTTTCTACCATTTTGACATATTTTCCCTTTTCTACCTTTTTTGGATATATTTTTTCCTTTTCTACCTTTTCTGGATATATTTTTTGCTTTTCTACCTTTTTTGGATATATTTTTTTTCTTTTCTACCTTTTTTGGATATATTTTTTTCCTTTTCTACCTTTTTTGGATATATTTTTTCCTTTTCTACCTTTTTTGGATATATTTTTTACTTTTCTACCTTTTTTGTTATATTTTTTACTTTTCTACCTTTTTTGGATATATTTTTTGCTTTTCTACCTTTTTTGGATATATTTTTTCCTTTTCTACCTTTTTTGGATATATTTTTTACTTTTCTACCTTTTTTGTTATATTTTTTCCTTTTCTACCTTTTTTGGATATATTTTTTCCTTTTCTACCTTTTTTGGATATATTTTTTCCTTTTCTACCTTTTTTGGATATATTTTTTACTTTTCTACCTTTTTTGTTATATTTTTTCCTTTTCTACCTTTTTTGGATATATTTTTTCCTTTTCTACCTTTTTTGGATATATTTTTTCCTTTTCTACCTTTTTTGGATATATTTTTTACTTTTCTACCTTTTTTGTTATATTTTTTACTTTTCTACCTTTTTTGGATATATTTTTCCTTTTCTACCTTTTTTGTTATATTTTTCCTTTTCTACCTTTTTTGTTATATTTTTCCTTTTCTACCTTTTTTGTTATATTTTTCCTTTTCTACCTTTTTTGTTATATTTTTTCCTGTTCTACTTTTTTTGTTATATTTTTACCTTTTCTCCCTTTTCTGTTACATTTTTTCATTTTCTACTTTTTTTGTTATATTTTCCTTTTTTTGTTATATTTTTTCCTTTTCTACTTTTTTTGTTATATATTTTCCTTTTCTACCTTTTTTTGTTATATATTTTCCTTTTCTACCTTTTTTGTTATATTTTTTTCCTTTTCTACCTATTTTTTGTTATATTTTTTTCCTTTTCTACCTATTTTTTGTTATATTTTTACCTTTTCTACCTTTTCTGTTATATTTTTCCTTTTTTAGGGTTTTTGTTACTTTTTCTGCCTTGTCCTTTTTCTAATATTAACTGATTTCCAACTCCAAATATTATTTTTTCTTGTTTTTTGGTGGCTTTTTTCACTTCATTTAACTTTGTATTGTATTTTCATTTGATTGATTTGCTAATATTTTACAGTGATTTTCCAAGCGTAGCTTATATGGGGCACAAGAACAAAATTATGGGACACCGAGTGGGGATCGAACTCACTTTTCAGTCGCAAATGATCTAGCAAGACAAGCTTGCTAACCACTACACAACGCCGAAGTGACACAAACGTATTTTCTAAACGTAGCACAAGGCCGAAAGTGTGGATCGCCCATTGATGATCGAACTCGTTAGTCAATCGTAATTGGTCTAGCGAGACAAGCTTGCTAAGTATTACACCACGGCGAAATGACCAAAAATAGAGGTTTACTAAGTGTAGCTTAAATATAGCGAAAGACCGAAACATAAATGACTAATATAATTAAGTCATCAAAGAGAAAAGCATGATAGATTAATTAACGCCTTCAAATTTATTACCGGCGATTAACTAAGCCTAGCTTAGATGTGGCACAGAGCCGAAATTAGAGAGCACCCAGTGAGGATCGAACTCACTGTTCGTAATTGATCTAGCAAGACAAGCCTGCTATTACACCACGTCGGAGTGTTCACGTATTACTTGGTATGTCGAGTTTGCACCTTTCCCCGAAATTTTAAAAATAACTTTTGAAACGGAAAGTAGGAGAAAACACTATGGCTAAACATCCGGTTTATTTTCTATTCCGTGAGAAATTAAATATTCTAGTGAAATACATGTACGACATTGACATCTTAATGGATAATATGGTACACCTTAAAAACAATTATATAGACATGGCTGTACTACTGACGTAATTTGTTTCCTTTATTAGCTTCAGAAACACGGGGTCGTATTATACTCAAGGTCGTGAAAATATGGTAAATAAACTCCTTTTTTTATTTCAAATCCTGTCCAACTCCCTCAGCCTACTTAGTCTTTTCCCAAAGAGTATTTCAACCCAGAACCAAGCAACCGGCAACACAAATATCCTACCGACCTTTCCGACCTTGTGAACTGAACCGAGTCTACAAACAAATGACTTTGATTCCGCCTCTATAAACTGATTATCATTCTAACTCCAACACATTAATCTACAACAGTACAAATTTTTCTTTAGAGAAAATCTGTCAATATTGTGTCTGTTGGTAATGCACAACTTATATTTTCATACAATAAATCACAAAAAAATGTCCCCGTAAAAATTAATTTAATTTGCTGAAAGTGTTTTCCAACCGTGATGTATGTACATGTGTCTGGATGTATGTGTATGTATACGTGTTTATGTCTCATACGTATGCGTTTGCAAAATAGAAAACTTTCCAAAATGTCCTTCCCTTGAAGAGTTACAATATCGATGTCAAGTTCTATTGAAATAAACTTTTAAGAAATGAGACATTAAATTCAAGCGGCTTATACAAATAACCTTTATTAAATTTTCGCTATTTTGTAAACACAGTACAGATGGTATATTTTTACTTAAGACAGCAAACAGTTTTAGCGACATTTTAAAACTTTTTTGGTGCGTAATATCTCGTTTATAGAGTGAAATGCTATTACGAAACTTATTTGTGGTGGCTGATACATAGGAAAATGAGGCAGTGTGACCTCCAGTTGCTCGCTGTAAATAGACAAGCAGGTGTTAGTCCGCTGGCTTCTTACTGTCTGCTAATGACGCTTGCTTTATAGCAGTTTAACTTGCCCCAAAACAATTGCGTTTCATTTCGTCAAGTTAAATCTACTCACAAGTTTAAGATTTTATATATCCTCGACCCGAACTATTCAAGAAACTTTTTTAATATAGAGGGGTTAATTTTAACTGAGTTTTCAATAGTCACGCATTTATGCATACAAACTCAAATATTCTTGACCAGCCAATCCCTATGGAAAAATATTAGTTCACCCTAAATATTGCTGATTCACCGTGTCTTGCTCATCATGCGCAGTAATCTTTTTCTTGTCTTGCTCTTATCGATATAAATTGCCACACCCGTTGAAATTATGTTTTTCCCTGGATGAATAACAACAGTTATGTTCCAGCTTCTTGTGTTTAGTATATAAAGTATTACCAATGAATGTATAATGTCCGTAAATCATGACTGCTATCCACATTTATACGTGCACCTCATTATATAATCTTTAACTAAGGTCAAGGGATTTATATTGTCATAGATTAGCAGAATTATCAATAAAATGCATTGGAAAAACAATGCAAATGGATCTTTTTGTCAGCAACGCCACTTAGAAATCCGCATAAATTTGAAACATTACTCAAAACAACAAAACAAAATATTCAAAATGGATACCTTTAAGCAACAAATTAATATCCCATTATTTTAAAAAATGCATAATTAATTCTTGTACTTGTTAGAAGTGTTTCCGGATATCTACTTGTAACACTGGTTGATTAAGCATACGAGGATGTGCTGAAAAATCCTTGGCCCGACCAAGAATGGATTTAAAAAAATTGTTGATCATGTGATCAGATTTTGGAAAGTGAATCGGTCCTAGACATTTTCCAGCACCCACTCGATTTTCCACTACGTCAACTCTATATTTAATATTTCACATGCTAAATTTTCTAACAGTTTTGTACTCATTAAATCCTCCAAAGTTATCGCAATAAAATCATCCATAAAATGTACTTCTAGTTAAGATGTCAACATTAAACAATTTCATACAATTAGAAATTATGACCCAGTGCAGTATCTTGAAGAATATCAATTCAAAAAAGATAGAATATCTGTACGCATGAGTAAAATTGCAACTGCAAATGTGCTGAATGACATATCAAAAGATGCGAAATCATGAAGTCAAACAAAATTACTTGACCAACAAATGCGCTGATCCTTATGCAAATATTTTTAAAAAACATAAACATGAAAGATCAATGATGGGCGTTCCTGTCTAAATTCAGCTTAACAATTAACTTTGATTTTATGCAAAAAAAAATTTTTTTTCTGCTTCTTAATTATCTAAAATTCCGTTCGGGTGAATTTTGTTACACATGACCTGACTATTCTAGCGATTTTAATGAAGTTATTGAAACTGAAAATAAAAATGAGTTTGATAGTTGCAAATGCGACGCTAATTGAAGAGGGCTTATTGACAATAATATTTGGCTCAAGTTAAAGTTTCTGCCACCAAAAATGTTCGGTTGAACTCACGATGTTTGCATGTGTAACTGTAATTACGATTGTAACTAAGCGAAACGTTGCCGTCTGTTGACAACATTAGTTATTGCGGTTTTACAAATATTCCACAGAAGCCAAGGGTAAAAACATTTATATAATTTCGAAATTCTTTTCTTTTTAATAATATATATATATATATATACACACACACATACATATATGACTATAAACCTATATATACATATACGTACATATATATCTATATTTATGTATATATGCATATATAAATACATATACATATATATATATATATATATATATACACCACAGATACATATATGAATAAAATACCTATATATACATACACGTACATATATATCTATATTTATGTATATATGCATATATAAATCCGTATATATATATATATATATATATATGCATATATAAATCCGTATATATATATATATATATATATATATATATGCATATATAAATCCGTATATATATATATATATATATATATATATGCATATATAAATCCGTATATATATATATATATATATATATGCATATATAAATGCGTATATATATGCATATATAAATGCGTATATATATATATATATGCATATATAAATCCGTATATATATATATATATGCATATATAAATCCGTATATATATATATATGCATATATAAATCCGTATACATATATATATGCATATATAAATCCGTATATATATATATATATATATATATAAATCCGTATACATATATATATGCATATATAAATCCGTATATATATATATATATATATACACATACATATATGAATAAAATACCTATATGTACATATATATCTATATTCATGTATATATGCATTTATAAATACGTGTATACATATATATATATATATATATATATATATATATATATATATATATATACACACACACGAATAAAATACCTATATATACATATACGCACATATATATCTATATATGCATATATAAATACGTATATATAAATATATATACACACACATACATATATGAATAAAATACCTATATATACATATACGCACATATATATCTATATTTATGTATATATGCATATATAAATACGTATATATATATATATATATATATATATATACACACACACACACATATATGAATAAAATACCTATATATACATATACGCACATATATATCTATATTTATGTATATATGCATATATAAATACGTATATATATATATATACACACACACATATATGAATAAAATACCTATATATACATATACGCACATATATATCTATATTTATGTATATATGCATATATAAATACGTGTATATATATATATACACACACACACATATGAATAAAATACCTATATATACATATACGCACATATATATCTATATTTATGTATATATGCATATATAAATACGTATATATAAATATATATACACACATACATATATGAATAAAATACCTATATATACATATACGCACATATATATCTATATACACACACATATATTAATAAAATACCTATATATATAGATAGATATATATATTCATAAAACCCTCGAGCGCATAGCCTTGGAGCGAGTAGAATGGAGATCAACGTGTGGTTAGTGGATTCTGAATCGTCTTCAAGAAGCGAGAGAAAGATCTAAAAGGTCAGCCAATCTAACAGTGATCCCACAATCCTCACTCTTGCCATATGCGGCCTCCATTGTAAATCACTAGCAGGTCGTATGTGCCACTTAAGATTATCGCACAAAATTTCGTAACTGAATCAATTGGTTTAGTTGTCAGATCCTCATACATCGAAATCGACGGGAGAGCCCATTATATATATATATATATATATATATATATACCTAAATACATGTATAATTGTGCATTTCGGCAGAAATCCCTCTTTTATACAAGTTTCGTTAAAATGACTTACAAGGGACTGCGGTTAATTGTAAGGTGGGGTTCCAACGGTTAATAGTAACAAAAGTTAACATTATTTATTTCTTAATTCTACACAATTATTTGAAATTATCTCCCATTGTAATATAATGTAATAATATAAATGTCATTTAATAATATAAAATTAATAATATCCTCTACCTTGCATGACTCAACAGCCACAACTATTAATAATAATTCAAATTATATAAACGAAACAATTATCAGTTCCATCCTGTGAATCCAACATCTAGATATTTGTTTTTTATAGAACAAATTTAATCGAAATGATCGTTTCATCTTTGTTTGTTAACTGAGGAATCAAGTATAAATAGAATCAGAAATAATACATTATTTTAAAAGCAAATCACCACCAGAGTTTTATCGATAAATGAGTCTTTCAAACGAGATAAAACGAGATCAAAGAAATATAGAATGATTTTCAATTATGTCCAAATATCTCGCCATAACTCCTCTTGAAATATTCCTGTTGCACATTGTCGTTTTTTCTTATATTCAAAGTTCTACATTCTAACAAAAATTATATTCACATTATATTCAAAGTTTCACATACCTACAAAAAGCTAACATTATTTACATTATTCGGACTATTGTCCTCATCTTCGTTGCCATATTTATTACAACGTTTCGGCCGTTGTACCCTCCGGCCTTCTTCAGGTGGTTGGAATGTCGAACTGAACCCTTTATTTCGCTCACTGGGGTAGACTGTTCTAGTTCCACGTGCCATGTTTAATGGATGCCAGTTATCAGTTATCTCCTGTTAATTCCCCTCTCCAGGTTCTGCCTTAACCGGGTATTGTATCCTGTCACTGGATCTAACTAACGTCTTTATCCACTGTGCCATGTATCCTCGAGGACAGTCTACCCCAGTGAGCGAAGTAAAGGGTTCAGTTCGACATTCCAACCACCTGAAGAAGGCCGGAGCGTACAACGGCCGAAATGTAATAAATATGCCGACAAAGATAAGGACAATAGTCCGAATAATGTAAATAATGTACATAATACCTCATCTCAGAAATATAGACTGATACAAAGCTAACAATTTAAAATATCTGCTGAAATGCACACATCAGTATAAAATTTCTCATATTAAAATTACAGAAAATATTTCTACAAAATGCAATCTTTCTTTATTGTTTTATACCGTACCTATGAACATTAATGGGTATCCTCATAAATATGTTGGACACTATTTTAAGAAATAGTCCACCACTAGCAGTGGTTTACCTACTTCACACCGCTGGCGAGTATTGCATTTTCTTGATAAATCTTTATAAAGATTACCATTTCATTTCCAACCTCTGTTTTCCTTATTCCTAATTCAGTAACCCTTTCTAGGTTACAACAATTATTATAAAATAATTATTCATACATTAAAATACTGAATTCGAAATCAGTTTGTAATAGAACATGATACATCTGTTAATATACATCTGTTAATATACATCTGTTTGCTTTAATTTGACAGAAGTGATGACAAAGAGACATACAGAAAAAATACATCGTTCGTTATTATATACTAGTGTACACGTGCTGTCAAATATGGCGGCAATTGTTAGAAAGTCTTGAAAATGTCTTGCAACAATGTATTGAAACTCAATAAAACGGAGATAAAAAAAATTCACAAGTAAAACAGAAGCCAATGAACCATTTAATTAACCCGTTCCCTTTATATTTTAGACGTTCAATGGTATCTGTGATTCATTGATTACTCCTGGTAATTGATAAATCGCTTTTTTCATATTATCGTTTCATGTTAAAAGTGTTATGCTTTATACAACAATGAAATGGAAATATCTATCGGAAGGAAAAGATTAGCAAATGAACGATGAAGACGGCGACGATAAAACCTATTTCAAGACCAATTTGAAACAAGACGATCACTTAATAAGCAAAGTTATTTGAGGGCCTCACATGAAAGGCTTGAACAAATGAGTCTGGAGTGTAAGAAACGTACGAGTAAAGGAATTGATTAAATAAACGTTTCATTTTGCTCGAGAACTAATTTTGTCTGAATGCAGATAATTACTTTATTTGTATAGAGTATTAAAACGACTAAAAGAAGATAAAATAAATTTACTAAGTTGATTTACCTCCCTTCTCACTACAGATGGGACAGGAAGTATATAAATAAATACATATCGATGATTGTTATGTGGTTTGTTGATGGCAGTTCACACGCACACACACACACACACATATATATATAAGGACATACAAATAGTAAGCGTAAAATAATTTAAAGCTGAAAATATGCTAAAAGCTTAAAATAATAAGTGGAATCAATGCCAAAGTCGACAGAGTCTAAGATAATATATTCTAATAATATTATTAATACAATATTGCATTAATAATATTATAATGCGCACACACGTATATATATATATATATATATATATATATATATATATATATATATATTCCTGCTCTACTTAGCGTATTGAGCACTCTAGGTTTTAGCTTTATGACTCACTTGGTTTTTTTCTTTGGACTAAAACCTTAACGCACTGGACGATTTACTTCGCCCTGTTCGAATGTTTCTAGTTCTTTCTTTTTTTATATATTTTTTTCCCTCGGGTAACAATTTGTTTTGATAGACTTACTAGTTGTGCTATCCGAGTTTTTTTGCAACTGAGTATTATTATTAGAGTACATATATATATATATATATATATATATATATATATATATATATATATATATATAAATTTTAGGAGATATAATATACAAAGCTACTAACAAGGGATAATTGAATGACAAAATGAAAAAGATTTTGCTATTTCGTTGCACGATACATATATATATTACAATCAAGTCTCCTGATGAGTGGATATAATTTCAGCGAAATTTAATTTAATTACGTGCGCGCGCACACACACACACACATATGTATATGTGCGTGCGTGCGTGCATATGTATGCAAGTTTAGTAAAAGACCAACGAAAGTTTTGTTTAAGATTTTTATTTCATTTTTCTATTACTCAGATATTTTTCATTGTTGGAATTTGAACATAAATCATCTAAAACAAAAAATGCTTAGGAGGTCATTCGACTTCATATTCAAATTCTTCCAGAAAACATGAAAAATGGTCCTTAACGTAGAAAATTAAATAAAAATCCTGAACAAGGAACGTTCAAAAGGTATCCGACTTTATTTTTCTCACCAAAACTAATGCCATGTGAGCAAAACCCTTTGGATGAGCAGGGAGGTGACGCCACTCTTCCTGCGCCTGCGTGAAAATCTTCGCGCCGGTAGGTCGTGCCGGATCCCGATTGTTACGCCTAGATGACCGAACGCATCAAGCAAAGATATTACATCGTTTTGTCAAATGCTTGGTGATACTCAAGCTCAAAGTATCCAGGAGATTCAGCAACTTTTGGCAATGATGCCATGGACAAAACTCAGATCAAAGCGTTGTACAACCGCTTCAAGCATGGCCACACCTCAATGGGAAGCAAGGCAAATTCAGGAAGTACATCCACAAGCCGAAGTTGTAATAAGCACAGGATCGGCGCATTCCATCTAACAGTGGATTTGTGAATGCGGGGAATGTCGGCGAAATTTGTCTCCAAGGCGGAACCGCAGAAGTAATTCCATGTAAAATCGCGTGGTTTTCAAATTCGGGTATAGCCAGAAGTAACACGGTTGCAAATCAGAAGAGTAAGAAGCCCGTTGAACAAGTGGTGTGTTGACCAGGAAAGCTTCGTGCAACATCAGTTCGATGCGTTTCGTCATCTTGTATGAAAGCGAAAATCCGACGAACGCGCACTACATGTTTGTATTCTAGGTGTAATAGCGGAAAACTCGCGAAGCCTATCGACGCTAATATCCCCACGCATGCACAGGAAGTTTTGTTTGATTCCACATAAAAAATAAAGTTGTTTATAGAATTGTAACTATCTCTCTCTCTCTCTCTCTCTCTCTCTCTCTCTGTGTGTGTGTGTGTGTGTGTGTGTGTGTGTGTGTGTGTGTGTGCGTGTGTGTGTGTGTGTGTGTGTGTGATAAAATCTATACGATGCAATGATAAGGAAATACTGTGATGTGTTCCATAAGTTATACTGTTGTGAGCAGAATCAAAAATATGTCAACCATATAAGCGTTGAGGCTTTTTGCCCGTGGGAGGAAATGGATGAGGTTTTATATTTTTTTACTTAAATGTTATTTCTTATTCCGTTTGCCATTTTCAAGACTGAAGCTAAACGTTTGATAGCCTCAAAGACCTTAAAATCTTATGTGAATACGTAGCAAGAGTGCATTGTAGAAATAACGAGAAAATTAAAATAAAGAACTGGAAAAGTAAAATGTGAGGAAAACGGCTTTTTTTGTGCATTTTATTAAATGTTTTTCGAAAGAGAAAATGAAATTTCCGCAGAAATTCTTAGCATGCAATGATTGTTTTCACTGTAGCTGAAAGGAAGACAAGTGGGACTCAACATGATTAGGCAGACAAGAAATCATCAAATATGCCTTTTGTTTTCCAAGACCGACAGGTTAATAATACGCAGTCCCGTGGTGCTTTAGCTAAGGAGAAGGCGGAGATTAGAAAATGAAACCACAGAGATATGAAGGGGATATAAAAAACGGAATGAAAATAAAGAGAGAAAAAAAAATAGGGTAGCGAGAAAAGAAAGAAAAATAAAATCTAAACATAAAATCAAAATGGGACACAGAGAAGGACGGAAAGAAAGCGGACTAAAGATAAAAGAAAAATCGTTCAAACATAATATTCGGCTTAAGCAATCAAAAACAACGAGAAGGAGTCACTTCCATTTTGACGATTCAACCAATCGATGTACGATAACCAGTTGAGGCGTCTGTTTCCAGCGTTCCTCTATTTTCACACTTTAACAACTGATGATTTAATATCTCCAGTCGTAGCACTCTTAATACCGTACAAAATATTTTGCACAATGACATGTGTTAGTAAAGATAGTGATCTTCATACAAGACATGGGGAATTTCGAAATAACAGTAATAAGTATCGAGTTTAATTACTCAGCTGACAGACAGTACGGCGTACGCCAGTCGACCAGACATTTGCTGGTCAAATAGATCTCCTGCTGTTCTCAGCTAAAAATATTATATTCGGCCAGTCAGAGCTGTCTTAGGTTAAAAGAGCAGACATTGTTCTAGAGAAGGGAAAACAGAGGAGAAGCGGGTGAAAGATGAGAATCTAGGCGGTCCTAAAATATTGACGCCTAGCAACTAACCTCGTATCCCATTCGGACTCACTGCAAGATATTGAACATAAACTCGTCGATTTCCTCAACGAAAAATGGTTACACATTGAAAAATAATGACTATGTATGAATAAAACAGTGTCAGCGATAAACAGAGATCTCAATCGAATGATAGATGAATATTTTGAGTAATGCACAAGAGGAGATTTCAAAATTTGATATTGGTTGATAGCCATTCCTTACACGTAGAGGAAATTGAATGTTTTGCAGTTGTAGCTACTTTCCTGCCTTAGAGAATTGCTTACTGATGCTCTCAACTATAAACATACTAAAAAAAGTAATTCTTGTCTAAATGCAGATTTTTGTCTACACAATTTATAAAACATACGATTACTAAATAGAATATTTTGATCAGATGCGAATTTTGGCCTGCCTCATCAAAGGTCACAAGATTTAAAAATTCAGATTTATATTCTTAAAACCCAAGAAACATGCAGTTGTCCATTTATTGAGTTGGTAAGAGTATCATACTAGCTACTAAAAGATCTAATTGTTGAGGTGTTTTATAACAGTGAAAAGGCTGCTAAAGTTTTCATTAATGTGCATATAAATTCTAAAGTGCACATATAAAAAGTAATATTCACTAAATTTATGGCCCTCTATAGATTCCAAGGAATACTGATATCGTCCATCCCAAACATAACGAAGGCTTTGAATCTACAAACGTAGGAAAACAAAATGTGTGCTTGACGATTGTCTAGTTTCCAAAATTAAAATACTTTCTGAAAGAAACCGCTTCAGTATGTCCTATAGTTTCCTGAAAGATTCAAATACATGAATTAGCGACCATATGTAAAGCATAGAGCGTGAAAATTGAATATTAACTCGTAATTAAAAATTACCCATGTAATGGTGGGAGTGGTATCACTTATCCTCTTCACAAGATTATTAAGAAAGAAGCGTGGTATTACTTCTGGGGAAAATGGTCCCAAGTTAAAAGGTTAATGCAGCCTCTTTGTGAAAGGCTTAGTATTATTAGTATTGCTGCTATTGTTCTGAGCAATAAATTCATCCTTATAGAAAGATATTCCCCCTTCCTACTAGTATTAAATTTTATAGAAGGGAAACAAAATAGTAAAGTATAGCGACAAGTATAGATTCCTTCAGAAGAAAACACATTGTTGAATGTAAATAAACAATATCTAGTAACACGGAAAATAATCATTCAAACAAGACAGTTAAAATAATTCGAAGTTAAGCATGCATTGTAAAAAAATGTGTCCAGGAAAAAAGACCTTAACGCAAATATGCGGTATCGATCTTTTTGTTGGTAAAAACATTAAGTTGGACAAAAGTGAATAAAAAACAAACATTTCTTTTAAACCGCTGCTAAGCGAGGTATAATGAAAAAAAAACTGTCATGATAAATAAAGAAAACAAAAAGAAAATTGCTATAGGATATTAGAATACACAAATGTTCACAAATTTTTGCCAGACAGCTTAGAATTTTGTCTTTTTTCTCTCAATTTTTATTTAACCAATTATTTCTTAATTTAGTGGCTGTCGATTTTAACTTGGTGAAAAGATCTCTCACTATAGCCTCTATACACTGTGAGAATCTTAATGCTTAATACCCAACGACTAATGCAGTTAAGTTGCTAAAGTGCAGTGAATTTGGACTTTATACGATACATTATCAACCAATGGTGTAGGAAACAGCATTTTAATGGTCATAATTTTGATTTCGCATTTGATTACCATTATAAACTATCTTCGGTTACTTAATTGCATATTCATAAGAACCTGAAAAAGGTCAAATTAACAAATATATCTGCAAAGAGGAGAAAGCATATATTTTATGAAACAGATTCGAGAATTTCTGGCATTGTTTAGTAATTTTAAGCAAATATAATGAGATGCATTTAGCTCCATAAAAATATATTCAATTCGACACTAGTCTTTGTTCTGTGTCCTAGAGAAAACAAAAAACAATTTTAAAGTTACAGAAGTTCTACAAGAGCTAATTATCTGAAACTCATTGTGGCATCATCCTGTTATATAGACGGAAACCTAGTTGCGATAAGTATTTCTTATATCTCAGCCATAGTGATGTAGTTTCTAATGCCATTTCCTCAAAGTATTCAATATATAAGTTTGCCATTGCTGATGATAATGGCGAGCCCATTGCTAAGCTCTCATCCGATTGATATATGTCTTATCCCATTCTAAAGTGTGCTGTTTGCGTACAGAAAGTCAGCACCTCCATCAAGTTATCTATTGGTATACTGGTCCGTTCTCCCAGGAATTAGTCCGAGGCCAGTCTGTCTCTGGCCACCGAGAGTACCTCATCCGTGGGTACCTTGGTAAACTAACTTATCACGTCTAGGCTCATCTGGTTAGATTGGATAACAGCATCTTTAATTATTTCCACGAAGTGGGTGAAGTTCTGGACATGATGGTGAATTTCCTATTAATGGAAATTTGTTGACATTAGTAATGGTGGTGTTGGTGTTGTGTTGACTTTAGTAATGGTGGTGGTGGTGGTGTTGTGTTGACATTAGTAATGGTGGTGGTGGTGTTGACATTAGTAATGGTGGTGGTGGTGTTGACATTAGTAATGGTGGTGGTGGTGTTGACATTAGTAATGGTGGTGGTGGTGGTGTTGGTATTAGTATGAACATGCAACAACCAACGAATGCTTCCCCAATCACTATAATCTTAACATCTTCAAGTCCATAGTCAGCCATTATTTTCCCTACATATCCCTGAATTTACTATCCATACAACAACTCACTCAGTAACTCTCTAACTTGAGTGGTTCTTTGGCCTTATATTGGGTTCATATTTAATTAAAAAAAACTCAGGTGACCAACAGCAATAATTCATTGCACGCAGTTAACTCGTTACGACAAGCCCATAAGAAATGAATTCTGTACTAAAAATGTATTAACAACTTAGTTATATACCGGGTGTAACATCCAAATTGTCCAATTTTTAGATTAAACTCTGATGATTAAAGATATCTTACTGGAATTCTCAGGGTTTTATAACACTATAGGGCTCTACTTTGGTCAATAAAAATGTATAATTACTCTCCAAGCTTAACAGAAGAGTCGTGATGAAATCGATCACAAAACAAATGACATGTTCATCATTAATTAATCATAGCTAAGGATCGGAAGCTCATGACTGATTGAAATAAAGTTCAATTCCGGGATCATTTCCCGATACACTCAAGATGATCTTCGCCCTCTCTAACGGTCTAACTATCTGTCCACAAGGTACCTCAAAGGTTTCACGTAGGATTTCATTTTCAAGTCTTTTTTCACTGATTTTTGGACTGTGATAGGTGAAACTCATCTCTCACATGCCAAAAATCTTATGGATTGAGTTGGATCTTTTCTAATTGATCACTTTAGTTGAAATGATTATCTCTCTTCCTGTTGTGACCTCCTGATTTAGTTTTCCTCTCTAATGTTCACTCTTTTTAAACATTCACCGTTCTCTTGATGGTTCTTGAATGGACTTTGAAGATGCAATCCGGAGTATGAATGGTGGTACCATTACTGAAGGCCTGAATGATTTTTTCCTCCCACCATTGTTCAGTTGAGAAGATAGTAGGTCTGATACAAAACGATTTTAACCTGTTCTCTTTCTGGATTTTTTTCAGTGATTCTTACGACAAGAATGCTAAACAACTTACCTAAAAACCTGGAAATAGAAACTCAATTAGTTTAGTGATTTTTTTTTTTTTTTTTTTTTTTTTAGATATTAAACATTTTGTTCGATGGACAATTATCCTGTAACACAATTTGAACAATTTTTGCTTTTACACCCGATATATATATATATATATATATATATATATATATATATATATAATTACAAAACATCTTTTAAACTAGTATGCACTCCAATTCATATCTTTATAAGTCTCCTGAAACATCTATATTATAAAGGAATCGCGTCTGCTTTTTTTTATACCTGTCGACTTATAACTCAGAAAAGAGTTGTTATTGGGCGTTAAAATCGCGCATGCTGTTTAATATGTTTATAGTAGTGAAAAGTACAAAATTTAGTTTTTGATTATTGTTGATTAAATGATATAATTCAATAATTAAAATTCAATCGATTTGTGGAAATCTTCACGGTTATTTTCCAGTAAGTACGAGTTCTTCTTAAGAGCCGCCATATTTAAACATCGCACGAAAATCACTGCGAGAAACTTCGAAGGTAAATACAAAATTTGAATTAAATACTTTTCCGAAAATTATTGTTTTAGTACTAATTGTAAAAAAAATAAATCATTCTTACTTTATTGGAGACTTTAAACAAATCATGAAATATTTCAAATGTTTTTAAATGGTATTTTAAATGTAAATGAAAAACAGATTTGCGTGATGTTTTTTTTGTTTTAATTCTCACCTTCTTTTTCTTGTACCTATCAATTGTTAAATTTTAGTCGATAAAAAAGAATTTAACAAATTGTTTATCACTAACTCTAAAACTGATATTTTAAAAGAATACTTTAAAAAAAATACAAATAAGGACTCTTTGCTTCTTTTTATTGTTACATTTTTAGAGCTTAAAGAAAAAAAGAACAAAATAAATTAATTTTTAATCGGTGTAACTCAAAAACATTTTTTTTTTTGAGAAAAGACATTCCTAGGATAAACCAATACTTTTCATTTGAATCCGCTAAATTTCCACCTACAAATCACATTTTTTTAATTAACTTTTTATTTTGTTTATAGGGTAAAAAGAGAAAATAAACTTTGTTTAGAGGGTAAAAAGAGAAAATAAACTTTGTTTAGAGGGTAAAAAGAGAAAATAAACTTTGTTTAGAGGGTAAAAAGAGAAAATAAACTTTGTTTAGAGGGTAAAAAGAGAAAATAAACTTTGTTTAGAGGGTAACTTTTTTATTTTGTTTAGAGGGGGAAAAGAGAAAACAAATTAAACGAATACATTTTTATTTCTGTAACTCAGTCAAGAAATTCCTAAAATAAAAGAATCTTATAATACGTGAATTCTTCGCTTCTTTTATCGTTTAAATTAATTTTAAACCAAATACTCAAATTGTTTTTAAGACACTATTTGTAGAATGGACGAATACTGAAATGTTCCACCTATCAATAAAGACGCATTTTTAATTAAGATTTATTGTTACAATTCTAGAGGGTAAAAGAGAAAATAAGTGAATACATTTTCATCACTGTAACTCGATAGACAATTATGAACTGAACTTAAATGTTTTTCATATGTAAAAAGAAAAACACGCCGGAACTCTTGAAATATTTCTTATTCGTTGCTTTTTATTATCACATTCTTCTGTTTAAAAAGTTAAAAAGGACAAAATAAATTATTTTTTAATCAATGTAACTCAAAACCTTTTTATTCATCCCGCACTCCCTAGTGTTCCGAAACTCACTTTAATTCGGTCATGGACCGGGTACTTCTGCTAGTATTTTTATAACAGTCCCAAACGAGTGAAATATTTTCATCGCCACACTGTTGATAATTAAACCTGTTCCTCAGATCCTCTTCAAAGGGGTGTGGAGGCTATTTGACAACCCTGTAGGATGAAAATAAAACCTATCAACGAACGCTCTAATTTAAAGGAATCAATGCCTAGATAATTCGACGTGGAGATAGTAAAGAGGTGTCAATTTAGTATTCTTCCCAAGAAAAAAAACTTTATAAACGAATCAAAAGTAAGAGAACAGGACGCGAATGGGATTATCTCCCTTGAAACTGATTCTTCACAGGATAAAGAAAGTTGTGTGTGGTAAGTGTCATATGATCATCATCCAGCTACATTTTGCAATAATATAAAATCTTAACTGAGATATGGAATGTTATGAAATTATACCAATGTTGGAAGTTTAAAATATCAAACTGGAAGTGAAAACATCCTGGCAACGTATTAAAGTAGATAGGAAATGGGGGGTTTCATAAGCGAGGGGTATAGAAATATATATGCATGCAGAGAGAAAAATGGAAGAGTCGTAGGACTAATAATGGAAAAAGCAAGAAGAAAAGCGTTCTGAGGTACTGGCAACTATCGAAGAGAGTTCTACTATAGCTATTATAGTAGTATACGCGCTAATGCCATAAATCACGGAAGAAATAAATAAGTTTTATAACACAGAAGATAATGCCAAGAGTGCATATAAATTGCAAGAAATTACTATCGCCATGGTAGGTAAAAAAAGCAAGGCATTGAAATAGTTAACAAATATTGATTGGATCACACAATGAATAACAAAAAAGGATCCATTACTGGAGAGCGTACATTCGAGTAATAACTAACGCTGTTTTAAGAACACCCAAGCCGCTTGCGGACATGGAAAATTCTGGAAGAGGATAGAAAGAATCAGATTACATAACAGTCAGTAAAATATTAAGGGATGGAATTTATCCAAACACCGGTTATGGGAGTGACTACTTCCTAGTAATATGCAAATTAAAATTGCGAAAATTAAAGCCACCTAAAGTAATGTTTCAGGTAGAATAACAGGACATTGCAATTTATAAAAAGACGTATACTGGTTTAGTTAAAACATATATAAAATCATACAAGATTTTAGCAATTCGAAGTCGAACATGTTTAAAGAAACATGAGTGAACCCTAACAGATGCTACCACCCCGGGTCGAGGTGGACCTGGGAACACCAGCAATTAAGAGGTGATTCCACGCTCCTCAAAACATCCTGGTCAGGGTATTGCTGTTGGACGTAGTTTATCGTCTTACCCAGGACGCGGGCTTCATAGTCTGAATTGTACACTTTTCATCAAATCATATAAGACCAGGGAGGTGCGCCTCGATGTGGTGTAATGGTTAGCAAGTCTCGTTAGAACAATTACGACTGAGTAGTGAGTTTGATCCTCATTGGGTGTCCCATACTTTCGGCCTTGTACCACATCTGAGCTACGCTTGGAAAATCAGGGGGTCTTATAATGTTTCTGTTACCCAAAACGAACTGTTACAAAATAGATTCGTCTGAAAGTGTGACTTTACTCGTCTTTAGCTCTTCCGGTTTCATGTTGCTTAGCAAATTCCAGACTTTTGGTTTTCATAGCTGTACTAAAACGTTTATGAGCCGTTTTGAATGTCTTTAGATGGAACCGAAAATTCAGACACCCTGGAGCTGTCATAGAACTGATATTTGTACCATTTTCAGGCAGCGTAGCACGTATCTTCTTACAAGAAATTGTTGGAGATCATGTAGCAATGTTATTCATTAAATAGTTATCTTTAGCTCTGGAACCTCCACTTCTGCCCTCATAGCAAGATGATGCAGACCGTTGCCAACTCACGACGACAGCGTGCACAGCTGTTTTACTGCAAAGTTCTTTTACACCAATTTCTAATGGAATTGATATACAGCCACCATAAGACAACTTTGAAATCAATAAGATTACCAAAATAATAAACGAAATATATGACAGCCGGTGCGATATCCATTGGACAATCAGCTTAATAAGACGCATAAATAGACTTATAGTTAGCATTCGTATGAAGAGATATCATGGCAGAATTAGATCGGAAATAGGACAGTGTGTTTTTATTCAAGATACTAAAACAAAAAATGCGATCTTTATAATCAGAATGCTATCAAAGCCAGGAGTACAAACGTAGAAAGACCTATACTCATGTTTCATAAATAACACAAAAGCATCTGATGGAGTCAAACACAGAGACCTAGTTGAAATTCTAGGATAGCTTGATTTATATGGTAAAGTTATTAGAATAATCTCGAATATTAGCTGGAAATAAATCGACAGTGTGTTGATAGAAAACAAGTTCAAGTTTTCATACCAGATTTACTTAACCTAAGGAACGTGATGATCCTAAGAGAATTAGAAGACCAATCAGGTGGACATCATCTTAACAACATAACGTACGCATATGAAACAGTATTGATGTCAAACTCAGAACGGAAGCTAAAAGAACTCTTATATAAGGTAGTAAAGGAAAGCTACAAAGACTACTAACTGTAAGACCGCATGCATGGTTATCAGCAAAAGAGAAAACCCAAGATAACTGTTAGTACTGGAGACGTAGAAAAAAACAAGCAGGTAGAGAAATTTAATTGAGTAATGTAACAGACGGAGAAAAATGTGACACGGAAATTCGAAGGCGCATAGAAATAGGGAAAGATGCTTTCCAGAAGTTAAGCAAAGTATTAAGAGATAGGAAAATATCGCTAGAAACCAATACTGAACAGCTATATAATATATAATGCCAAGTGCTAGTGAATGCTGGAAAATCTCTTCACAGATGGAGAAGTGACTTGAGGCAACAGAGATGTGGTTCTACTGATGAACACTAAAAATATCATAGACTGAACATGTGAACAACGAGGAAGTATTAAAGAAATAGGAAAAATAAGGAAATCAGGTGACAAAGAATGCGTAGAATATTCAACACTAAGAGGACATACTGAAAGCAAGAAAAGTAAAGCGAAACAGCACGTGACCTTAAGAGTTTGTGTGAGTGAATGGGCGGATAAGGACAAAAAGGGGTGGCAAGGAATCAAAACTTATTCAGAACAACCAAAAATCAGAAAGTTGAGAGTCTTTATTGCACATGTCCTGCGGGCACACAGCACATAAAAGAAACGTTGTTGAGACACAGACTGACACGTTACACGAGATAAAACATTACACAACTGAATACAACCACAAGACACAATGCAACATTACTTTTCATAAGAAGCGTAAATACAACTCAACATCAACTAATCGATGGCTCCTTTTTTACCGCATATCCATGGTGCTATTGATTTTTAAACTTCTCAAAATCTTACTGCATGAACAAGAGCCGGCCTTTCACACGTGATCGTTCAAAATCAGCGTCACCTTCAAACTAAAACATCGATCAACAGTTTTCTTCTATAATATTTATCCCTGCCAAAAATCATACCCAGCACATCTCCATTTTTTCAGCGGTCTTCATAGCAAATGAAGAACAGTCTTATCTATGGAAGCTCTCATTTCAACACTTAAAAATAGAGAAAAAACGACTGCATCATTATTATTAGTATTGTTAATATTATTATTTACTTTGATTTCTGTTGTAGACAATTTCATTTTGGGCCCCAATCAGAGACCTTAGGTAAAAAATGACTTTATAACATTTTCCACTGATCATTTTATATAACGAAAAAAACTAAGATCACACACATTTTGCATAGATAAAGCTCTTCTTAATGTGTGAGTTGTATTTGTGAGAGCAATATTTTAATATTTATATAAGGCATAGGCTACCAGGAATCTATCTATTCAGTGAGTCTATCGGAAACTTTTCCAATCATTCCGAGGGCTGTAACTACAACTGGAATTATTGATGTCCTCAAGTACCAATTTCTTTTTAGATTTCCACTTCAAGATCTTTGTATTTTGATAGTTTTTTGAAGGTCTTCAAATATGCATTACAATCTGCAGGGACCACCATGGCAATAAAAAAAAACATATTCTGTTTTGCCGTCCCTAATCACTATAACTGTGCGATTATCTTTGATTGCTCTGTTTGTATTGTGAAGTCCCATAAAATTGTGTTATAATCCTATCTCTGTAAGCGGATCTGGGTGACATTCATACAAGTTTTTTGCAGTTTCCTTCCGATGAAAATTGTATATTTTCCAGTGTAGATATTTGTCCTTTTTGAATTTGTTGGCTTCCTTTATTATTTGATAAAGTTTCTTAATAGTTCTTCGTATTATTATTATTCTCATTACTATTATTATTATTATTGTTATTATTAGTATTCCGGGTTAAGTCTTTGAGCGAGTGAATCTTGTGGATTGTTGCGAAGACCACACTTCTTCGAACCTTGTGGACTGGCGTTACAGAATCACAATGAAAGGACTGTACCAAATAACAGAAACGACATCACTTGAGGACTTTCAACAGCAACAACTTCTAAAATGGCTTTCACGTGTAGCTCGAGAAAATAATGACATAATCAAGATGTTAATGTTCCAAACTACTTCAAACAAAAGGTTAGGAAGGAAACCTCCACCAATAATGGAAAGAGCGACCTACTTTTTTATTGTTTTAGGAAAAAGATTTTACAAATTTCAACCGACACAGGTACTTGTTTCTTAGTCAATGGTTTGTTTTGTTTTATGGCATATCAACCTCAATAGGTTATGTAATACCAACAAAATTGGTAATATTTTTTTTTCCAAATATCTATTTCTGGTAATAATTTTCCTTCGTTGGTAATGTTTTTCAAAAATGTATAGCTGGTAATATTTTTAAAAAATGTATTGCTGGTAAAAGAATTTTTTACAAAGTATTTCTGATATTAAAACCTATTTTACACTTTCATAGTGTTTTGACCCCAGTTTGGGTGTTAACTATTTGCCCAAAGCTAGGACCCTAGCAGGTGCTATCACCCCGGGTCAGGATGGACCTGGGAACACCAGCAATTAAGAGGTGGTTCCACGATCCTCAAAACCTCCTGACCAGAAGCCTTGCTGTTGGACGTAGTTTATCGTCATACGCAGGACGGTCTTGGTCAATGAATGCCGAATGTTTCCTTGTAAGGAAACGGCTATTATTAGCATTGTCATATCTTGTCACTCCCGGGAAAAGTCGTATCTACCTTCAAGGAATAATCTTAATAGGTATCGATGTAAAAAGAAAAATGCAGGAATTACGTTGTCTTATTTTGTTTATATACAAGTATTTTTCTTGAAAAAACGTTATGAGCTTAGTTAAAGACATAACGAGGCTAAAAATATCTGAATGAATGATTCACACGACCATTTTATCTTCTCTCCCTTAACAGAGGTCAGAAGAGATAGTGTTATTGCCGTTTCCTAGCGATTTTATTTCTGTTTACTGCTGCTATCATGACTCACTTGTACAAGGATGACAGATTTGTTAATTTGACACAATGCGGGCGATTCTCTAGAACAAGAGAGATAGGAAATTCGAAAATTCATTACTTCTAAACCCACCCACACCTATCCAACCCCAGGTAGCTCTTGCAACCTGTCAGTCCAGAAGCACCTCCCATTATCGAGGTCTTCTGTTAGTATAAGGAGCGAGATTATATCTGTCACCGGCTTGCTAGGTTTGTCGCGTAGCTTACAGCACCTGGTATTCCCTAGCGGTCACCCATCACTTCTCAACCGTCACACACACACACACACATATATATATATATATATATATATATATATATATATATATACAGGGTGCGGCTGATATTTGAGGACAGATTTTATGGATTAATAAAAAAAAAACTTGCTGAAAAAATGAATTATGTTTCATTACAAACAAGTAAACATGAAATTTACCTAACTATTATTTAATTTTATTCAATCATTGCCCCTTCACGGGGTCGAAATCGGCTGCAAGTTCTGATTAATTGGTCCTTATTTATGTCATACATTACTCGAACTATTGCAGCTTTAAGAGAGTCTTTGGTGTTATGAGGCTGTTTATAAACCTCCTTCTCAACAACGCTCCACACATAATAGTCTAGCGGGCTGATATCTGGAGAGTTAGGAGACCAAATATTGGGTGTGATGTGATCGTACAAATGGTCAGCCATCCATTCTTGCAACTCTGAGGAAACGTGCAATATCTAAATCGCTATGTTCAGCCTTTAATGCCACAATCGCAGCATGCCTTTTCATTTCATTTGTTATCATAGGGTTTGCCATTCTTGGTTTCATAAAAATAAAAGCATTAGAAGTTAGTAGGAAGCCGTATTAATCTTAAATCTGTATGTCCTCAAATACCAGCTGCACCTTGTGTACATATATATATATATATATATGATTGCGTGTGTATAGTTTCAAATTTGGTCTGTTTATTGGGAAGTCTGTTCAGTATCGAAGAGATAGACACTGTAGCTATAGATAATATATTTAAATAAGAGAGTGAAACATTCAAAGACTTATTTTCCGTCTTTGAGTTTTGCTGATATAAATACGCTTTTCAGGAGTAAGACTACTCGCCAGTTTCAATAATTCTAAGAGCATAAAACAAAAATTGTAAACTCCAAATTATTTCCGCTGCCGAACAAATTTGCTTAATCTCCACATTACTGATTCTATATTAAACGGATTAGAATAATATTTCCAGCCTGAAACTGGAATATTCTATCAAAAACGCACAATTTATCATAGAGATCTTTTGTCTTAATGCAAATTATTTTTTAAAATTCATCAAAAATTTCTCGTCGTCTTGAATTGAATCACCGACTATCGAACGAACAGGTAGGATTGATTGATTTGTTTTTTATGCCTTATTAACCACTTGCAGGCTATTTAAAGCCATGTTATGGGTCCTTACCTATAACTACAGAACGAACTTTTCCTAACACTATGTATACTACGCCTCTCAAGAGAGAGGTACGAATCGAGTCGAGGCGCAGTCTCTGACTGTGCGCGACTCCTGTCGAACTCTGTGCTTTGGCAGAGATGAACCCGGACGAGGCTTTGCCGAAGGGCAAAGTTTCGTCCGGAGTGGTAGACAAACCCTGAACCCGTTTATACGGGTTCTTAAGGGAGTATTTTTGGCCGAGCTTACGGGCTCGGAGAAACCCACGTTAAACTCGGCCTTGTACCACATACTTTCCTCGTGGGGGGACTGTTATGCCGATAGTAGTTCACTCCAAACCAGACTGACAGTCATACTAACACCTTCCACATTTTGTATTATTATTCCGTGTAATATATCTTCGTTATTTACTACTCTTGTGTTCGTGTTGTTCTTCCTTGGTTCTAACCTGGACCCTAACAAACCAGAAAATATTTTTCGATTCTAAGAATATTTTTTGGAGATAATAATGGTTTATTGATAAAAGTTCTACTAATTTACTCATAGCTTGGATGGGAAGAGATGATTTCATGCCTTTCCCATTTGTGCGTAAATGAATATAACGAACACGACTGGAATTGGAATGTGGCTCTCCGATTTCCAATATCGAACTGTTACCACGCCAGCCGCACATCCAAGTTTACAGGACCTGGTTTTCCCAAGCGGTCACCCATCTAATACTGGCCAGGCTCGTACGGGAACCGGCTATTCAACGCGATATGGCAGGTTGCATCCTGGCAGGTTGGAAGGTCAAGGAACTGTCTTTATATCCTGGCAGGTTGGAAGGACAAGGAACTGTCTTTATATCCTGGCAGGTTGGAAGGTCAAGGAACTGTCTTTATATCCTGGCAGGTTGGAAGGTCAAGGAACTGTCTTTATCTGCTTTAACATAATTATATATCAAATATGCATTAGTAACTTTTTGATTATGATGAAAACCTATTGAATCCTAATCGAGAATATATGGAATACTAAAAGGATAATAAAAGTTCAGCAAATCATTAAAGCCTCTCGAGGCAGCTACCTATGCTAAGGATGCTCTTATCGCTATGAATTGCGGTCAGTTAAACGCTTATCTATGGCATCATTAAACACAAAAATCGAAACATTAAACATACGGAAGGTCACTGAAATTGTCACATTAATCGTCAGATAAATAGAGAACCACCATAGAGATTTTAAAATATTAAATTTCGTTCAACAGTTAGGAGAAATTATCGCAACGGTTAATCACTTTTCAGCATTTATAGCCCTTCCATATGTTTCTGTATCGGTGTGTATCATGTGATATATTAATAAAAATTATCTGGTTTTAAACTGTCTACTCTATTTGATTACACATAACTTTTGTTTTTCGAATTACACTTTATTCCAGATATGTTTTCTACACATAGACAAAACTGAAAATAATTGTCAGATATGAATGTGTTTTGATTCTTGGGGTAAATTTTATATAATTAACATTCAAATGTACTTTCGAATTTCTTTTTACAAGAAACAATGCTATATTTGGACTATCACTATAATGGGATTATACTTAACTCTCTGTCATTATTAGTGCTGATTATCGTTTAAATTTGTGTATTCATTACTCAAATGTTTGCCAAAAATAACATGATTAAATGTTGCCAATTGTTCTTGAGTATATAAATAACACTGGATTACTCTGAATTAATGAAAACCAACTGATCGCAAACAACAAACCCTGACCTATTTACTGTTCTCAGTCTGTTTTAACGCTCCGAAATACGCAATGCTCCATTGCCTAAATAGATAATGGCTCATATTCCACAAACATTCAATTCTTATTTCGGTAAATCGCAGTGATTTCTTGAACAAAAGAAAAATGCAACTTCTAATTTGATTCAGTGAACAAAATGTCTTTATGTTGGAATGGAATGTCACACACTCCATATCGACTATGTGGATTGACTATATCAGTAGATATATATATAGAGAGAGATATACCTGGCGGACTTCCTCCGGCAATTAGTCTAGAGTTGGAGATTCGTCTCCAGGTGCGCTGGTCAAACTCAATGCCTCCGGGCAGAGAGGATCCCCAGACGAGGCTATGTCGAAAGGCAGAGTCTCGTCCCGGGAAACAGCTACCCGACTCCGTTTTATACGGTGAATTTTTGGCTGAGCTTACTGGCTCGGATACCCCACATTAAATTCGGCCTTGTGCCACATCTGACCGCGTGGGGCGGTTGGCAGATATTCTTGCTTCGGGAATTACTAACTTGCTAACCAATTCCCTGTCTTTCAGTAGTGTATTTTCTTTTACAATAAACCTCTCTTTCTTTCATCTACGCTTGTGTTGTTCCTTTCACTAGAGTACCACCTTTGTCTGTTTGTAACCTTCTTTCAGGGTACAACACTTTATCAACAAGGTTTTGGATAAAACGGAAACAAAAAAGACATTTATACTTAATATCAGGAAGACACAGTTGAAATTCCTATGGCATATATGAGGAAAGAGGGTTTGGAAAAATAATACTCACAGAGCAGATTGAAGGCAAGAGGGACAGAACATAATCTACCTAGAGAACTTGAGTAAATGGATGGCGGGAAAATATTCAGTAGAGATAAAAGACAAAATTTAGTAAGAGCTACGAAAGACCATGATCGCCAACGTCCTGAATGAACACGGCACATAAAAGAAGAGCAACAAACATCCTGAGCTTCAATTCAATTCATTAAGCAAAAACTAACCTCTACATACTAATGTGAGAAGCTTTAATCGTTTGTAAATGTCGGCCACATACTCATAAAATCCTCTCTAGTTAAACATATCTGTATTTTGAGAGATAAATAAATTTGACTTCTTTAATATCTACACATCTTGCGGCTATCATTCGTATCACACTTATGGATGAAACATTACAGCCTTTTATCATGTTCTAATCAGGCATTGGCTAAAAAAAATGTGCGTTTTTAACAGAAGAGCAACCGTCTGTGTATTGGCAGTTACCCATTATACTGTGGTCAATGTTTGCATTATTCATTTCCTAGCATCAGTGAACATACTCAGCTTGAAGACGCCCATCAAATGTTTAAGATCTTGTCTAGTCAACACACTCACAAAACTTATCTACTAGGCTTTTGGACGCCTTCCAATCTGCCCTGGGGTAAGTTTATTTGGACAATGTTTGAAAGCAAAAGACTTTTTAAAAAGAAAAGTAATGTTCTTTTTGATAAAGTAACTGAATTTTAAACTCAAGGGAGACATTTCTACAGATAAAGTATAACCCAAGATGGGGTGAGATTTATAATGTTCAGTTATAAGCTGAAGGGCGCTTCTTCAGCGTCTTTTTGATTATTTAAATTTTTATATATTTTTTTTTAAATTTCACAGGTTAAATCAGAAGAATTATCTTAATTCAACTAAATAAATTCATAGAGTTCAAATTAATGTGTGTGCAAAACCACGAGTTTTTCATTAAAAAATATTGAATTTGGTTAAGCTCTGAAAAATTAAATATATATTTCAGTTCCTTTCGACTGCCTTAATGACATTTTCGACTATTTTCTAATCAGACGCTTAACATATTGTCTCTTTAACAATCAAAAAATATATTAATACAATCCAGGCAATACTGCTACTATTAATCAGCAGATGTTTAAGCCCTGCTGTCATTTCTTTTTATTTATTAACAGCTCCCATATTAGATTTCTTTGCTGAGCCTACAAAGGAGGCCCTCATAGCTTTGCTGATTCTGTCAAACGCCGGACACTCTAGTGTCCTGAGATTCTTTATTTAGCGACATATAGACCCCTATGGATTATTTAATGCCGAATTCTAAATATTTTGTACACAAATTTATTACTTCAACTACGGATATTTTTACTTTCAGGGTAAATGTATGTTTTATAGATATAAACTTTGTAGATGCTCTGTTGTAGATGTTATATTTTTTACAGTAATATTCATCCTTTACAAGGCCCGGCGCCACTTGAGATAGAGTGTTACGTTAGAAGGTCGTTTGTGTGTATAGGAGTGGAAGATAACGGTTAACCCTAGCCTTAGACAGGTTAAGATTGTAGTGATTCTAGGAAACATCCTGTTGGGAGTCGGTTCCACAGAGCAATGGTTTGCGAGAAGAAGGTGTTTACGAGAAGGTATTCGCGTGGAACTAACTTATCACTAGTGGAATACGGAGGGAATGTCGGTGGTTTGCTACTATGTAAGTGGCTTGGCGAGTTTTTTGCCGTGAAGGTTTGACTTGGCGGGACCAGGGAATGTATTAGGTTGGTGCAAAAATAATGTCGTTTTCTCACATGAAATTGAACGTCAAAAAACGACATTATTTTTGCACCAACCTAATAGTTAGTCCGATCACTTTCGCTGGAAGTAGCGGCAGAGAATCGAGAGGCTTACCACATCCCGCCTGTGGGAGAGAGGTTAGAGGGTGGAGAATAATTCGTCATCCACAAGGGCTAGGAGACGCTTTTGGGCTCTATCAAGGCTAGAAAGTGAGGTCTGGGCAGCTCCCGCCTAAATATGACAACAGTACTCCATTTTTGGCCTGACCTGACTCTTGTAAATGTAGTCGATAGCAGGAGGAGACAGGTACTCACTAGAGATATATGATTTGGTATAAACCTCTTTCTTTAAGGTAGGACATTATGTTGACAGTTTTAGTATTTTCAAATAGTTTTCTCATTTTTTTCCTTGTAGTATTTATGTCTTATAGGCGTTAAGTGAATACATTCATTTAAAATATGTTTCACCGTGAGTTTTGAATTTTAAAACAGAATTCCATATAATAGAATACTTTGCAGTGACATCAATCAAAGCAATTCGATTAATTTTTTGTGTGCTAAAGTCCTTAAGATTACTGATAAACATAATAAACTGACCGATTAGTGGCTTAAATTTATTTTCTTCTTATCGAAGAGCGCTAAATTTGAAATCTAATCAATAAAGTTTTTTTTTAATAATCTTGGAACGATTACGTTACATTAAGTATTAATTGCCTGAATATAAATTAAAAAGTAAAATTATTATGCATTTATATGAACTCAAGATGTCTAAATTCCTGTGATTGACAATAAAATTATTTTGAAACTAATCGTGGAATAGCACATTTGCTTACCAACTCTGAAGAGAAGCGTCAAACAGCTGAACTGCCTCTGTATTTCTCGTTGATATGGCTACCGCCAACATTAGTACTTTTTCTTCAGTTTCTATTTATCATTTTACTAACTGCACGACCCACATATTCACCTGCTAATACGCGTTCATAAACGCGTCCTTGTTTCCGCCTTGGCAAAGAACTGCAATGATTTCGTCTATCTCAAAATGTAACAGGAAAGATATGCTGTAACTTCCGGATAACTCAGACAAGCAATTATATTGCTTAGGTACAACGTTTGGTTAAAATCTTTTTTAGAGAATAGTTATATTCACGCAAAGCTACACTGACACCGGTTCTTTAGAATACAGCAACGACATTATATAAAATTCAAACGAAAAATGGAAACCAGAAAAAAAAATGTAGCTGCTATGGAATTAAATGATTTAAGACATAGTATATGAGAAAATATTTCCTTAAATTTGTATTCCAGAAGTACTATATTAAGATCTAGTCTACAATTTAACAATCATGCGACGGGAAAGCTGACAGTAATCCCGAAAGATGATTTGCAGGTGAGTTAGAAAGTGAAAGAAACCAGGTTAGATTCAGAGAGTATGATGAAGACGACTAAGACACCATTACCCGAAATCGGTAAACTTGTTTGTTAATTTTAAACGGTAACAATTAGCAAATCTTCTTTCATGTGCCGTGTCTCTTCAGGACTTGGGTGATCATGACTCTCCACAACTTCATATACTTTGTAGGTCTAAGCAATATTTGTCTCTTTACTATCGCCAGACTTTATGCTACTATTCAGTTCATTAGATAAGTTACTCCTGTTTATCCCTACCCTTCATGCCGTCCATATGTGAGAGCCACATTTTCCTAGCTCTCTTTCTTCATTATGTATCCCAGAAATCTCAACTGTGTCCTTCTGACTATATGTACAAGTATCCTTTTGGTTTTTATTTTCCTTGAAACCTTCTGGATGCTCCCATGCTCGATCACGCAAATCTTAGCATCCTTCTATAGAACCTCATCTCTTTTACCTCAAGTCTTCTGTTTGCCTATGAGGAAATTGTCCAGCATCCACTGCCATATTGAAAGATTTATATTACATAGCAGCTCAGCATTCTATTTTTTCTTTTCTTTTTTCTAACGAAAATCTCCTTTTAATTCGTATTAAGGAACATATGCGAAATGTTAAGAATAAATACGCAGCAATCGTTTTGAAAATTATAGGGTTGATGACTTCACTATTGCAAATGAAAGGGTTTTAAAATATCTTTATAATGAAAACTTTGATATCTTACAATATCATGACTGACAAAGTTTGTTTGCTTATATATTTATGTATTTTCTCATATACAGTGTAACCCGGATATAAGAGAGTTGTCGGGACCGGAGAAGAAGTATCTTATATCCGGGTTTATCTTATATCCGGGTTTGGTCTATTTTGTTTAGGTAAGTATGGCTCTAATTTTGGAGCAGAGAAAATCACTCTTATAACCGGGTTTCTCTTATATCAGGGTCTCTTATATCCGGGTTACATTGTACATTAAATTTTGTATGTGTGCGTGTGTGTGAATAAAGGCAAAAGGAAAACATTTCTTTACCAAGGAACTCGACGGGATAGCTGACAGAGATCCCGAAAGATTACCTTAGGAGTGTTATGAAGTTAAATGTAAGAATTATATTTTGCAACGAGTGTTTTAAAACAAAAATAAATAAAAAAAATATCAAAATGGTTTCAAAAACTTTAAATTTAAACACGCTGAAATATTCTTAAAGTTAGATTTGTAATTAAACAAACTGCGAAGGACGCTGAGTGATGTAATTCAATGCCACAGTGAATTTTGTTAATTTTTAATTTTATTATTTTTTTATATTTATTGCAGATCCAAAAACAACCTAACTCCTATGTCCTAGTCGTGGATCCTGGAAAACGCCAAAAAATGGAGGCAATTGGAAGGGTAAAGTATGGTTGGACCGCCACGGTAGCCGTGAAGTCCTGTCAAGAACCTCGAAACGGTAGATTGAAGATGCTCCGGTACTGCCATTTGGGCTGGCGTCAAAGCTCTGGGTTTCGGCAGCCCTACGCAGCTCTATTACTCAAGACCGCTCGCCTCGGCCAGTGATGAACCGTGGGAACACACATTGCCGGCGTGCATATGATAGCCGTTTTTTCTGTGAAGTAGCAGTGACACGGAATTTCGGTAGCTGCGTACGTGACATGACTGTACTATTTAGAGGCACCGCAGCCCTACCTGTACAGGGAAGCCCCGAGAAAAGGTGGGGGTAAATATCGGACACTCCGCCCTTGTTCTGTTTTGGTTTACCGCAACCGGCGGACACCTATCTCAGCTGTAAAATATCTCGATCTCAAACCGAAACCGGACCTCGTAATCAAACGTTTCGATTTTATTCTCTGGCTTTGAGAGCGTGGAATATAATAACTTTGATTCACAAGCAAAACACCTAACAACCTGTAAGGAGAACCGCGCTTATCTCCCCCCTCCGACATCGACGTAACCGCTCTGAGCGAAACTCGTTTCTCTGGAGAAGGCGGTGTGAAGGATGTGGGCTACACGTTCTTCTGGAAAGGAAAGAATGCTAATGAACATCACATCCATGGCGTCGGAGTTGCCATTAAAACCGAGTTGATTAAGAAACACAACCTGGCGCCAACGTCAACAAGTGAACGTCTGATGATCATCCGAATCCTGCTTCTCAACAAGATTTACGCTGATCCCAGTCTATGCTCCGACCCGAGACTCATACGGCGAAATTAAAAATGCTTTCTACGACTTTCTTAATGCTGTTCCGCGAAACGATAGATTATCCTTGGTGACTTCAATGCTCGAGTTGGTCACGATTACTATCACTGGCAAGGCATACCCGGCAAACATGGGATTGGAAACTGCAACGGAATTCTGCCGGAAAACGACTTTATATTTATGAACACAGTCTACCGTCTTCCATCCCGCCACGAAGCAATCTGGCCACACCCGAGGTCAAAACACTGACATATTATTCATTACACGTTGACAAAGATCCGTGACAAGAAGGACGTGAGGATCACCAGGCGCTGATGATTGCTGAACCAATCACCGGCTTGTGATCTCTCGTCTCAACTCTTCCATCCGTTCATCACCTCCTCAGTATCCAAATACTCAAAAGCGCAAACCGAGATACGACTGTCGCAAACTGAAGGACCCAGAATCATCCCAAGCCTTCCAAGAAGCAGTTGACAAAATGCAGAAACCAAGGTCGTCTACTGGTGCTTGACAACTTTTGGCGGCCTAACCCTCACCTCAGAAAAAGAGATCAAGCATTATTGGAGAGAACATTTCCATCCTCCTGAATAACCACTCTAAAACCCTAGAAGTCCTCTTCAGAAACACTCCGCAGTGACCAGTTAAATTATGTATGGCTCTTCCTACATTATCCCAGAAATTCATGAAAGCCACCAAATGAATGAAACCTGTAAGAGCACCCCGATCCAGACAACATCCCCCTGGAGATCTTCACGCATGGGGGCACAGATTGAGAACTAAGCTGATGCTTCGAATGTCGGACATCAAGACCATCATTACCATCTTCAAGAAAGGACACCGGTCAGTGTAAAACAACTACCGCGTCTAATTCATCTGCATTGCCTGCAAGATTTTCACCGGAATTATTCTGTATTTTTGCTGAATGTTGCGGAAGAAGTACTCCCAGAATCTCAATGCGGCTTTTGGCGGTCACGGGAAACGATTGATCTTAGCGCAAGGTAACTCTTAGGAAAAAGTTTATGAACAGCAGCAACCCCTCTTCTTCATCTTTTGGGACCTCTGCAAAGCCTTCAACAAGCTTTCCCTATCAGCGATGTGGTCTGTACTTCGTCGCTTTGGTTGTCTCGTTTTCTCCGTCAACCTCATCATTGCGCAACATGACGGCATGGTAGAACGCGTCTGCACGCAGAATGCACTCTCCGTACGATTTCCTATCTCCGGAGGTCTGAAACCAGGCTACGTCCTGGTTCCAACCCTGTTCTCCATCTACCTAGCGGTTATGCTCAATGAGATCCCACGTGGCTCTACTAATGTTAACATCCGCTATAGCCTGGACGGTAGACTCTTCATCACATCCGCTCATTGAGCCTTCGGAAGACTCAGCAAGTTAGTATTCAACAACCAAGGACTCTCCCTCCGGACAAAACTCATGGACTCTGTATCTAAAAGACTTGCAAAAGCTTGAACGTTTCCAACAAGCCAATCTCCGACAGATTCTCAACATCAAATGACAAACCCGATGCACTAACACCGAAGTCCTCAATCGTTCGGAAATGCTGAAAATTGTAGCTGCCATCCTTATGCATCACCTCAGGTGGTCACATGTCACCCTTCAAGACTCCCACACACCATCCTTTACAGAGCTCGTCAACGGCAAATGATATCGCGGAACCCCAATGCGCAGATTCAAAGACCAACAATTCTTCCCTCCTTCAAGCCGAAATCAACCCTAATACCTGGGAAACGGAAGCCGCAGACCGTGCATCCTGGTGAAGAGCAATTCATTTCGTTTTTTTTTCACTTTCGAGGAGGGGAGAAAGATTGAAGAGGAAGTCAAAGAAAGGTAACTCAAGGCCCGGCAACTCCAGCAAAGATCATCGCCCTCACTACCATGCGATCAATGCCCGAAATTTTTCCATTCTCGACTTGGCCTCCTCAGCTATGTCGGGCTCAGCCATCGTGGAGGCATCGGAAGAACCCAACTCAAAAACAAGTGATGCCGATGACAATATTAGTTAAAAGTTATTTTATTATCATTTTGTTTATTATTATGTAATTATTATTTATTTTAATAAATTATTTATTCATTTATTTGTTTTAAATAACAGAAGGTTCAGTTAATTGTTTTCTTTTTATTCAAAATAAATTATGGTTATGTATATTGGCTTGAAATGTTTTCCTTTTGTCGTTATTCATACTGTCTTCTTACACATATTTTATTTATATCTTAAGTTTTAAACACATTCAGTAGTCAGTACTAGTTCACTGGAGAACACAGGTATGTCTCAAATCTTTCCATGACTCCAGGGACCGTGCAATTCTCTCGCACGTCTTCCCACGAAACACCTCCAGTTATTCTTTACATATTTTGTTTGGTCCTTTCTTACGATGTTTGCTTCCCATTGGTACCAAAGAAACATTTTTGTTTTACTTTATCTGCTATCGTTTCTTGTTATGCGTTTCGCTCATCTCTCTTTTTGTCATTTGATACTCTCTATATCATTTATCTTGATCTGTTATCTGATACCTGCTGATATCATGTCTCACGCAGTTGAACTTACTCTTTGCATTGACCATTGTGTGTTAACTAAGATTGCTTTCAAATTCTTTTGCTCGTTTCACACCCGTTTTAAGCATATTGGCAAGGTGTTTCTCGTTATATTTCTATATTTATCTAATGTTTTCTGTTCCATCGCTATATATCGTTTTATATAATTTACGTACTATTTTGTTTTATATTGCCACCTTTAAGTATATGTATACTTAGACTTCATTTTTCTTTTTCAGAAAATTACAATTTAACCTTACTTTTGTATTTTTCTGTTCGTTTTTAAAACTATATTCAGACTTTCTCTATTTAAGCCATTTAGCATTTCTTTAATTCATCTGATGATTCCGATATTAATAAAATGTAGATCGTTTAAATATTCACCTCTTTTGTTTACTCCCATCCCTTTCCAGAATATATTTCAAGGCATGCTGAATCGTATCCACTTGACTTTTTTCATTCCATTTCCGCTTTTTATTGATCTTATTTTATTTATGCTTTTGATATATTATAATTTTATCATACAGACAAAAACAGTTTACTCACTACAAAGATGCAACTTCGTTTCGGTACATTTCAATTGCACCTCGACCGGTGAGAACCAAAAAGGGTTATGAACAATTCTGCTTGTCACTTCCTTTTTTCCATTTGTTTGAGAAAAAAATATACATGAATCAAAAAGGTGACGGAGTGAAACAATTTGTAGAATTTTTCTGACGGCAGACGACTACAACAAATTAATTATAAAAAAAATTAACTAAGACTTATAAAAAAGCTCATAATAACAACATGAATATGGTAGACAGTATCAACAGAACTAGTAAAATTATTACTGAAAACTTAAAAATAAGTGATAGAATAGGCAAACTGGCTGAAAGGGAATGCTACATCACTCTTAAGGACCACAAACATGATTTTGAGGAAGACCCCACTACCAGAATGATAAACCCAACCAGACCCGACATAGGAAAGATAAGCAAAAGAATCCTAGAAAGGATCACTAGGCAAATCAAAATATGCCTTGGATTAATACCAAAGAAGTCATCAATTGGTTTACCAACATCGACAATAAGCCTGATTGCACCCTAATACAGTTCGATATTATGGATTATTACCAGTCAATATCAAGAGATCTCTTCACGACTGCCCTGGAGTTTGCTACTGCATATTCTGACTTAACTAAGGAAGAAATGAATATAATTGTTAGTGCAAAATTTCTGTCCTCATCCATAATGGGAACCAATGGATTAAAAACACTAATGACAATTTTGACATCACCATGGGACCTTTAGACTCTGCAGAGTCTTCTGACCTTGTCGGTCTATTTATACTATAAAATCTAACCGCGCACCGTGAATTAGACATTAAGGACATTGGGCTATACAGGGATGGCGGGCTCATGGTAGTGAGGAGCTCCACAAATTTTAAAATAAATAAAATTAGAAAGAAAGTATAATAGTGAATTCAGAAAACTAAATTTAAAAACTATAGTCAACACTAAATTAAAAAGGGTAAACTTTCTCGACGTAGCTCTAGACGTAACTTAATGAACAACATATACAGAAAACCTAACACTAATCCCTTGTATGCACACCCTAAGTCAAACCTTCCTCCATCTATAATTAAGCATATACCCACATCAATAGAGAAAAGAATCAGCATGAACTCCGCCAATAAGGAAATATTCCGACAACACAGTAATTTTTATAACACAGCCTTAAAAAATATCGGATACAAAAACGCTAACGTAAGTTATAGAAACAATAGTACCAACAGGAAGGAAAACAGGAAAAGAAAAATCATTTGATATACCCATGAGTTCAGCCAAATGGTTAGTACTAAGCTAGGACATAAGTTCCTATCTTTAATTGAAAAACACTTTCCTACTAATAGCAGACTTAGCGAGATCTTAATAAAAACACCTTAAAATTAAGTTACACTGAAAATCTAGAAAGAATTATAAAAAAACATAATAAAATCCTGGAAAAACACGCATGCCAAAACAATATTAATAAAAACCTAAACTAAAATTAGACAAAAATAATGAAAGATTATGTGATTGTAGAAACCCTGAAGACTGCCCGTTGGAAAATAAATGCCTCATAAAATCTGTGATATACCAATGCACTGTCTCACCCATTGAGAGCCCTAACACTGATAGGATATACATTGGGTCAACGAAGAATAAATTTAAAATTAGATGGAGACAACACAAAAGCTCCTTCAATAACATTAGAAATAGAAATAAGACATCTCTATCCAAATATTTGTGGCATTTAAAAGAAATGAATAAAACTCCAAAAGTAAAATGGAAAATAATAAATAGAACAAGAACTTGTAAAACCTGGGATGACCCATGCCCTTTATGCCTACATGAAAAACTACGCATTATTAAGTTTCTAAATAATGAACATTTATTAAACCATAGACATGAGTTAACGGTTTTTTGCCGACAACAACAAATTTTTGCATTAAATAATTAGCCTAAAAAAAATTTAAATTTCATAGTCTAATTAAAGCTTAAAAGCTTAACCCAATCATAAAATTGAAAAACCCTTTATGAAGTCGTCAAAAAAACAAATTGTAATTCAGTGCGACGCGTTTATATATGAAACAGCCATTTGGAAAAAAATTTAAAAAATAAGTAAAAATAAATAAATAAATAGATAAAATAAAACAAAATTCTCTAGACACTTCACGACATATGGTGCCAAAAGCTATCTTTCGCTGTGACTGACCAGACGATATGCATACATGAATGCCATCGTTCGCTTTGAAATGGATACCCTACCCTACCTCGGCTTGACCTCTTTCCGAAAGTGACTGATATGAGGATAAAAATTAACTGTTAGACCCCTTATCAAAATGGTCGCCCCAGCCGTTTCCATAGTAATTAATTTTGCGAACGAACATGCTTATAAAGATGCGTAAATTTCAAGATTGGTTATTCCTGAATTTTCGCTTGAGGATGAAACAGCACTCGATACCTTAATTCAATTTAATTTTAATAATTATATTGAGGGTTTCGGCTTTCGTTTTTGAAACATGAGAACTCTTATGTAGCGAAGTAATCATATTTATTAGAAAATAATTATAATTTAAGCTCTACTTCTGTATGGAGCACTGTTTTTTAAAAATAAAAACAAAAATACTAAAGAACTCCGGATTATTTACCTAACGTGTTCTTTGCTATTTTTATTTATATATATATATATATATAATTACTAGAGCTATAAAATTCAATAATAAATGCAATAAAAACGGATATATTAAAATCAAAGTCTATCAATAACCAAACATATAGTTACTGTAGGGAGGTAAATCGAAAATCAATTTGAATTATCCTTCCTCAGTACCAAAAACATGCCTTGGCTATAGAACTGTGAATATCAGTGGTTATTTAAGAAAAGATCAGCTATCACCGGTCTCGATGTATTGCCGTATCTATATAAATTAACACAATTTTCTCCGGCAAGATTCAAACCTATAGTCTGCTTTAAAGGCAAAATAGAAGATTAATCTGACGTGGCGCTCTCTGTAGCCGAGCGGTAAAAGCACATTAGATCAAAATGTGGTTCCTCCTGTAAACACAGGTTCATTTCCTGCCGCAGGGCTAATTTTTGAAAGTTATATCGAGTATGCATTCCGGTATCTACTGTTAAAAATAAATACAGTTTAAAATAAATGTATATTCAAGTACGTGTATCCACTAAAAATAACATCTGAAGTAATATATATATATATATATATATATATATATATATGTCCACAGACCTACTATTTTTCTGTATCACGGCTCCTCGGTGTGGCTAGACGTCTAATTTCTTCAAGCAGAGAATGAAACCCGACTAATTTGATATCAGTTAGATATATTACCCCTGGGCCATGAAAGGAAGGGAATTTTAACGTTTTTCTCTACGAAATATATATATATATATATATATATATATATATATCTCAAATTTCAAGTGGGCAGTAACTGACCACGGCTGCCAGTTTCATGTGCGTTCACGGAATCATCAGGCGGTTGGTAGCTGCAGTTTGCGAAAATAGGAACTCCTATACCAACAGGCAGGTCCAAGAGGGTAAGCCAACCTAAATCGCCAGGGGGAGGGTAACTTATCCGGCCAAAATCAATATATATATATATATATATATATATATATATATATATATATATATATATATATATGCAATATTCTTCTCAATAGAGCTCTGAAGAGCGAGGAATGAAAACTATTAAGATTTTTGTCCTCTTTCCGGTAACGAGAATCTTTTATTATTTCCTGATATTTTATTTCATTATGTCTGTTTTAACTGCCGATATTGAGACAGACATACAATCTGGGCGTGATATTTCCGCCTCATATTACGCGCATTTTATTATATGGGTCAAAAGATGTACTAGACCCACTGTCTCTTAGCTTCACATTTTCATGAATTATTTTCGCCCTATCAAATCACGTTAGGAAAAATAGCCGTTAAGGTCTTTCTCTCAATTCTCACTCATCTGAAGACTAAAAGAAGATACTCAGTGGAAAGAAAGAACAGGCTCAGCGATGGCATGCATCCATTTCTCAAAAGGGCCGTCAATGTAGCCAATAACAATGCTTAATGAGAGTTCCACTTCTTTTAATGTATTCTCTGTTTTGTTTGCGCATGTGCGTTCACGCTGATCCCATGTGGATGAAAAAATACCTTTGATGCCCTCAACCTCGTTTCAGTGGAAAAATCATTTGTGGTGGTGGAGTTTTTCAGAAGCGGCTCTTAACAGAGCATCTGACCTATTCCCCCCCATCGTAATCGGCCCACACAATGTGATAGTCATCTTTTCAAATACAAATTTGTGATCGATAATTTTCTTTCTTGAGATAATTAGATAACTGAGTATTAGCATGCATCTTCATTTTATGTATACAAGTATATGTATAACGGATGAATACATGTCGAGTAAATATAGGTTTTTACATCGCTTCGCTTAATCTGGAATAAGTTTCGGGCTCTCAGTGAGAAAGAAAGTTTCTACTTCGATTAAATGACTTTCAAATTAGCGTGTTAACCACCGTCCTTCGTCAATGCACCCAAATCAATCAAATACATAACTGATTTTACTAAATTTAGCTTACATTTTCTGATTATTGAGTTTACCTTTATTTCTTTCATATTTACGTTCGTCCTAATGTCCTCATTTTTGTTGTTATAACCATATTTTTGGCCGTTGTACCTTCCTGCCTTCTCCACAATCTACCCCATATAGATTAAAAAGGATCCAGTTCCAATTACCCGTACGTTACCCGGATCGACATACACCTGATGAAGGCCGAAGGGTACAACTACCGAAACGTTGGGATAATGATAACAAAAATGAGGACAATAGGCCAAATGTAAATCGTGTAAATCATGCTCTTCATTCCAGAAATTCAGACAAATTATTCCGTTAGTTTTTTGTAACGGAAATATCTTATTGAAACTTTTCGTCAATGTTGCTTCTATATTTTATTTTTCTCTGTAAATTTGTTAACTAAATATATATTCTTTTAATAGTTACATATATTAATTCATATTCTTCTGGATATAATTCCAAACAGAAAGCTATCAGAGACCATGATTGATTGATTGATATTTTTTACGGCTTATCAACCTTCTGCAAGTTATTTAAAGCCAGAAAATATTTTCAGGTTGTAAGAATTTGTTTATTTTTAGATAATAATAATAATTTAATGATACAAGTCTTATTAATTAACCCATAGCCGGGGTAGAAGAGGTGGATTCATAGCTTTTCCAGAGGTAATTGCGCGTAAGTGAATATAAAGAAACCAACGGGAATTCGAACTTGGCTCTCTGATTAGCAATTCCGAGCCATTATCCATTACACCACCCGCACATCCAAACTTAAAGGACTTGTTCTTCCCAAGTGGTCACCCATCTAGGTACTAACAAGGCTCGACATTGGTTAACTTCGGTGATCTTACGGGAACCGCTTTTTTTACGTGATGTGGTCGTAAGCCATTTCAGCGACCAGGTATGTCAGATATGAAAATATAATTCGCTGTGAACAATTCAATTATATTTTCTTCATATACGATCTGCCTTAAATCATTCACGGGTAGTGTTCAAATAGTCATACAGATTCCAAAGAGAATGTAATGAGACTGAATATATAATCCTGAAAATAGTCTCCGTTCGAGAATTGCTTCTGTGCAAGTTATCTCCCCTGATAACGATCTATTTGATTACCAGTGATCAACTCCATATCATTTGTAGATTTGTATTTTTTTTTAAATTTAAAAAAAGAAATATATTATTTTAATTTGAAATCAGCTTTATTTTGATTCCTCGCTAAATGGTTCAACTTAGCAGTGCAGTAGTTATAAAACCACAGAACCTGATTGTGGTGTAGTGGACCGTGGGGTGAAGATGTGAAGAGATATCAGAAGGTTAAAATTTCCTGTTAGCCGGTCCAGCTACATGGGACTGTTGGACTTTAATTAAGTCCAACAGAAGACAAAGAAAACAAACAAGACCGATATACATGGGTAAACAAATATATATTAATAACAAGCTAAACAAAGACATGGACAGTTACATAGTGTATGTGTGGAGAAATTATGTGTGTGTGTGATGTAGTGAGTGTTCGTACGTACGTGTATTGTTCTTAGCGTGTTCCCAGAATTTGGGAAACGCTGTATCTGTGAGAGGTCACATATTGGTGTTAGAGAGATTTACCTCACCTCCACGTGAGGTGGCGGCCCAAGGCCTAAGTGGAAAAGAGAGATCGAGGCGAAGGGTCAGCTAGTATTTATAGCCAGGGGCGAGAGAGACCACTGTTGAAGGATTAAGGAACTGAGGAGGAGCTAACTCCGACAGTGGTATCAAACAGGTAAGAATAGCAAAAAATATAGTTATTATAAAAAGGAGAAAAACTAATTTCCATTCCTTTCTTGTCAGACCTCTATCAAGAACAAAAAAATGAATGTGCACAGCGAATAAAACTGAAAGGATGATATTAAATATATATTCATCAAAGGCAATTGATGTGCGAGATTGAATATATATATTTATATCTGAAATGTTCATACAAGGTGTGTATGCGTTTTTGTAAGAGATTTGATATCTGGAAAAAAGTGATCTTTAGTACTTCTCTTATGGTGATTTTCACGAGCCTGAATAAGTACGTCTTTCTAGTTTGACTGCCAGGAACCAAAGAGGATGTTTGACTTTCGCGCCTAACGATCCCTCGGGCAGTTCACGTGACCATCTATATATCTATTTTTAGCTTTTTAAATGGTTAGTCAAAGGGAGATAACTTTTCTCTCTCTCAACAAAATAACGCCCTTGGAAAATCATCATCTTTCGGCTGTTATTACCCTGTAACCCAGTCCATGTTGCATGTTAAATGAACAAGTAGTCCCCATTACATCGAGAAATGACATTACGAACTTTGCATGGTATATCAACGATTTTAGGATAATTTAATTTGATACTGACCGTAATTTACCCCTTTCGCAATACTTCAAACTGGATGAATTTGCAAAACTTGAATCGCTTATAAATCCAGTAGAGCTAAACACTGTTTGCTTCTTTTAATGAACAAACCGGTTTTCGTCGTCCATTTTGGTTAAGATACACCTAAATAGAATAATGTTCTAAATCATAAAAATAGAGGCTCGATTACACAACTTATATGAAATTCGATTTAAAAATAGTTGTTTTAAAAATATTTAATAAAAGATAAAATAATAACGTGATTAAAGATAAAATTATAATACGATTAGCAATCTTTTAATGGGTATCTTTAAAGCTAATACGCTATTAGCTTTAAAGATACCCATTAAAAGATTGCTACTCGCATTATAATTTTATCTGACTTTATCACAAACATGTTGATTTAAGTCTTATCTCTATTGTACAAAACAAAAATGCCACAACAGAGTGTTTATTTATGAAATCATTCTTTTGTCAAGATCAAATCTCAAACGGTGCGTGACTGATAGACACAAAAAAAATTCACCATGATTATATCTAGCCATATTTAATTACATTTTGTAAATTTTACTATAAAACCCAAAACCATACAAAAATATGAAATGACCATATTAATAAAGATAATATATCTTAATATAGGAAATGATGCATTGTCTCAAAAAAATGCGTAAATATTTTGTGCCATTATTTTATGGCAATGAATAAATGTTAAAAACAGCAGAACATAAGGAAGAATAATGCCATGTTTTATGAAAATGAGTGAGTCTTTCCAATAACAACCCCCAAAGACCGCCATTATTTTTATTGTTGTATGGCTACCCGTTCACAGAATTCAACAGATTTTATTCTCTTTCTTTATTTCGACCTGAAAGAAATACTGGATACTGAATAGGGGTATATTTTATATACATAAAAATTACGTTGCAATTTTTTTTAATTTACAGACTGAGCAAGCATAAAATCCTAGCATCCATATCTATACTACACAAAATCATGTATTGGATTTTAGTGAACTTCGTCCGGTGCTGTTAACCACAATTATAAAACTGATTCTACTTTAGCAGTGATTTCTTTTAAATATGTCTTAGCAGTACAACGTTGTAGTTGTTACGCAAAATTCGGAGGAATTTGAAAAGAACACGCCGCGAATCGAATATCGTATAGACCAATGCCTTTCGTGAGGAGTACGCTTTATAAGATCGTGCTAATGTATGAAATTCTCTCCTAAAGTAGAAAAGGACTGCTTCGAAAGAGATGGTGAAAACGAGTTGTTAGATAATGTTATTTATCTGTTGTCGGATTTCTTCAACATTTATGTATCACTCTATAAGCGCAGACATTTTCATATTTATGGGTTTTAATCTAATATTAAACATTTCATTATGTATATAATACTAAATATTTGCTTCTGTATGTAACTTCTAAATAGCCAAAATTGGGCATTGTTGCTTTAAAATATATTAAATTATATATAAAAATGTAAAATAATTTGGGTAATTCACAACTTAATGATAAAATCGTAACATCTGTAACCGATCTGGATTGGGAAAAGATTATTCAAGGGAGTTAACTATTAAATATTAATTATAAGTTACTATCGCTTATTTATTTACTTGTTTCAACATATGACATAAGTAATGTAATCTATGGAAGAACGAATTCAATGATAATCATTTTTCACTTATAATTTCCTCTTGAATGTGACCCAACAAGTGACAAGCTTGTTTAGGGAATTTTAAATATTGGAATCATTAAAATAAAAATAACGTCAATATTTGAAACATTAAGATAAAAATAACTCCAGTTCGAAAATAGCGTAACATTCAAATCTATTCTTAGTCAAATTTTTAAAAAAATACCTGATTCAGTTCAGAGAGTCTTTTCATTATTAATTTAAAGGTATAAGTAGAGCCTTAATCTCGAAAGAATATGGGTGTATTCTGTTTGAGAAAGCTCTAAACTTGCAACTGACTCGTTACCGGAATACATTCAAAATAGTAAAATTTCAGTGTTTGAAGAAATGTACTTAAAATAGCAGCGAACTCTAATTATTTGTAACATTTATTAAAAAACAAGCAAAGTTACAAAAACAACGTTCGTTCTACTGTTATGCTTACTTAAGAAGTATTTTAATAGCCACTACAAATATCAACGAAACTTCAAAAATATCAATTTCTTCGTAGCTGTTTATTTTTCAATTTATAATTTTATTTTCACCGATTTATATATATATATATAAAGATATATATATGTGTGTGTGTTTGCGCGTGGTGAAATACACAGATACGTACTTAGTAATGTTTATTTTGAGAAATTTATTTAAACGATGTAAATTGAGAAAGCCATTAAAATGTGGGGCAAATGCATTGAATTCAAAAATAGTAGCAAAGTAAACCAATTAAGAAATAAGAAATTGTTCTTAATATGTCTGTCTCTTTCAAGTGGTCCCGATTTTATTTGACATGATGATCAATTTATTAATGAGTGTTTGTATAACAAGTCTGTTCTGGGCAAAGAAAACCCTTTTCAGATGTAGTATAATTTCTAATGTTTTGTTTTTCGAATTGGTTACATCTAAGCATTAATAGTTTTATTTTATTTATCCTTATAACAAAATAATTCTTTAGTTCGATTATATAATTTATTTTAACAGTATTTCAATCGATTTGAACTGTTTGAATATTTTATGAGATCGATCGATTTGGGGGGGGGATTTTTTCTATTTTGAATAAATTTAAACAACTATTGAAAGATGTCATTGCTATCGCAGAAGACATCTACTGTAATGTACTTGCTCTTCAATGATGTTAAAGAAAAGAAACAGTATTTCTAAGTGTCTAACACTGCTTCCAAAGCCTGCTACTTGCCAGCTGTAGAACCAGTTTGTATTGTTTGCCTCAATTTATGACGCATGCGTATTGTCGTCTACCTTCTTCAGAAAAAAAAAGCCTGACCCGTCGAACCAGGCAACTTTATTCCACCGATATTAGTTCCAGTTCCGATACTTGAATGCCCTTTGAAGACGCTTTTGGGGATGTACATCGGTTAGCATAAGTATATATAGACTGGTCTGCAGTTACACAAAAATCTTGGGGAAAAAGACTGATGTACTGTGTTTTGTGACGGCTGCCTTCTTTCACTTCGTTAAGTCTATCAGCACTTTGTGCTACAGTATTAGTCCTTTTGGCTCGGACTTGGTGGATAGTCTTCGTTCATTTCTCACATCGATAAGATTTGGCTGCTCAATGCTTTGTTCTTGATTGGTAATATTCCCTCGTCGGACCACAGCCGATATACAGCTGAACGTGAACAACTAACAAGTTGTGCTGTTTGGAAAATGTCTTCCAACAGTAACAATTCAGCCTTTATCAAAGCCATTCTGATCTTTCTTATTGTCAGTAACTAAGTGATTCAAATTTAAATATTCATAGTTCGTTTACCTGTTTATATATGTCCTACCGTCGTATGTGCAATTGTAATATGATTGACTTTATTAGTATGCGTACACTGATGGGCAAAACGTCATAGAATAACAGTATGTAAAGATAATGGCATCTGGTCAGTATAAACAAAGATTACGCTGCTTATGACAAGGTCACATGAATTATCAGAATTCGAATAAGGTAGGATAAAGGGTGTCAAATGAATAGGACATTCACTTTCTGAAATTGTAGAGACATTTGGCATCACTCAATCTATAGTGTCACATCTGAACCAGGAATAACTGATGGAAGGTATTACTGTCTTCCGTGGACAGCGTAGTGGGCGACCACGGTTCATTAGTGACCGTGACCAGAATTATCAGGCTAGAATTATATGTGGAATCAGACAAGCAACTCAAATCACCTGCACATTTAATGCGGTAGGTACCAGATGTATACTTGTATTTCAGTTCAGTGTTCTTTAGCTTTGATTGAATAAGAAAGCAAAAGACATTCCAGGATGCCCCTGTTAATATATATATATATATATATATATATATATATATATATATATATATATATATACTCAAGTTTAGGATTGGTATATACGGAGTGAATTCCAATAACCAACAATTACTATTCTTTAAAGAGTGCTCAATACAGAGTAGAGCAGATATAATTATTTATTTGAATATTACAACATAAATATGTTATATTTATGTTGTAATATTCAAATAAATAATTATATATATATATATATATATGTATATATAGGTTTTATTGAATACTAAATGCTTAAATAACCCGTGGTAGCATCTGTAGAATTTACTTAATACACCGAAACTTTCACTCACCTTGATGATTACATTGTTAAACAGCAAATAATAAAATCATGCTCTGTATCGGAAGTAAGCAGGTGCTAGAATCTTCATAAGAGTTATAAAATAAACATGAACAAAGATATTATCATATAATACTTATATTTTGATCGATAAATTACGCAAATATTAAATCCTAACCCTAACATACTGAAGAGCTTGCAGCAAAGGCCTTGCTGTCGGATGTTGTTTATCGTCATACCCAGGACTAAATATTTATCTGAATAAATCAGATTAACTTGTACTATTCTATATGTAAGATTGTTTTTTAAAAACGACCCCCTTTATTTTTTAATATAAACAATAGAATATTATGACTCCTAGACCCCCAAAATAATGATCACGTTGAGCACATCAGCTTTAAAAATGTATGTCTAAGAGATTCCTAACGTATTTTTATCTTTTCGTAACAATTGAGTTTAATATTATGCTCGGTGGGGGTTTTCTGCTGTTTCATATTTGTTACATATCCAGATAAATGTGGTTAGCAACTAATGAACATTCATAACAGAAAATTTTGACTGGTATATTTGTGGCTAAATTTATGGAAGAACAATTTTAGGAATTGTACTGTCTTTATTCAATCTCTCATCTTTCTCAGGTTCTTCATTTCAGCTCCCAAATAATCCTTTACCGTGTCTACTTTCTCAAAATGTGATAAGGGTTATTGAATATCGATAGGCTACCATAAAGTATACATGCGATATAACTTGAACAATCTCAGATGAGTTTCACAAAAGCGGATAAAATTGATTATTCTATTACAATAAAATGCAACGATCTTGTTTGATTGAACTTATAAGTTCTCGACTAGAACGAACAAATTGCAAACAAGATATATCTATCCTAAATTAAATAAAAGAAAACACTGCATGAGTTGTCTTTCATTTGCCTTTATTGTATGTTTCAGACTCAATATTTCTCGTTCGGCGACGTCTAGTCAACCCTTATTCGGCCTCCTATGTATGCCTTATTTCATATTAAGCATGGATACCTTCCACCTTTTCATCTTGTCTTCGCTAAGTCGACATAAAAGAAATAGGTACCAGTATTTCTTAAATATTTGAGATGTACACTTTTTCACTAACACTTTTCTGAAATATTCACCAGTTTCATTTAGTTTTATTTTATTTTTTTGTATAAATATTCTGGTTTAGAATTTTAACCGGACACACAAATGCACACTTGTGTCCTCGTCTTGGGTTGACTACTCATATACTATGGACATGCTACGCAGAGAATTAAGTACAGCTGTGAATTAGAGGTATACGAGTACTATTTGACTTTTATTTTAAAATAATCTAAATTTTATTTCAAATATATTTTAAAGAATTATTTAAAAAATTTATTTTTAAAAAAAAAATTATTTAAAATAATAGTATACGGTAAATTAAAGTTGATCGCAACCATTTGATGAAAACTGAATTTTACGAAACGCACAAAATGAAAAGCATATATGAAATAAAAACAAAGATAAAATTAAATTAAAAAAAACAAAGATTTTAATTTTAAAAGGTCACTTGAAGTTCATTTATTCTCAACAGATCGTTAGATCACGAAACATGACTTAACCCGTCACTACTATTTTATCTAAGATTAAACCCACCTCCAATCTCTTGCCGTGTGACAGTCTTTTTGTCTGTCTATACGGCCCCGTCGGTCTCTCTCTCTCTCTAGCAAGCGTTGACAAGCGTATTATTAATATATATACTAGCTGTGCCCTTGGAAATTCTACGGAGTTTTTATAACACTGATTTTTAGCTTAAGTTATGAACGTAAGTACTGATTGATGTCAGAAATAAATTACTTCTGAATGCTACTTTTCAATTTTAATTCTTTTTATTTTTATGTGCCATGTCCTTTAAGGACGGTGGCCTTCATGGCTCTCCACCTCTTTCTATCCCTTGCAGCTCTCAACAAGTTCCTTCCCTCTGCTTCCTCTCCAGACCACGTTCTGTCATCCACCTGCCCAAGTCCGCCAGGTATGTCATACGCTGTTTTCCCTCGTCTCTCTTTCCCTCTATTCGACCCGTGAGTATCAGATTCTCCAGGCCCTCCTACCTCATTATGTGTACCAGAAACTTCAGCTCCCTCTTCCTGGTATTAAGTATAAGCCTCCTCCTTGTTTGTAACCTCTCTAAGATCTAATCGTTGCTCACATGCTCGGTAATTACTCATGTGAAAATACATTTTACAAGGACTTGCAATGTGGAATGTTTGCAACGACAGCTTACACCTATAAATCTCAATTTTTGAGATATTTTCAATGAATTTTCACTCGGATTGTTAACATTTTAAAATAATACTGATTTTATTTTCTAAAATATTTTTCTGATGAACTGTACACATACTTGATTATATGAAAAGTCAACGCAAGGAAATATTTTCGTAATAAAATTGATATTAATCAACTAATATTTGTAAACATTTCAGGATATACATATATATAAATGATCAAGATACTATTGGGAAGATCATCTTATTATATCCGTTTTATTAGAAATACGTACAATAACTTACCTGGAATATTTTTAAATGTGAATATATACACTTTACGCAAAGTTACAAGCCATTTTACATATGACGTCACTTATACAAAATATACATAAATTTAAATCATAAGTATGGCATTTCTTAAAATGTTCTGTGTGACACTGGTAGCATTAATATTAATAATCCTAATAATAACTAGATGTAGAAACATTTTCTCTATAAATTCTATCCGTGTTCACGAAAACTTATGAGGGTGGGCGGAAAAGTTCATAGGTTGATTATGAAGGAGTGATGCTCTTGCTGTGAATGGTGCCTGCATTCATTTTAACTCTTTTTCTTTATTAATAACTGCATTGCTTTCTGTTGGGTAAATTGATATCTGATCGTTCAAAGAAGACTGTTCATTCTCTTGATAAACAAAAAGTCATCAACAGCAGATATGACGTCATTATCACTGCCATAATTGTTGCCAGTCAATTTTTTCATGTCGGGGAAGAGATGATAGTGAAATCAGAAAAATAGTTCGAGTGATCAACCAGTTCAAAGCCACAGTCACGTACAGCAGCCATTGAAACAAAGGACTTATGTGCTGGAGTATTTTCCTGATGAAACAAAACCCCCTTCGTCAGTTTTCCAAACTGACGAAAGAGTCTTGTTTTGGGTGTTTGGTCTTAATAGCGTTTCGTCACTGCATCAACAAGGTGGCATAATACTCTCCATTGATGGTATGGCCTTTATGAAGATAGTCAATAAACACAATGCCTTTTGAATCCTAAAATACTGCGACTATCACCTTCCCTGAAGTGAAGAGGAGTGATTCCACTGCATGGATTGTCTCTTTGTCTTTGGCTCAAAGTGATGAGCCCAGCACGCATCCTAAGTTTGAAACCAACTAGATATACCACAAACAATGTCAGGTTTCTCGTCATTTATTCAGCCAAATGCGCTTTTGTTCAGACGTCAGAAATCTTCCTCATGCCAAATTCATTGTACAGAATATTCTCAATTCGGGATATGTTAATAGCATTGGCTATTTGATTTATCGTAAACCGCCTGCCATCCATCACCATGTGTTGAACATGATCAATCATGGTCGCTACAGGATGTTCAGGCCTTCTGTCATCTTCAAGGGTCTCCCTTTCCCTCCTAAATTCAGTTGCCCACTTTTGCCCTGTTGATAAAGCTGGCGCGTCATCCCTAATATAGCAACCATGTCAGTATGAATGTCCTTGGGGCTAAATCATTTTTATGCACGTAGTTGATAACATCACAATGCCAAATTTTGTCCATTGTTAAGAGAAGTCGCCACTAGTTACGTTTGAAGTCTTCTTTGAACAATCTAACGCCAGTTTACCTGGAAAGAAACAATTCAGTTAATAAGAGTTGAAATTAATGCATCCAAGATTTCACAGTTCTAGCATCGCTCCTTCATAGTCAGCCAATGAACTTTTCAGTCCACGATCATATACTAATGCTGGGAAAATGTTATTTAAAATTTAGATAAAGAAAGTTTGTCTGCTGATTTGAGGATGTTTAAAAAAAAACAAAAAAGTGAATAAAAAGATGAATACCCGTTTCTCCCAGAAACTTTTTGCACACTACCTTACACACACACACACATTATATATATATATATATATATATATATATATATATAGTTTTAAGGTGTGCTATATTTAGGGGATAAAGTACTCAATATCAGAGATGGAGCGTAGGTAAATATAAAAGTGAACATTCAAAGGCGACAGACTCTTTGAGGCTAGACACAATCGTCAGGCTATATATATATATATATATATATATATATAGCACACCTTAAAACTATATTTCTTTGTGTGTGTGTGTGTGTGTGTGTGTGTGTGTACACGTTTTACTTACTTATCGATGACATTATGAGTAAATTTGTTCTTCCTCTCGTGAAAACACCTCTGGTTGGGCTGGAGACATTCGCCCCACAGTCGCGTTTAGTTCCTTGAAGCTTTACATGAAGGTTTTTTAGACGCCGGCAACTGGAATCTGGCAAAGATTATATAAACATAGATGTTGATTTTCTAAAATGGTACAAAGATACAAATATTTAGTACAATGCATATGATGGCGATGCGATAATGAATAACAGGTGCAATCGACTTTCTTAACCACCGAAAATACTCATCCATACGATTTATAATGCTCCCTATTGGAATATTTCCGCAACAAAATCTAATTTTTCGATCTCTTGTTTTTACCTTCTTTGTACAGTGCGCAATAATCATTAATATATTTGTTCTGACTGAAGCATGGACACAAATATCATTTACAGTCACCATAACTTAAAAAAATACTCTAATATTTCTTTCACAATGCTATGTCTTCGGTTTTAATGGTCAGGTTTTGGTTTCTGTTTTACGGTATATCAGCACCTCAATGGGTTATTTAATGCCGACAAAATTTTTATTGCTGGTAATATTTTGTTTTGTTAAAGATCTATTTCTGGTAATATTTTTCCTTCAAAAATGTAATGCTGGTAATATTTTTTTAAATATATTGCTAGTAATATTTATTTTTTAAAAACATTGTTGGTAATATTTTTTTTCAAAAATGTATTGCTGGTAATAGGTTTTGTTTTTCTTCAAATATTTATTGCTGGTAATAATTTTTAAAAGTATTTCTGGTATTAAAACCTCTTTTTACACTGTCATAGTTTCGGGGTTAACTATTTGCACATAGCTTGGACCCTAACAGGTGCTACCACCCTGGGCCAGGATGAACCTGGGAACATCAGCAATTAAGAGGTGGTTCCACACTCCTCAAAACCTCCTGATTAGAGGCCTTGCTGCTGGACGTAGTTTATCGTCTTACCCAGGATGCGGATGTAGTTTATCGTCATACCCAGGAAGGTAATCGGCGGGAATAAACATTTATAAAGAAAGAAAATGAAATAGTTAATAAAAAAAACAACTCCGAACTGTCAGCTTTTTCCAAGATAAGTTTTAACATCTTTAAATGATTATAAATAGTTTGTTTTTTTATAGCGTAGAGTTTGATGCGTTGTTCATGTTTCACTTTCCTCTAATTTAACGAAGATGGACGTTGAAGGAAACGTTAACTAACAGTAGCGATTAAAATCTCAATATACCAGCATCTTTCATGTTGAACAACCCCCGCCTACTCTTCCGATCATAATTATTAAGATAGTTTTTTTTGTATTAAACCAAGAGGGTCGGAATTTTTCTCAGTATCCAATAAACGAGATTCTTAATTAAAGAGGGTCAGAAAATTATTTCCCCACTTATTTAGGCATCTAAAAGTAAATTTATTTACGTTTTTCCGAACAATTGTTGTAATTATTTTGCAATTATGCCATCCGTTGATAAACACCCTATCTCTTATAAAATAAATAAAATATCCAGCGTTGCTGAGAAATTCCTGGTCTATTTTCTCATGACACATCACTCTCCACTACCCACCCCCTTTGAACCAGTAAAATCGTTTCCAGCATGTCGCAAAAAAATTCCTCGGTTATTCCTGGAAACCGATTTTTTTTCTTTTATGTTAAAAGGTCAGTGAATGTAAGACAACCAAAGTTGACTAACATTTCTTCCCCTGTTGATTTTTTTCTTGAGGAAAGTTAATATTGGTCTCAAATTGAAAATAAACTACGCCTATCTATAACTTGTAAACGAATTTTCGTCTCAGAAAAGTCAGCATAGCATGGAATTTGCGACGCACAAGGAGTGGTCTTCTATGATTTCAATGAAGAAAATGTTAAACAAAGATATTTCAACTGATCAGTGCCGGTTTGCCATTCACCCATTAAAAGGCGAAAATTTATTGGTCGAGTTACCCGACAAAAATGGAAGTACAGATTAAAAATTCTTTTTGAATATCTTTGGCGTATTAATGGGTCTTGTTCTTCGTCCCATACTTCAGAGTTAGAAACTTGCACCACGTTAACTTCTCACTAAAATTGATTAATTATCTGCAATAACAAAATGTTCCACGTATCGTCCATGTTTTCACTTCTGTGATATTTAAATAAAAAAGTTAAATTGTAAAGAATGATTTTTTTACGAATTATAAATGTTATAAGCAAAATAAAAAGGTTGTTTCAAATCTGAGAAAAGAAGTGAGATTATGTTCCTTCATTTAAAATATTTTGATGAAACGAATCCTAAACTGCAAAACAATGATTCATATATATTTTAAAATTACCTTAGTGTGTGGGACCAGAGCCGACGCTGGGTCTCGACTCCCACAACTGAAACTTTGATATGACCCTCCTATCTGCTACATATCGATTTAAAAGTTTTCCAATCTGGGGGCCACAAGAGGGAGGGCAGCGCTATTCTTTTTAAATTTAAAAGTTTATAATATATTCTAATTAAAATAATTATTCTATTTAAAAAAAACAATTTTAAAAAGTCATTATTTATCGATTTGTTTCTTATGACAATAGTATCCTTAATATATTTTATTCATAAAACAAATTAAAAGCTTTTCTTATTAAATAATATCTTAGCAGATTTTCGGTAGGACGGAGTCCAATTTTACAAAGAAATTGATGATTTCAATTCACCAAGGAGTTCTACTTTTAACTAGTATAATCACTAAAAATATCTCATTGATTTTCTCGAGTTTTCATAAAATTAATTTTACCAATATTTTCTAAAAACATTTCTAAAATAATTTTATTCCTTTGTGAATAAGTCCTGAAAGTTTCATTAAAATCCGACAACTATTTGGATTTTGCAAGAGTTTGTCTTTCAACCCAAAAAGACGCTAAAATTTGCTCTGCTAATTAATAGTCCATCCACTGACGCAAGAAAAACAGGTTTTTAACCAAAATTTTGAATGTTCTAAAATGGATTAAAAATATAATTAAATAATTAAAAAATACTTTAGTCTTTCCTCTTAATAATAAGATAGATATTTGAACGATAAAATCTAATTCTTATCAGGTTTGGGGCATTTTTTCATCATAGTATGCTCTTTTTTCAGCGATTCTGTAGAGGTACCTAGAGTGTTCAGTTATTGCTCGCCCGTTTCCACTGAGTGTAAGTACATATTGCCCGACCCCAGAGATTGAACTCACAACCACTATGTCACCAATGTCTATACATTGACCCTTAATCCTAACCTGGCTGCTGATTAGGCTGCAACCGCAGCTACTGCCTGCCATGTTTTGATTGCGGCTTCTGCTGCGGTTGAAGATTAGCTGCCATTTGTCTTTTTTTTTCTTTATTAGCGGCCCCCATATTGTATTTATTTCTATGCTATACCTACTAAGGAGATCCTCATAGCCTAGCATATGTGCTTATTCTTTCAGACGTCTAAATCTTCAGCGTTCTTCCTTGTTCAGTATTTTCACTTCTTTCCACAGGAGCTGGTACCTATCCATTTCCCTCCATACAGGATCAGCCATGTCCGATTTTATTGTCTCGCCTCTCACTACGGCTTTTCAGTGTTCCTCCAGCCTGACTTTTAGGGAGCAAGTTGTTTCACCATTATATTCGCTGCTACAACTCCAAGGTGTCAAGTACACACAGTTTTTGCTCATGCCCCTTCACCCCGTGTTAGACTTTACTCAGCAGAGATTTTTCCAAAGAGTGGAACTGTTTCTGAATATTGTCCTGATATTATATGGCCCGCAGGTCTTCTGAATCTTTTCCGATGAGCCCTTGACTTGGTAGATAGATTTTGGCAATTTTCTGGTCATCTTTCTTGTCCCTCCTGCTCGCAATGTCATGTTTGCCGGGTGGTTGTTATTCTTAAGGGTATCTGTGATGCTGATCAGTTCTTGTTGGTATGTGCTTGAGTCGCCACTTATGATTTTGGTCCGGTGTTGTAAGCATAGAACAATCCTTTTTTCTTTTCTTTTTTTCACTCTGCATGATTGGAATTGAAGTTGAGGTATTGTCCGGTAAGTGGGGGGGGGAATGTTTGGAGAAAAACAACAAAGATGAGGACAATTGTCCAAATATAAATAGTGTAAATAATGATAACTCCTCATCCCAGAAATTCAGACAAAAATAATATTTTCATATTCGTTGTTTTCAACATAGCTTTTCAACCAAGACGTTATTCGGTCTTTCTAATGTTCCTAGTCTTTCGAACTTCCTTTGTATGTTTTCATTATGGTATTTTCTTATGATTTCATTTCCCAAGTGGAACAGCAGAGATTAAATCTCTGGAATAAATTCCAGTCTTTTGTGCGTATTTATAAATAAAATTTGTGCTGCATTTTTCACAACGAAACATAACACCACCAAAACAAGTTATCAATACTTTAATAAGAACAGGCGATATATTGCGTATATAAATAAAAGCCAATCCCGAAAAATTTAACAACATCGTTGAGTTATTACCAAGTTTATTGGGAAGACTGACTTGCGTATGACATAATGCATATGTATAAAAATATTTATTCGTATACTAATGCATGTAAGCATATATATAGATTTATATACGAATTTATAAGTATATATACAAAAACAGGTATTTTTGGTTTTGTTGTCGTTTCTTGCCTCTTCATTATTCTTGTATAAACGAAATAATTTTTTTACAAACATTTTCGTCAGTTATGCCTATTCACACTATTTACATTGTTCAGACTATCGTCCTCATCTTTGTTGATATATTTATCACAACCTTTTCAGCCTTCTTCAGGTGGTTGGAATGTCGAACTGAACCCTTTATTTCGCTCGCTAGGGTAGACTGTTCTAGTTCCACATGCCATGTCTAATGGATGTCAGTTATCTCCTATTAATTCCCCTCTCCAAGTTCTCCATTGCTTAAACCAGGTATTCAACTCACACTCTTTGGGTCTTGTCACTGGATCTAACCAACACCTTTATCCACTGTGTTATGTGCCCTTGAGGACATCTGTGTATGAATTTCTGGGACTTACAAACCTAATGTCTTCAGCAACCAATTTTACCAATTTTTGCCGTTATCATTCCAAGTTTTTACCAGAGCTCATATTGCAATTTTTGTTGTTATTATTGCTTTTCTCTGGCATTCCTTATTACAGGTTCCCATATTGTATTCATTTCATTAGAAAATTCGTAAATTTAAGGAATCAGCACATATGCTAGGCCATAAAAAATCTCCTGAGCCGACCAAGCATAGAAATGAATGAAATAATAAAGAACATGAAAGAAATATAAAGGTAAGTGAGAATTTTTTAAAAAATGAATGACATAATGACACTTACAAAAACACTCCAGCTGAAGAAGACCACGGTAAGAAGTCCTCGTGTCTGAAAGACAGTTACATCAACACTTTGGACGCTAATGATACATCATTATTATTTACTAAATTTAACTGGTGACGACACAAGGCAAAAGGAGCTGAAATAGTGTAGGAAGATCGTGTTGCGGCAATCATTCAATTGTGAAGGCCTTTAAAAATATTCAGTCGAAATATTTGTTTGCTCCAGCACAAAGTGGCAATCAGCACTCAATAATGTCAGCCAAGCGTCATACAAATATGTTTCTTCTGAATATTTGATACTCTCTTCAGTATTCTTGTAAATTGAATGATTTCAGTTTAGTTTTTTAATGTCCAGTTCCTTCAATGTTTTCCAAGACACACCGAATTGTTGCTAATGCTCTAATTATGACTATCTTCATATTCCATTGTTTTATTATTTTTATTTTTACAGTACTCTGGTAGTTTGTTTTTACAGTTCAGATATTTTCTAAATTCAACTCTTTCAATTTGGCTGTGGTCTTTTTGAATGGTGGCAGTCACAATCTGACAATTTTTCTTGATTTACAATTACAAGATCTGGTCTGCTGGTTTGGACCGAGACATTCGTTTGAATTAAAAATTTTCATAGAATTTCTATTCTTCAATATAATAACATATATATAACATCTATATATAACATATTCTATTTGTAGATTGCTTTGATAACATTTCGTTTATAACATTTTGAAATCTAAGTTGTTCACACAAAAAAATAGATCGTTGTTAGTATCAGTTTATTTTAATAATTCAGCTGAATTACTTTCCAAATTCATCCTTAAAAGTAACATTTAATATTTTTATTTTTATCTATTTGGTGCTTTGATGAGATCTGTTCAGACATATTTATTCTAGTCCGCTAATGATATGGAACGTCGTTTCTTTTTTTCAGATGTCCTTTGCTCAAACATGTCCATGTCATTTAATTTCCAATTCATTTTGTCTATCCACTAAATTTTTCATGTAATTTTGTTGGCACTTTTTCGGAAATTCTTTTCTGTCTGAACATTAATCCTTTTGTCAATTTTATCGCACATTCTGGCCATCATAAAATTCTTTCTTTATACTCCCATTTGTTAATAGATTCGATAGAATTTTCAGTAGAAATGCCTTTACTCTTGTTAATTCTTTTCTTCGAAGAAGGTCTATCAAATTTCTCAGTTCTTTACTTTTCCAGTTTACAAAATGTTCAGAATACCTATGTACACTGCTCGTGAGTTTACATCTTTAATAAGATATCAACTGTAAGTCTTCTGGTTAAAATCTTCTTCAAGCATATTTTCTTTAGCTTTTCATTCATTTATTCCTGCTTAAGTTAATTTCTCCTAGTATTACGTCATTTCCCATTCAATATCATTTTAACTTGTTTGTTCGCTACTGGAAATCCTTTTGTTGATTCCCATTTTCCTATTTCCAGATTTGGAACACAACGAAAATCACTTATGCTTGATTCTATATACATAAGGAAAACATTATTTTCAAGGAATTTCAAAACTTGGTAAAAAATGTTATTCATCTTCATACTAAGTAAAACATGTAAAATATTTGCTCAATCCAACAAGCTAACAATCTGTGAACGCAATGTGGTGACGGAATAAGATTCTATAGGAAATAAACCTTTTTTTCCAACACAATTACATACCCACACATATACCATATTAAAACACGCCCAAACTTTATTTTCTACCCAGTAACAGACAATTTCACAGTCATGGTAAAAGGATTCCACAATACAACAAACACAGTTTAAGTCAGTGTCTATTGGTTAGACATTAACATCACCATGTTACCAATCAGAAAAATCTAATTGGTTAGAAATTAACTTCGCGGTTTTAGAGTTTTAGTTTTTTTCTGATTGGTAACAACCAATCAGAAAAAACTAAAACTCTAAAACCGTATTTATCTCGAGTCTACTTTCTAGAAAAATCCTTATAAAAAACCTCACATATTTCGACTTTCAGATTAGAGATGCGACCCTCTCGAAGCCGAAGAGAAGACGTGGCTACATATCTCCTCCCACCTTTTAAGGTGAGGAAAAATATGTGTCGGTGACGTCAACGAATCATTTCCAACAAAAACAGAAATAGTCAGTCAGCGACTTCAAACAAATCGTCTCCAACAATAACAACAGAGACAGTCAGTGAATTCTTGATAACAATAAGTGTCTTTTCTTAACCACAGATTTTTTTTCTGTGGACCAACTATTTAAACGTCTTTTCTGAACTGCATCTGTTTCAATGTATCAACTACCTAAAGGCTTTAACTCGACTAAAGACTATTTTTACCCCTTTTCAACTCTTTTGAATTCATGTACAGTGCTGTTCGATAAAAGTGACTCACATGATTTTTTTTACTAAATGTTCTCTTCTCCAATGAAACGAAAGTTGAGCTAAATTCAAAGGATAAGCGATCTAAAATCCAAAGAAGAAGCTTTGAAAGCTCTTTGAATTTAGTAGTAAGTACTGTCAAGCATCCGTTCAGTATAATGTTCTGGGGATGCTTTTCTTTTCATGGAACTGGTTTCTTAAAACCTATTGAAAAGACCCTCAGGAGCGAGCAGTACAAGAGAATTTTAGAGTCTTGTCTGCTGAAAGGGTGCAAATCGACCCCACCAAGCTCATTTTTATGCAGGATAATGCTCCCTGTCACAAATCAAAATTGATGAAGGAATACTTTGATGAGAAGCAGGTGAGTGTTATGACATATGCCGCCCCAATCTTCTGACCACAACCCCATAGAAAACTTATGGAGCATTATAAAGTACAGGCTGTCGAGAAAGCAGTTGAGCAACAAAGAGGATTTGATTGTGAATTTCATATCCGAATGGAATTCAATGCTTGGAGATGAGATTTGCCAGAACCTAATCAAGTCAATGCCAAAAAGGGTTGAAAAGGTTATTCAAAATAAAGGAGGACCCATAGATTATTAAATATTTCGAACTATATTACCTATTATAAATAAATTATACCTCTATTATTCTTTATTTAAAGCTGTTCGGTTATGTTTCTATTGATTACTAGTTGCAGGAAATAAGTGAGTCCATTTTTTTTGCACAGAGTTTTTCCCTAAATCTCATTTATATCAAAAATTATAATTATCAATAGAATACCTTAGGGTGAGTAAATGTTTTTACTAGGTGGTCGGGAATTGTCTTTATATTAGTAAGATTAAAAATTAGTTTGACCACAAAAACAATAGACAAAAAAAAATTTTAAGCAAATAAAATCAGGTCAGTCACTTTTATTGAACAGCACTGTACATGTTTTTGAATGCAAATGATTTATTTAACAGACATACTCATGTTTTCTTTGTTTTTATTTTATTACTGTTTGGAAAATAGGCATTAGGTTTTTTTTTTTAAAAAAAACATGGACGGCAAAATTTTCTACAATGCTATCAAGTACTTGTCTTGTTTCAGTTTATGTAAAAACACACGACACGCATAAAGGTTTCAAGCTTTGATCAGTGATAGAAACGAGAGAATAAAAAATTTAAAGGATGGTGACATACAGTTTTTCAGTGATTCAAAATATAATTTTATATGGCTTATCTTGAATGCAAAATATTCAATGAATTTAATAAACCTACCATTTATGCAAGACACAAAAACTTTTACTGATATTATAGAAAATTTTGAGAAAAAAATTCTGCGTTAAAATATAGTGTTTTAAACAAATGTAAACCTTAAATCCCCTCTCTTCAATCAATTTGAAGTGTTGCCATCTACTGCTGATAAAGCAGAATGCTTTGCTCGTACATTCTCTTCTAACTTAAATCTCGACTCATCATGAGTATCTTTGCCTGATCTTCCACCTAAAATTGAATCTATTGTATGTTATACATATAACACAGTCTATGGTTTCTGATACCATCTCCAGACTAGATCACCACGCAACATACGGACTTAACGGAATCCCTGCAATTGACTTAAAGGAATGTGTTCCTGAACTGGCTCCTGTTCTCTCTAAACTCTATAAAAATGCCTTGCTGCTTCTTGCATTCAGCTGTTGGAAATCCTTATGTGCAGCTCCCGTCTTTAAGAACTGTAGGGAACTGTCTCATCCCTCAAATTATCGTCGTATAAGTCATTTACATCTTTGTGAAAAATCTACTAGAAGCTCTAATCAACTCCGAATTGGTTACGCATGTCACTTTGCATGTCCTTCTTTCAGTTAAATATTATGGCTTTCGCTTTACTTGACCAACCATCGATGTTAACAGTTATTGATGAAAGCATCTATCAAGCTTTAGATAAAATCAGTAAGGCTCGGGTTATGTCTTTAGATATCTCGAAGGCATCTGACAGAGTTTAGCATGCTGGCCTTCTTCACAAGCTGAGAGTCTATGGTCCTCCGCCTCCGGGCGAATTCTTTATTTGACCCAATTTTTCTAAAAAAAAAAAAAAATCGTGTATTAAAATTTGTCTTGATCGGCCGTTCTTCTAGGTTATTTCACGTTAATTCAGACGTCTCCCAGGGTACTATCCTTGGGCCTACGTTGCTTCTCATCTTCATCAACGCCTTTTGCGATGACATCAGTTTCTAACTTCGTATTTATGCCGATGGTACGACTATTTACTTCTCTCTTAATAGTTAATCTGATAGATCCGATAAAGTAAAATTGGCAGCTGAGCCCGAAAAAGACCTCTAATCAGTTGTTAACTGGAGCAAGAAATGGCCTCTAAAATGAAACTGCTTTTAGTCATCATAGAGAACTATTTTGCCTTCTATCAGCATGGCTGATGCTAACCTCCGGGAGAAAAATTCATTGCGCTGTCTTGGGCATTTTCCACTGACATGAAGTGTAATTGTTATATTGACTTCAATTGTCACATCTTACAAATGAAAGTTGATTCATTGAGTTCTTATATTTTTTTCAGATGTTAAATTCTTTTCGGGTTTCTTACTTTCCTGCCACCTACGATCTTCAAAAATTTAAATGCCACATCAATCCACCTTATTTGCCTTCTTGAATCCTGCTCTTTTATTGTTCTTTCTCCTCACTAACATCTTTTCATTCCATTTCGTTCTCAGCATCTGTCGCTCCAGTGCGTTTCACACTGGAATGACAGATGCACTGTACACAACTTCTCTTTCTACCTTTGTTTGTTGGCTCTCAGGGAAATATGATACCGAGTGATATATGGGTAATATAAAATTTGACACACAAGACTGGTAGCCGTTAAATCTGACAACCAGCGAATACAGTTTCTCGACTCTCCTAGTAAATATAATTCCCATTTTATTGAAAAATAACGATTTAAGCCACCAATTTTATAATTGATAGTATCTGATCAGCATTGAATCTCTCAATGAGGTGAATCCACTTTTACTATATGAGCAGGAAGGTCATTAAACTTCATGACCATAACAAACTTCACAAATCTATGTTAGAATGTTGCGTTACAAGTGATAGTGTTGTAGGGAGACCACAGTTCTTTTCCCTTGAGTTGAGTTCATGGGAGTTTGACCCCTTTAGAGAGGAGAACTCTTCTATCCTTTTTAGTTCTTGCTTCCGCTTTTTGAGGAACGGCCTCTTTACCTTCCTGACCACCAGGTCATCCACACACGTGGAAACTGGTCAACATGTGCACGGCCTAGCGAAAGAAAAAAGTAATTTCTATTCACTTATCTGCGGATGATCAAAGGCCATAAAGTTGGTATGTTATTTCTTTGTTCTCATTCTGTAAACATCCTCGTTCTTTTGGACAGCATGAACAATCATTTGTTTTGGGACATATGTAAATCTTTTTAATATATGTCTGTAAGTTGTTTGCCTTATTAAATGTTTTGTTTGTTACGTTCGCGTATTTCGTCTTTCTATAATCGCATTCAGTGTTAATGTATCAATGGCTACGCTAATGCTAATATTAGTATCGGTGTGCTACTGGAAGGCTAAAACACGTTATTCTTCCCAACACAAAATAGTCGGTAAACTCTGTCTGGCTGATAACCAATACTACCAGTGTTATTCAGAAATTATGTTTACAAAAGTGCATTAGTCAAGAATCAAAATCTTTTAAATTCTTCATCTTCATAAAATATGATAATAGAATTTCTGCACTTCTGTTCATAGAGGAATTTCGAATTAGCATGGTTACACAGAACAAGCAACTTGCGAACAGACGGTAAGTTTATAATGTATAAACATGCATCGATTTAACGATTATACAATTATTGACGACCGAAAAAACATGAAAATTCTTTGAAATAAATCAGATTCATAAAGAATTTTCCAATTTGAAAAGCAGGATTTCTTCATGGGAATAATTTTTTAAGGTGTAATTTCGAGTATTTATTGAATTTTTTGCAATGAACGTCAACAGTATAAAAGTAAGCCATTGCCTTTTATCTTTACTAAATTGAATTTAATTTCTGTAATTCATTTATCTACAGATACTGAACTGATAGAATTTAAATTTACTTGACCAAAAAAGAGTTGCCTTTTTTTACATCTGTTTAATTCCTCCTTACATATATGAAAAAAGGGAAAAGAAAAGAAGAATGTTTATAAAAACTATTAAAACTGGTCAGAGGTTACAAAAAGCCTCAGAATAATTTATCTTAAATACCTTTATCTTTTTCTGTGTCGCAATTGGTCTAACACTTTTCACTCAGGTTCCATTCTTATATGAAAGCTCTTAATGTGCTGTTTTAGTAGCGTTTATTTTTTTACGAAGCTAACACAACAAAGCTGACATTCATTCTCTCTCTCACTCACTCTCTCAATGCTACTTCAACAGTTGTAAAACCTGTGATACTCAATAGTATCAATGTCATTTTATCAGCACCTCACATATCAAAATGGCACTAATCTATATTTATTCTTACACTGTCGAACTTGCACACCACTCATGCTTGAATGCTCGTGCTACTGCTTGCACTCGTCCTGAGAGATAAAATTAAATCAACGATGTCTTTTGAGGTCTACTATTGTTTAAAACTAGCTATGTGTCTTTGCTTTCGTTTGCTTTGTGCTCACACATCCACACACTGTCGATCGGCTTCTGTTTATTATTGTACTGCAGAAACGTAGGAGAAAGTTTTTGATTGGTCAAACAATGCGGCGTCTTGACGTCACGATTCCTGGAAGAAAAATGACGTACAATACAGCGGAAAGAAAATATTTTGAACTTATTCAAACACTTCGTGACAACAATAAATTTTGATGTTCACGCATAAACTCAAGGCATCATTATTTTGCATTTTATAGTATTTTTGTTGTGGTTTCCATGATTTTTGTTTCGTTTATTTATTAATATATTTATAAGCCTGCTTATTTTAGTAACTTTTATCACGTACAAGACAGTCGTTAGACTGAGCCACGAATCCTTCTTTCAGTAGCTACAAAAATTAATTTTAAAAATGCATGATTAAGAAACCTAAATATTAATTAGCTCATAGAATTAATTAATTTTTCTAGTGAAAGTGATAGTATCGATATTTCAAAATTTAATGCGATAATCTATTCAGTTTTATGTGGGAAAATGTACGACAAAATGGAAAAGTTTACTTTTGAAGTATTTCTTCCTTTGGGAGTTTATGGGGTCAGTCTACTCGAATTTTAAGTGGAAAATAAAATCCGAATGTCGTATCCACAAATATAACACATTTTTTATACAGCGCGAAGAAATGATCTTCGCAGAAAAGGAAGACCAAGCTAAATATGACAGTAAAATTTATACAGTCATATACATGTATGTGCATATTAAAATCAATGTTCTTTGTTGTGGCCAAGAAGAGACAAATAGTTCGATTGTTTGAAATGATTTGTGTGTGTGTGTGTGTGTGTGTGTGTGTGTGTGTGTGTGTGTGTGTGTGTGTGAATCACACGTCAATGAATCATGTGTGTGATTGTTGACTGATTGCGTACGATAGCAGTAATTTTAAAGCACAGTAAACAAAGATAGGAGAATTGGACTACTTTCGTCGCGACTTTGTATTTAGAAAAATCATCGCTGACATACGCGTTGTCATGGTACGTGTGTCTATGTTGTTGATCGAGGCTGGTCTGATTCGTTGACTGTCTTTCACCGACTTTCCTTCACTGCCTGCCTTTAACCGACTTATTCGTTGCAGATCTCGTCGCTGATTCTTACTGACGAGCAGATTTTAGCTCTATTTGACAGCCAGTGCTCGTTTCACGATTCCTATTAGATTTGCGCGGGAATGTACTCAGTAAAGCAAGCTCTGACCTATTTCCAGCTCATTCGTAGTACAACCGCGGGACTTTTCATATTAAATCATGTTCCAGAAAGCACATTTAATGTGGAGCCGTGTTTGGACCGAATTGTAAAACACTTTTCGTATCTACTGAATTTACTAAGATTTATTTGTAGACGCCTCTTACTTGTGTGTGCTTCATTTATTGGCTGTAAAATATAGGAATTCATATCCTATAACTTTATCAGACTAAGTTTGTTATGTTGGTGCAACTACACACGCGCACAAACCAGGAATGCTGGGTTTTTTTCTATCTAGCTGATTTCATTTAGATTATTTTTCTTTTCAAAACTTTTTAGCAGATATCCCACAATGTGATAATAGAAGTTATTCCAGGAATGGTGAAATGTTGTAAGGGCCTGGGTAAAAATTTACTTCAGCTGAACCTGCGATCAAGGCACTCTCTAGAAATTTTCAGCGTAGTGAATTGGTTCTCCTTTGATCAGAGTAACATCTTTTATTGTTCAGATGTAGTAACAATTTTTACGTTAAGTTTAGATACATTATTTCCAATTGTAGGTGGGATAGAGTTAGTTGGTAGGACAATATTTTTATGAACAATTCTCTAGTAATTGTGTAAAAGGGTATTTAGTTTTCAATATAATCTGCTTTTTTATCAATACATCGTGTATGTCGAATATTGTAAAGTTAAAGTTTAAGATCATAATTCTGTTGATATCAAGCTACAAAATGATTCACACTCGTTTCCATTAAAGCAATATTATACAATCAAGTCGATGTTTGCCTGCTTGATGTAAACAGATATTTGCGTAGATGGGAGCAGACAAATATATAAATCATTGTCCGTCAGTTGATAATTCTTATTATTCTCTGCAAACGGCTGTATTTTACTATGAAATTCAGGTTGTCGTGTCTCTTACATTTTTTACACAAACCGGATGTTAACCGCTCGATGACCCAAAATTACACTGAAAGTAATATTTGTTTTAATTCAGATTAATTAAACCTTAAATCAATTAATCTTCCTCAAATAAAGTTTCATATAAGTATATTTTATTTTTGAAAGATCTTTTAATAAAGAGAATTATGTTGTGTTGAGAGATTTGTCAATATGGCCAATTTTAGCGATATCAATTTAAATTCAATTTAAAATTAAAGCTTCAAGAATGATTTTTCATTTTTAAATGCATTTTATACTGTAGGTATCGCTTTTCTTTGGAGGTGCTTATATATATATATATATAAAGAATACTTTCATGGTCACTGCTCCGAGGAGCTGCTTTCGCTGGCTCCCAAACTTCGTGAATTTAAGCGTTCTACTAGGCTGGCATCTCGCTCACACCCTTTCACTGTCGAAACTGTTAAATGTAACCGTCTCTTCTACTCCAATAGCTTTATGTCTCACACCTCTCGCCCGTGGAACCCCCTCCCCTCTTCCTGTTTTCCCTGATAGCTATAATCTCCAACTATTCAAATGTAATGTCAATCGACGTCTCCATATGCCCTGATCTAACCCCTATCCTTCTCTTCATCCTTTCCTCTATCACTCCTATTTGCTCTAGCTCCAACTCTCTGTAACCCCCTTGCGTGCTAGTGGCCTCCCGCCTTGCTTGGGCTGAAACGCTTAAAAAATGTGTGTGTGTGTGTTGTAGATTTACATTATACATGAAGTTGTAGGGTTAAACAAAGTTTAATTTTTGTGTATTCCACCTATTTTTTTTTCTTTATATATTTTAATATATTTTTCGGCTACTGCGACATGAAATCTGTCTCTGAAGAATATAGAATCATTTTCTAAGAATGATATCAGTGAATGACAAGAAACCGTAAGCTTTTTAGTAATCACTTCTAAAGGTATTAAAGATTTTCTAAGTAACTTTTGGAAACCCACATTTTATCTTAGCTATATAACATACGCAGATAATAACGACGTTGATGTCTGACACATAAATAAACCTGAACGAAATAGTAGAGAATGTAGTAGAGGAAAGCGGAGAGAATGTTGTAATCAGATCTAAAAAGACAGAATATATTAATATTAGCAAAAGGGGCAACACAAGACGCGAGATAGACATTGGAGACGTCAGAATCTATGAAATATAACAATTTAACTCATTGGTATATGTTAGAACAGATGACGGAAAATGTGACAGAGAAATCTAAAATTCGAAAATGCATTGGAATAGCAACAAATAGCTTCCAAAAACTAAACGAATTATTAAGAAACAGGAATATCTCGTGAGAAACAAAGAAAAAAGTGTTTAACTGTTTTGTAATATCAATGCTTCTATATGACGGTGAATGCTTGACAATTTTCTATAGAAGGGTGCTGAAAATAACATAGACGGAGCACGAGAGCAACAACGAAGTTTTAATGGAAATAGGAACTAAAAGACAATTGCGCACAAAATCCCAATAGACAGGTGAAATTTACTGGGACGCAAAATGAGGAAAGTTCTTAGAGAATTTGACACTCATAGGACATAATGAACGAGAGATTAGGAGGTAAACTATGGCGACAAATGTTTCTCGAATATACGAAGAAGAAATTGTAAAGAGTCACGATCGCACACATTCAGAAGAGACACGTAATATAGTGTAAGCGTTTGTCATTTTCAGCAAACATTTGTTTTTTCTAGAACATTTGTTTTTCTAAAACATTTGTTTTTTTCTTACATTGTCCAAAAATTAAAAAAGAGAGCAAATTTCAGATTATGAAAGAATGTTGAGAGACAAAACTTTTTAGACGTGTATAATATCTGGATTTTTTTTAATCAATTCATCCCAAGAGATATTACCACTAAGATGCAAGGGATGGATGTACTGGGAGTAAAAGAGACTAAAACAAACTTTAGAAGGAATCGGAAGACCCAATCCTAAAAAAGAAACAAGGGATAAATCGTCTACTCCTGTTCAAAGGACCGGTGACGAGTGTGAACCGGACGATAGACGAATAAAAGAATAGCAACTGATACTGAAAATAATATTGATCTCACGCCAATACATACTTGAAATGCTGCTTCAAGTGATGCTTTAGATTCTGTTTATTTATGAGCTTATATATATATATATATATATATATATATATATATATATATGATTGTAGTGTGAGTGGGTGGGGTAATTGAACTTCCTTTTCCTTTTCCTTTTCTCATTCTCTTTCAAACGGTGCTACTGTCTGCAAGGTAAATATTTTTAGTCTGACATTAAAGACAAAATTTGTTTTGTCAATGATTCATGAGCAACAAATGAAATTCACTGTCTTGACGTCACCTTAAACGACAGCCTATATCAATATGTGTGTGTACATGTTGGTGTGTGTATGTACATGTTTGTGTTTGTTTTTGTGTGTGTTATCAAAAGTACTCTTGTATGAGTTATTTTATTTCTGCTAACTTAAAGGAAAATAGTCGTTTTCCTTAGCAATGTTAAATGTCTTGTCATATCCTATAATTTTTTTTCAAATCAAGTCAAAATGTATTTAACAAAACTGTTACTCTACCATAAGGTAGACATACATATTATATATATATATATATATATATATATATATGTATGTGTGTGTGTGTGTGTGTGTATACATGGTATTGCTATAGACAGGTAGGATGCAATACTATATATTTAGCTACCGATAATTGATTGTTTTTATGGTAATTTTTTAGTGTTGACATAAGGGTAAAATGTTCACTTCCATTGGCGTCTTATAGACCAAATCAATTTGTAAATCATTTTCTATCTTTTTTTAAATTTCATAATAAAATTGAACATTATTTTTATATTCAAGACATGTATTTTTGCATTGTAGATATTAAGAAATAATTTTCCGCTTTCAGTTTTGTTATTGGAGTTTTGCTTAGTTTCTTCGTAAGTTGTAACCATTGACCAAACTATTCAGAATCAAATCCTATCTTTGAAAATGGACATCACAAAACTAAAATCCTACTGATAAAATGAACAGATAAAATTTATCATAACAAGGCAGACAAATGACAGCAACACTACCTTTTATGAAATGAAACAGTCAATCACTATTTGCCCTCTTTATTCTCATAAGTTTCATTTCCTCTTACCTTCATATTACACAACTCATTCAATAACTTTCTACCATCTTGATTCTTGTATGTTGTGGATAGAAGAAATGTATATGAAAGAAAACAGTTGATATGCAGCATAATTCTGTTATAAAATACAATATTTTATAATAATTTTGCATTACTTTTTAGACATAAAATTTCTAGCTACATTTAATCTAATGAGTACTTTAAGTATAATTTTATCAGTTTTATCTAAAATTCATTTTCACACAATTCAACGTATATAATCTTAATAACTATACTTTTTTTAGTTATATCGTATTCATTAAAAAGAATTAACTTCACTCTAATCAGAGATATTTAAAGTTACAATTAGGCACCTCCAAGATTCGCTAAAAATCGAGCATATCAGGATGAAAGAAAAATGCCCCAAACTTAATGAAAAGAAAGCTTTATCAGCAAAATCTTTATATTATTATTAAGTGGAAAGAGCAGAGAATTTGCCACTCGTTCGCAGGGGTTTACATAGAATGAAGGCGAGAGAAAAACTGTTTAAAAGGGGGAATGAGGAAAGGATTATCAAGATGAATGGGATTCAAGACATCAGAAGATGGTGGTTAATGTTGCATTTAATTTTTTGAAGATGGTAATTATCAGGGAAGCAAGTAAATGGAAGGGAATTCACAAGGGAAGCTACATCACGTCTGTGAGAAAGTGACTGGAGTCGAGATGCCAAGTCGGAATCGATTACATCGCAGATCCTTCTTTGGATTTTGTTGAGAACCTCAAGACGAACAGCTGAGGCAACAGTACTCAATGCACGGGCAAATGGTAGATTTATAGATATGTAGCATGAAATCTGACGAGAAAAACTTTCTTTCATGGCTCAGTGAGCCAACTTTCCTTACAGCAGATGCAGCTATTGATTCAATGTAGTTTTTTTCGAAAAGTCATTCGAAAACGTCAAAAGTCCAGAAGGCGCAGAGTGACACTCTCCTGGAGTTTACCATTAACCATGCTAATGACGGACAGGGAATTATCTCTGTGTTTAAAGTTTACATTAGTTATACACAGAATTCCTCCTTTTTTTTCGATTTTTTTATAAAACAGGAGCTCCAATTACCGAAAATCTGCTCTAAATCATAAAATAAAAATCCAATAAAACTAAGACATTACTGAATTAGAAATTGTTTTAATTGCTTTTATGAAGATTATGGAGTCTATTGTCTTAAGAAAAATACTTTTTGGTGAACAATGAAATTTTACAAAAATTGTTTCATTTTTTTTTATTCTAATTAGATTAATTTATAAAGTTTTAAATCTCTCAAATTTCTCTATTAATTTTTACCGGTGCGATGATATTATTATTAAGTAAAAACTACATTTACTAATCAGAAATAGCGATATATTTTGAATATTTTTTTCAATTTGGAATTAGTTTTGTTTGTGTGTGTGTGTGTGTGTGTGTGTGTGTGTGTGTGTGTGTGTGTGTGTGTGTGTGTGTGTTTATATAAACAGGATTTTTGTTCAGACACGACACTGTCAGAAAATAGGTGCGATAACTATAGTAAATTTAAACTCAAAGTATATAAAATTCAATAAAACATTAGATTACGGAGAATATTTTCCTAGTTTTTTAAGATTATTGAGTAGATAAAAATTATATAAAATACGTAATTTTTACAGATATGCCCTCTGTAGAAAAACATTAAATAAACTTCCGTCGGTCAGTCAAGTTGTCAATACCTTAAATAGCTACATTTGTGTTAAAACGCATTTCTACGATATTTTAAACTAAAGGTAAATAATATGTTTCAAATCAGATTAATTAAACTTTAAATCAGCTAATATTCCTAAAATAAAGTTTCAGAAAATTATATTTTATTTTTGAAAAAATTTTTAATAAAGAGAATTACACTGTGATGAAAGATGGCTAAAATGGCGTTTTTTAGCGATTTCAAAACAAAAACTCCTTCCCGTCAATTTAAATTAGTTTTGAAATAAAGGAAAGTATTTTCTTATTGAAAATATTACATTTAATCTATTAGCTTGAAATTTGAACTAAAATAAAAGCTTCAAGAAAGATTTTTCATTATTTAAATTGAAAAACCTTAGGTATCGCGTTTCTTTGGTGGTACCTAGTTAAAATAATATTACATTGTCTCCAAGCATGTAAGGCGTGTTCATTCATAAATCTAAAGCATTTTATATTTTAATACAACTAGTAATGTTTACAGTCATTAAATCCAGGCAAAATATTTCAATACCTTCACCACTCTGAATCTCATATATTTTTATAGGGATATTAGACAAACTTAATAATACGATCCTTAAACTATGTATATTAAAAATGATTGTATGAGGAGTTTACAATTATATTATTTTTAAGAGAATCTGTTTTATACAAGTTTAAAACTAGCATCAATATTAGTCACATTATAATGCAATAAAAGTTGATTTTCTGTTGTACGGTCTGACAACCTAAGGATCAATAATCAAAAATGCCTTGAAACTCAGTTTTCCATTTAAGTCGAATCTATCGGAGTTAGCTCCTCCTCATTTCCTTAATCCTTCAACAGGGGTCTCTCTCCCCTGACTATAAATACTGGCTGACCTCTCTCTCTCTCTCCTCAGGGCTTGGGCCGCAACCTCGCGCGGAGGTGAAGTAAAACTTTCTCTTTTTCACTTAGGCCAATATGTGACATCTCACAGATACAGCGTTTCCCATATTCTGGGAACACGCTAAGGACAATACACATACGTACGGACACTCAACACACACAAACAAACAAAAAAAAAACTTCTCCATACAAACACTATGTAACTTTTCATGTCTTTGTGTATTAATATATTTGTTTACCCATGTATGTCGGTCTTGTTTGTCTTCTTTGGAGTTAATTAAACTCCGACATCCTGATGTAGCTGGACCGGCCAGCAGGAAAGTTTAACCTTCTGATATCTCTTCATATCTTCACCCCCGCGGTCCTCTACAAATCTGTTGTAATACAACGACTCTTTACATCCTCTAATTTAAAAAAAATACCAGCTAAATTGGTTTTTAATTTTTTTTTATTATTATTTCGCTTTGTCTGTGTTTTATAAATTAAAAAAAAGCAAATATTTTGCCGTACCTCTTACTAAACTATTATCAAAGAGTATTCGACTTCGGCGGGTGAATAAAGTAAATGAAACGTATTAACAATTCCTAGTGACTATTTCTTCCAGTTTACAGAAGAGTGAGTGGACGATAGGCTGGGAATTGAAGCCATTTGCTGCTTCACTGATCACATGATTTCAAATCTTCCACTGTATCTCTTTCCAGATCGTTACACATGAACAGAGATATCTTTGCAATAACATTTGTTTAAAGAATGAAAATAAAAAGAAATCCATCTGTTCAATTGGCTTTTTAATTCATTTTCCAGATGCAATAATCCCCAAGTAAAAATTATTGTTCTAAAACATTTCTTTTTTTTCCATCATTTGTTTTTTTTCTGTTTGTTACTTGGAGTTTTTTTTTTTTTACAATCATCTCCCTTGCTAACATTTCTCTATAGAAACAGGTTGGTTTTTTTTTTCATAGAAAAGTTAGGAGTGACAGCATGGCTATATTTCTATTTTTTGCTTTAAATTGTGTACTGTTTACTAACAGCTAGATATGTTTTTCAAACAATTCTTACGTTTGCCAATCATTTTCAATACATTCAATTTTTTTTCTTTTTCGTTTCAGACTTTGGTGTTGTATTTTAATTTGTTCAGTTTATTTTCCGCTTTGATTTTTGACTAGACACATTTTAATAGTGTGAAAAGCAAGAAACGAAATTGTGCCAAGTTTCGAATGATAAATGCTTCACTTGTTTGGTTACATATGATTATCGTTGGCCATCATCGATCGAGAATTCCAGCGGGGACATTGGCCTGTAGACAATGAAACTAGATCGAATTTTCTCGCCTTTCACCGTCAGCTAAAAAAACTGATTCCTTTTTTTCTGTTTCCGTACAATTATTTATAATTCTAAGTTCTTGTTTTTAAAGAGATCTTTTAAAAGTTTCGGAATTTTTATTGGTTTCTGAGAAATAAGTTCTGCCTGTGGCCAAATAAAATAACTTGCCTCAGATACTATGATAATACTCCATCAATACTAACAACCAAAATATATATTTAATAAAATAAATAAAAACTTACATGCATGCACACACACATATATATATATATATATATATATATATATTTGTGTATTTAAGCAGCAATCCTTATTTCATGCACATTTCATTGAAAACGACTGACAAGGTGCTTTTATTTAGTTTTTTTATATAATTTCTCGTGCGATCTAATAATGTTTTTCTTTTCAGATGATAAATTCATGGACATAATATCTTGACCGTGTTTTGAAACAAAAAAATACAACATTTTATAAAATATACATGTAACAAATTATTTCTAATTCTAACAGTTGAAATATAATCCTTGAAAATGTCTAAATGTATACCCGAAAAGGCTCGGATAAAAAGAACATTCGGACAGTTTCTATATAATTTATCATCTGAAAAGAAAAACATTATTAGATCGCACGAGAAATTATATAAAAAACTAAATAAAAGCACCTTGTCAGTCGTTTTTAATGAAATGTATATATATATATATATATATATATAAAAAGGCTCAAACACTATTATTTCATGTTTATAATCTATTACATTGGAATCGTAATCACGATCCAATTCCTCAGACCTACAAATTCAAAAAGCAATCAGATTTCTTTTTGAATTTGTAGTTCTGATGATTACGAAACCAATGTAATAAATTATAACCATGGAATATTAGTGTTTGAGCCTTTTATATTATTGCTCTGTCCTGGACATTAAGCTCTACCTGGATTCTGTCCTTTTGGAAATATTATATATATATATACATACATACATACATACATACATACATACATACATATATATATATATATATAAGGCTATTGATACTTGATGCTGTCAGTTCATATATAGACGTTGTTTTTAATACATTTTTATGTTTATACATTCTTTTTATAAATACAAATATTTAAGTAAATGCTCTGTTTTATAATAAACAGTATTGAACAACATTTACCGGCCTGAATGTCCGAGAAATTTCTCGGACATTCAGGCCGGTAAATGTTGTTCAATACTGTTTATTATAAAACAGAGCATTTACTTAAATATTTGTATCTATAAAAAGAATGTATAAATATAAAAATGTCTTTAAATAATTGTCGGACTTTGTCCATTTCATAACAGACGTTGTTGCATAATCACCAGTTAAAAATGCTGCACTGTTATGTGCTCATATTTCAGTGCGTCTTTTTATCAAAACGTAAAAATACCAACTGATGGACTCACTTAAAATAAATGTGTACACTTCCATTAACATAATTTTATATACGCGCATATATAGATAGAGAGAGATAAAATAAAGTTCAAAAGAGTCAGATAAATCTTGAAGAGTGGTGTATATGCGAAATTTGAAGCCGGAAAGATAAACCTTTTGTGCTATTTGTAACTATTTTTACCTATGTTTTAAAAAGCTGAGTTTTATTTACAAAAATCTGCTTATTAAATTATATTCATTTTCTTGACTACGCACTACGTTAACGATTTTTATTATTATTTTATTTCCTTTGATTTCTTGTGTGTACACATTTCTTTCCGGGTCCCGCCAGAGACCTAAGGTTAGAAATGGCCTCATGACATTTCCCACTGACAAAACAATATTTTACATAGATAAAGCCCTTAGTAAGGTGTGGGCTATACTCTTTAAAACAACTTTGTATTTCTTTAAGACATGGGCTTCCGGGAGTCCCTTCAATTAGTCTACCGAAATCTTTTCCAAACAATCTAAGGGCTCCAACTACAACAGGGATTGTTGATGTTCCCATGTGCCACAGTTTTGAGATTTCGATTTCACGGTCCTTGTATTTTGACAGCTTTTTGAATTATTATTATTATTGCTGTTGTTATATAAAGCCATTTTCTCACTATACTACAAGAGTCGTCTCAGTTTCTTAAGTTGTGTTCATATTATTACTCAGTATCTTTAATATATCTTGTTCCTTTTTAAGGTTATGTCTTTCTGGGGATCTATACATATCTGATATTAAAATAAATAGCATTAACTATATTATTACACTATACAGATATGTATTATTTACAATATGATTTCCTACCCTCGTGTCGGATAATTAAATATAACACTCATTAATAATTTATTGTAAATATATTTAATATAATGAAATATTATAAACTGAAACTCATCTGGTATATTTAGCCTGAAAATATATTTTTAAATTTTTACCAACATCGGTATTGGCCATGCAGATATACGATGTATATTATTAGTTGATGATTGACAATGTAACGTCAATTTCAAAATAGTTTTAAAAATGGCTTATGGCCATAAAACAGTGCCAAAAAATGGCCGAGGCCACAACGGGGCCCCCCAAAAAACACTAAGGTCGAGGCGTTTGGGAGTAAGACGCGCCGGCCCTGTTCACAGGTATGTGTGTGGGGCCATGTGTATATGTACATCTGTGTACAAGTATGAAGGAAAAAGTCTCTAATATATGTATGTACCTATGTGGGTGTGCAATGTGCATATATGTATACATATGTACAAGTAAACTCCTTCCTAGGTATTTAAACCTTTGTAGTTTTTTGATGTTGGCATCTCTAATTCGGAGCTCGTATCTTTGTTTTTTTTTCTCTTGCTGACAACTGTACATTATGTGTTCTTACAGTTGATGATTAGTCCTTTCTGCACGCTTTCCTTTAGTACCTTCTGTAGGAGTTCCTGAAGTTACTTTTATGTATCTGCCACCAACACGGTGTCATCGGTTAGTGTGAGAACATTGATTGGCATTACAAAAACTGATAGATTATGCACTTGCTGTTGTATACAAACACACACATATATATATATATATATATATATATAAGTTCACTAATGAATCTATTTTGCAAGCATTTAAAAATGTCGTAAAAAGGTATTGAGATATATCTGAAGAAATAGCTTCTGAGTGGAAATGCTCACATATAAGTTTTTTTTTTTTTAATACCTGGAACGACGATTCTATTGAGATATTGGGCTTGAGAGGAATCACCAATTCTTTAATGCAGGCTTCAATTCTAAAGCATTATGCCATTTCTCTTAACGTCCGAATTGTCGTTACACATAATGGGAAAGACGGCAACAATAGCAAAGGATGGAAATATAAACACAATACAAATGAAGAATTATTACAATGTGATTTTTCTATAAGAATAAATTAGAAGGAAATTGAAAAGAACTAATGTTCACTAGACCTTAGCCTTCCATTTATTTTAGTATTTCTCCTTTTATTACATCTACCAGTCGACAACTGATGGATGACTTCAGTTATTTTTATGCAAAAGTTATGTTGCTGCTTTGATCTTATGATTTGTATGAAAACAGATTGTGGAGAAAAATAAAACCTTACCACGAACAAAATCTGAACTAGGTATGTTTTGCCTATGAATATTTAATGACGCCATAACTAAAAGGCGATTTTCTGTACATATTTTATTTGTATTAAATAATACCCTATCAACTTATTTAGAATCATGATAAAATTCAGAAAATGATAAAAAATAAAACAAAGATTTAATAAATCTTTTTTGTTGCATGTCTTTTGTACCGCAAAAATATTTAAATTAAATATTATTTCACTTAAATAATAATACTATTGGAAAAGTATACAAAAGCTCCAACTTTAGATTTTTGTATATATCCGGAATACCAATTGTTTTCCTCGAGTATAAAAACTTGACAAAATTTGTTAGTCTATATTTTGCCTACATATATGATAAACTTATTGAAATTCTTCATTATAACTGTGAAAAGATTTATGTCTTGATCTTGTCAGAAATCGAAGAATATTCACTCAAAGTCAAATATTCTCATTGTTAATGACCCCAGACGCGTGAACATAAATGAAATTTTCACATGACTTTAAACACTCTTCACTTGATTTAATTTTTTTCCTTATTTTGTATTTAAAAAAAAGAATTTCGCATAAGCTCGCTAATTTGGAGGGGATGAGTAAAAGGAATTCTTATTTCGTACTGACAATGCCACTAAACATTTTATGGATAATGTTATAATCATTTTGATTTTGTTGTATGCATTAGTTTCATATAATAATATTTACTCAAACATTTAATATTATACGCAATATTTTATTCATATATTATTGTGTACAGACACAATTTCTTCAAATCCTAAACGAAACAGACAAAATGAAAAAAAATCTTAATGGGTTTCGTGAATACAGAATAAAAGGAAGGTGAGACTGGGGGTAAAGAATACAGGAGAATATACAAAAATAAGCAAGGTTAAAATTGAGAAAGAAAATTGAAGAAAAAGAAAATTGTGGTAGCAAAAGAATGAAATAAGTATTATGGTAATATGTTTGTATAAAGAAATTGCAAAATGAAGAAAGATGGCGAAACAAGAAGACATACGACTAAAAATAGAGAAAAGTAGAGGGAAATCATGAAATACAGCACACGGAATAAATCGAAAATTAAAAATGTCTACTATAAGAATAGATAAGGACATAAAGAATCCTAGAAAACGTAAATCAATAGAAAGGTCATAGAAGAGAAAATGAAGGAAAGCTAAAACAATGAAATAGGAAGGGGTGTCTTGCATGAGTAGAATTCGTATCAGTTGTTTCATATAATAGTATAATAGAATTTCCCTCAGTGAACGAAGTTTTGTAGCTTCAGTCTTAGAAACAAATCGTTCCTTTAAGCATGTCTGCAATCAGGGATAACAAATCAAACTTTCACAAAATAGAAACCATAAAAGAAACACTGATAATCCTTACTTTTTATTCCATTGTACTCTGGAATTTTCCTTTTACTTCGTGTAACTCACTGGGCAATGAACACTGAACAATGAAAATAGGAAAGCCTAAATGAGCAATGATAATATGAATAGTATTGTTAACGTTAATTGTAGCAATTATCCTTAAACCTATGAACATAAATTTTGTTACCTTAAGTAAATAGAAATTACTTTAATTCATATTCAAATCCTGGATTTTTCATTTCAAAAGATAACTAAATTTACAAAATTTCTCAAGGTAACTAAAGTTACAAAATTGATATGAAACAAAATTGAAATTTGTTAAATGTCTTAAGCCAATTTAGCCGTCGCCTCATTTCCTTCAGTTATCCATATTGAATACAATAAACTCACTTTAGGTTATAATTGAGAATATTACACTTTTCTTTGGAAATCGAAAATTGACATGTGTTTAGTTTGTTTTGAGACTAAAAATATGTCAAATTTATTGTTTTAAGCGAACAATGGTGCGCATGTCAGTTTTAATTATACATTGTAACAAAAAAAAATTTACTCTGAAATGAAATTTGAATTATTAAAATATTCTTTTCACCTGTGTTAAATATTCCCCATTTCTATTATGAATCGAACTAAAGTTTTGTGTTTACGAAGTTTCAATTATTAGAGAATAATCGATAGTGAAGAGATTATTTGCAAGAAAAAATTCAATCGGTCATTCTTTTACGTGTTCCTTCTACTGATATTTTGAAATATGATTTTATGAAAGTAATTATACAGGTTAAACTTACAAAAATAAATACAATAAAAACAAGGGAAATCTAAAGCTATTATTGTTGCTGTCATTTTTATCACTGAGTTTACCCAGCCATAGGTTATTATGGCTGTTGGCTTTCGCTAGAGATTAACTGACAGCAAGTCTCTTCAGCATTGCTGCTGATTTTTGTATTGCTGTTAGCTGAGTGTTTTTCATTCTTTCTCGGATTTCTAATTCTTCCAATCAATTTGTCTAGCTTTATATTTTCTTTCGGTTTTACTTTTTATCTGCTCATTGAGCATTATTAACGAGATGACAAAACGCCTTGTCGTTTATAAGGAAAAGAACTGCTTTTAGCTTAGATTAGATGATCCATTTTAAAGTCTTTGATATTGCGTTTTTATTTTGAAAACAGCTAATTTATACAATATACTTTTCATGATCATGGTCAATACCCAGTCATTTGTACAATTTCCAGTTAATTACCTTTCCAACCCAGTCATGTATATATCTGTTTTCTCATTGAATGCTGCGTTTGTTTAGATAACTAACAGTTTTACGTCTATCTTCGTATAGTCTTTATATATTTTATTGCAGTTCTAGCTTGACGATAATATAGTTCCTGTAAAATTAATTTGGATCACCAGGAATGGAGATTTAGCTTCTTGCTTCGAATGCTCTCTTCGCGGCCATACCTATTCCATGCCATTTGCAATTTCTTGTGTTTCTTCAAGATTTCCCCACCCCATCCTTTTTTATTCTTATTTCATTTTTGTCTTTCTATCATTTCTACTATAATATTTTGGTCTTTACTGTATCATTATTAATAGACTAATTACTAATTTATTTTGTGATCTAATAAGTGAAAACTTACTTAGTCAAGTAATATAGCAGGAATATTCTATTAACCGGAGAACGGTAATAAATGCACAGGTAATAATGGCACGGTAAAAAAAATGGCCCCTGTAAAAATGGCACAAGTGAAAAATAGTAATTTTTAAAAAAAAATAGATTACATTCAACACCAACTTTTTGCCAATAATGTATATTTCAATTAACTTATTTTTTCCTATTTTTTCACTTGTGCCATTTTTACCTGTGCCATTATTACCTAAATTCCTTTTGACCTTCAGCTCTTCAGGGTAGAGGATTTTTGGACTCGCGTTTAGATTTTTAAAAAAACACTTTCTCTGTCCCTTTCATTGCAAGAAACCTTTTTCGTTTACACTTTTTCTCCTCCTGTTCCTTCTTAGTAAATTTCCGTGTATTTTCTGCTCCTACCATCATCTGTCGCTCGATCTCTCTATTTCCGTGATGTGAAAATGTTTGAATAAACAGAGGTTATATTTTAAAAAATAATTTTATCTTAGGTGTGTCTAGCCATTATTTTAATTATCTTTTTCATGTTTCATTTACATAGCCTAAAAGTAATGATCTAACTGATACTATGAAGTCATCTAACAAATTCGGAGTGAATCAATCCCTAAACACCATTAGAGTAAAAGACCACTTCTTTCTTCATGTACAAGAAACATATCTAATTAATGTATTTTATATGCACCGTTGGTTAAGTTCAGATTATAATAAACTGCAGATATGTGTGTATATTAATGCAAAATATTTCTATTCCCAATGTCGACGGTTATGAACTATCGGAAAATATTTATTATCTTATTTTTTTACTGTAAAGTACCAATATCAGCAGTCACTGCCAAATTTCGATTTATTACTTTACTTTTAATGAGCTTCCAAATAATCTAGCGACGAGTGCATATTTTCATATTTAGATACTAATTTCCGCATCTTGGCTTCAATGTACTTTTATTAACGTACGAAACTTTTCTTCTCGTGGAGCAATTTCTGAGATAAATATTGTTTGGCAGCCATCTTTTGTTTTACGAACTTCTTAACCCAAAATAAAGGCAACATTTTTAATCATTCTTTCTTTTACAGTTTTGTTCATATTTATTTTATTTGGCTACATTATTTTATATTTATTTTATTCGGTTACAATTATTTTTTTATTTTTGCCTTTTGAAAGAATTGGAAAAGGAAACAGAAAAATCTTGTTTAAAGCCAATATTTTCCGGTTTTCACTTGCACTTGATGCAAACATCATTTGTTAAAAGTTTTTGCTAGAGTAAAAAAATATTTTTTCGAATATCCTGAATGATTTTATTCAAGTTTTGTTTTGTACTTTGATCATCAATTATTTAAGCGCTTTTTTGTCACTGGTCATGAATATTTAATCTAGAAAAATACGTCTACCTTAACTTGTGCACAAACCAATTTTTTTACATGTTTAGAAGTAACTTATTTAAATTAAGGGATAAGCAAGAAGTGAATACGAATCTATTTTTGCATTTATATTAAAGTTTTTCCGAGCTTGGTCCGATGGCTGAGGTAGTTGCGTATTGCAGTTCAGGTCAAAGCTAGAATTTTGAATACTGATTTTCAAAAAAGGCAGAAAGTTTTCGATCCCTTTTTTTGTGCATGTGATTGTGGATGAGTATGTTTATGCTGTGACAGCGTCCTGGACTTACTAATAAAGTATAGTTTTGTCTATATTTCTGAGATGAGGTATTATGTACAGTATTTACATTAGTCGGACTATTGTCCTCATCTTTGTCGCCATTTTTATCACAACGTTTCGGCCGTTCGTTGTACGCTCCAGCCTTCTTCAGGTGGTTGGAATTTCGTATCGAACCCTTTATTTCGATCACTGGGGTAGACTGTTCTAGTTCCACGAGCCATGTTTGATGGATGTCAGTTATCAGTTATCTCCTGCTAATTTTCCCTCTGAAAGTTCTCCACTGCCTTAACCGGGTATTGAACTCACACTCTTTGGGTCTGTCACTGGATCTAACCAACGCCTTTATCCACTGTGCCATGTGTCCTTGGGTATGAATTTCTGAGTATTATAAACCTAATTTTTCAGCAACCATTTCAGAGAAAAGCAATGATAACAAAAAAGTTGCAATATGAGATCTGGTAAAAACATGCAATGATAACAGCAAAATTGCAATATGAGTACTGGTAAAAAATGATTGCTGAAAAATGGCACAGTGGATAAAGGCGTTAGTTAGATCCAGTGACAGACCCAAAGAGTGTGAGTTCAATACCCGGTTCAGGCAGTGGAGAACTTTCAGAGGGAAAATTAGCAGGAGATAACTGATAACTGACATCCATCAAACATGGCTCGTGGAACTAGAACAGTCTACCCCAGTGATCGAAATAAAGGGTTCGGTTCGAAATTCCAACCACCTGAAGAAGGCCGGAACGTACAACGGCCGAAACGTTGTGACAAAAATGGCGACAAAGATGAGGACAATAGTCCGACTAATGTAAATACAAGTATAGTTTTATAATACATTTACTTCTAAACAGTTTTTATGTGCTGCCAACCGAAAAATTACATTCCAACATTTAATAAATTATCCAAGTGGTTATGTGTAGCTTTTCAATGCGTTAAGTCTTGAAAAATTACTAATTTTAAATACTTCTAGAAGGTAAATAGAGAAAGATCAAAAAATATATTTGCTGTGGTGCATGTAAAATTGTTTGTGTGCATATATGTCCACATTTGCGTTTATTTACATGGATCAAGAAAATACCAAAACATATTTCCATGAATTTATTATTTCATACATACATATGTGTGCACCTGTTTTTGTGTGTGTGTGTGTGTGTGTGTGTATGATCCACTGCTTGATACAATATCGTCCTTTTAAATTTCAAATTTTCAGATATGCAAGTATAAAAGTATTTCCAATTAATAATTATAAAATATTGCCGCTAGAGAGAATTTTTTTTTATTTTATCGACCAAATTTCTTAATTTCTGTGGTTTTAATCATTGAGTTGTAATGAGAGAACAATAAATGTACAATTTAGAAAAGAATAAAAAGTAAACTAAAAGCTCGTGTGTATTTATGCAGAAACATTCAAGTTGGAAACATTCTAAATTATTCATCTAAATAGAAACAAAAGACAAAGCAATTTAATGTCAATCAAAATGGGTTGTACAATTTGCGTCAAATTTGCATCTCGATTGAAAGAAAGGTACGAACATAGTGGGTATACGCAAGGTACAGTTGTATGGAGAAATACCTAACCATATACATTAGATGAATTAGGAAATTCTTGGTACAAGGTTACATTTATGACGCAAATATTTCTCTAAGATACTAGATGGTGTAAGAACGTTAACCAGACTGTACGCGTTATGGCTGTTATATTCAACAGAAATCCACGTGAAGCTTACACTCAGCCTACTGAATCAAGCTGCCAATATACTCCGTAATATTTGCTTGTGATCAGTTATGATGCGATGTTATGTCCCGTTAAAATTGTCCTGCAATTTTTAAGATGCCACCGTCAGATTTTGCGTGTAGCTCAACAGTTTTACTACAAAAAGTTTCATAATACATCGCCAGGAATTTGTTGAAAATACTTTGCATAAAACAGGTTTTTTCAAGTGGATTTTTAAGTTCGGTTCAAAATAATTAGCATTCAGAGCGATCGCCCAGCAAAACGCAAAAAAAAAAAAAGGGAAAAATATTCTTGAATTAATCTATGTGAACAGGTGTCGAAAATTCACACTATTTACTTGGCTCATGGCGAGCCTAGTTCTAGAACATCGGAAATTTTCTGTGAACATACATATGTATTTACATATTTAGAGATGCATATATATCTACATCTGAATGTATCTGTAATCCCTATTTTGAAAACTAGAGACTGTATATATCCAATAGAAAACCGTTTGTAATTATAAAGCTAGAATTTTTTCTACATGGTAGTCGCTATATTACTTGTCTTTAAAATAAAAAACAAGTAGAGACGATGGTCGGCGATACTTGGCCGATATTAATTTTATTATGCAACTCAATGATTTCGCAAAATCATTGATATTAACTAACCGATTTTGGAAATTTTTCAGGGTATACCTATATGAGGAACAAATCGTGGTACTTGCAAGTTATATCTATTTCTTTCTTTTTTTTAGATATTTTTTTAACTTAAATAACTTGCTTTGTAAGTGCCGGGTTTTATTTTACAAAGAATCTACGTGCACTATAAATTTAATAACTAAATAAATCTAGACGATGTCGGCTACAGAAACATTTTATTCACACATCCCTGAATAAATTGCGATTTTATTATTTTACATTCAAATATTGGTTAATCGTCTTTCCATAACCTTCACAGGTTATATATAACACATAATATTATTATATATTTACAGGTTATATATAACACATAATATTATTATATATTTACAGGTTATATATAGAACAGAGAAAGCGTTTTTTGGGGGGTGGGTAATCTAAACGTGAGTTCAAAAATCCTCTGCTCTGAAGAGCTGATGTTTAATAGGAATTTAGGTAATAATGGCACAGGTAAAATGGCACAAGTGAAAGAATAGGAAAAAATAAGTTTATTGAAATATACATTATTGGCAAAAAGTTGGTTTTGAATGTAATGTATTTTTTTTTTAAATTTCCTATTTTTTACTTCTGCCATTTTTACAGGTGCCATTTTATTTTACCGCGCCATTATTACCGTTCACCGGTTAATAGAATATTTCTGCTATATTATAACCCATTATTTTTTTAACTTTTCTACTGCTTCAGCTATAACATTACTTGATATAATTTTTATTGAATACTTTCATGAATATTTTTCACTCTCATACATTTCAGAAGTCTTCTTTTCACAGATTTGGTATGTTATTCCATTAATTTGGAATCTTCGAAATCTTTTTTGGTAAGTATGACAAAATGCGAAGAGTATTGTCTTATATTAATATACTCTTTAGCTTTATGTCACAACCTAGGAGCTTTAAAATTCTTGGTTGGAACCTGTAGCATTCAAAAATGCTTTGCCTAAAAACTTATATAAATTCTCTGCATTTATGTCTGAAGGTACCTATAATTTTACCACCAACAAAACTGACCTTAGACATTGCTCTACCTTCTCACTGTTGTCGTCTAAGTCTTTTTACGCCAAGTAATCCAACTTATTACTCATCAAGTTCTTCCAATGGAGTTCGAGATTCCCCATTAAAAATTACCGTTAAGAGATCAGTTTTTATCGACTTCTTTGTTCAACTTACATATTTCTGTTTGCGATGTTTACTTAAAGGGGGGGATTTTTTATGACTATAGCAAATGACATCCTAACAGTATTTAGTATTGTTGAACTTACCGCTAACATTTTTGTCGAGATTTACAAACTCTACGTTTTATTCAATTTCGCAAACGAATCGATAAAATTTGAATAAGCTGATTTGTTTGGAAAAATACTTTGATAAAAACCCTACTTCGCGGTTTAATAATTTCTTTAATATAGTTTATAGGACTTCATGGTAAACAATATTATTTTAAGAAAATTTACTTTTTTCCTTTTTAACAGCGAAGAATAAATTCTTGGGATTTCTTACTCTTTAGCATGCAACATACAACTGGCCATGTGTAAATATTTCTTTCTGGAGCCAAATTCAATTTTTTTGAAGCGTTTGGCCTTGTGATTCGTTTATAGTTCTCGCAAACACTGAGTGAACTGGAAACTGGTTTCTTATATGTAAAAACAATATTGCATTTTTATTAAATAAGTGTTTGTTATTTTAAACATTAAATTGTTTCTAAAACAGTGGGAGTATTTTGTATGCTAAATAATAAACCTTTGAATTTTTCCAAAACAATTAATGAAAATTTGTTGTACTACGCTCCGCGCTCTAGTAAAATCAACTGTACTTTGTACCTACTTAGCTGCTTGCACTTCTCACCAAAATTTCATTTTGATCGGTTAATGTATGGCTATTTTAGAAGGTGTGATGGACGAACGGACTAAGGGAAATTATAGAATTTTATATAGAGAGTTTTTTGCTGATCGATCCCCGTATCTTAATTTAATTTCATTTTCTCAGATCACTTTTTGTGTTTATACTTAAGCTGTGTTTGTTCTAACCTAGCCAATGTTTTCATTTTTAAAAATTGCTCTATGATCTTGTAGGTGAATAGGTTGTTTTTCTAATGCACGTCGGTGGTCACCAAAATGTTGTGGGGGCTTCACTTACATGATAGAAATTAGCCTCGGGTTCACGGAGATAAATGCATACTTGACAGGAAATAAAGCGTACAGAAATAATAGGAAAAGCATGATAAATTTATACAATTTACTTATATTTTTTGTGTGTATTGGTATGTGTATTTTTAGGTTACAATTATTTTATGGTACATGTGATAAAAGGGAGAATTTACTCCGTAGTATTACAAGCCATATCACAGAGAGAAGTGACACACGTGTTACCCGTAGCAAGGTTCGTGATGAAGAGGTTGACTTTAACGACTTTTGACAGGAACAGTTTTTTTTTGGGGGGGGGTGCATGCTCGGAGTATTTTTTATTTTTATTTAATTTATTTTGTACAGCGTTTTTATGTTATTATTTTATTTTATTTATAATTTTCATTATTATTTTATATTTTATTTTTATTTATTTATAATAATAAAAATAATATCTTATAATCTATGTTCTGTTTTTCCCCATTTTCTAAAGTTGTCTTCCCATCATTTAACTCAACATTATCTTGTTTCTCTTTTGATATTATATTTTATTTACAACCCATGGCAAACTATTTATATCTAAAATTAAAAACTAAACATCAATAACTATTTAATTATAAAATGATGAATAACCCTCTGTTTGCATAACAGAACATCACATCGGCAAATTATTGTAATTATTTCTAATAAAATTAGATATTATACTCGGAAATTAAGATTGAATATTTTTTTTAGATCCTGAAATGTTTATTAAATTTGATTGTTCAATATCAACATTACTGACAAAACTGACTTGAATAAAAAAAAAAGAATCGTCTGACATGTTATATAATAAGACGTATTAAAACTGTCAAAACCGTTCTACATCTTATGTCATACTGTTCTCTTTAATATACATTTACTTATCGGTAATAATTGATTTCTTGCTATTCTGTTCATAGCTAACAAAGTAGAATGTTTCTCATCAAATAAGCGAATCTATCAATCACACGCAGTATATGCTACGACTGTAAAGTTATTTATATAAGGTGATGTCTTTATGCATAAATACGTTCATAAAGATATCTAATCAAACCCTTTCCATTGTATTGATTAACAAATAAGTAAGTTTTATCCATATATTGCAAGTTTGAAAAAGTTCATCGGATGTCTATCCATTGCATTTTAAGGAAGGTCTGAGTTATAGAGCTTTATATATTATTGCCTATTATATTTGCTTGTGCATAAAACGGCTTGAGTATAATACGGCCCCGTGTCTTGTTTTTGAAGCTGAAAACAGGGAATAAATGACATCGTTGAGTAGGGTAAGGCGAAGAATGCTGATGTGTTTTTTCCTAATTGACGTTAAATAACAACAACCGCACTGATTGAGCTGAAGCTTGACAAACACATACTCCAGTAGGTTGGCCATTTGTTGAATGTTTTTGAAATGCAAAGTTTGTAGAATTTTCATAATATTATACCTTTATGTCAAATGCATCAACCTGCTCCATCCGTGGGACACATTCATGCACCCGGTGGGTCATGTTGATGCAAGACTAAGCAAATTGACGGAAAGAATTAACAACGCAAAACATTGGCTTAAATGCTATTTTAATGTGCCCAAGAGAATATATGAATCAATAGAAGAAAATTATAGCAAACGCAGGAACGCAGACCAATGAGTAAATATATGGCTACTAAAATCTACTCATTAGAATTCATGCACCAGCGACAAATAAAGACAAAAGTTCCTTACACTAAAGTCAGTGCATAACTTATGAGCACTGTCTACACAACCCGAACATTGGGTACACTCCTCCCCACGCCGAGAGTTTGCATACGCACCACAACAATAAATTCAGTACCAATCATCTTTTTTCTTAGTTAACAGAAGATTGTCCACTGGCGTGTAAGTGAGAATATCGCTTTTCCTCTTTCTTGTATAATCCTATCCCACCACCTATATAAATATTCAAAGGCTTGTTGCTAGACCCACTTTGTTCGAAGAGCTTTGGCAAGTGAACTTAGTTAAAGGAAACTTATAGTAGTTCATCATATTACAAAGTCATAAATATATTTGCAGATGAATTTGACTTAGAAAAAAATTAGAACAAAAACTATTCTTACGTACCGTGCTAAAATCGCTGATTTTTCACAAATTTGGTCCAAATTTTCTCGATTCGCAGAGCTTTGACTTGTAAAGTGGAATTGAGCAGGAAGGCTTAAATATGCATGTGCTGGTGCCAATTGCAAACGAATAGATGTTACCGTTTCTTAAATATGCATTGTGTATCAACCTACTCTGTGCATCAATGTACTCCGCCTTACTCTATAATACGACCCTTGTAGTACAGCTGTCCTTATACCATTATTTTAAAAGTTGTACTGTATTATCAATCCAAATCTCAATGCCATAATATATTTCATTAAAATATTTCATTTTTCACGAGATTAAAAATTAGAAGAGAACCGGATTTCATGTTTCTTCTCCTAATTTCCGTTTCGAAACTTATTTTCGAATTTTCGGTGAAAGGTGCGAGCTAGACATACATGTGATATGCATTTAAAATCTTATTTAATCTATCATACTTTTCTGTTTGTTATGACATTGTTATATTTCTGTATATTAATAAACTATGAAAATAAAAAAAATATTGTCTTTCACTGAGAATGAAGAGAGAAATAATTATTACTGACATATCAAATACCTTTTGTAAACAATTGTTATCAACACCTGCCTACTTCGTATTTTATCATCGATTGAGTCGTGTATATTTGCAATTTTGCTGTTTCAAATAAGTTTGTTTTTTTAAGTTGTGCACTTGTGTATAATACGTCCCAGCTTTTTCGCCTTTAATTTTCGTTCAGGATTTCTCGTATTCTACACTAGAAAATACGGTATATGAATTGAAATATATCAACTCGATTAAGAAGCTTCCGAAAAAGAAAATCTGATATTTGATCCGTCCTGGGTATGACGATAAACTACGTCCAGCAGCAAGGCCTCTGATCAGGAGGTTTTGAGGAGCGTGGAACCACCTCTTAACTGACCCGGGGTGGTAGCACCTGTTAGGGTCCCAGCTATGGGCAAATAGTTAACATCCAAACTACTGTAAGTGCCCTGGGTATCACGTTAAACTGCATCTGGGTCCTGGGTAAGACGATAAACTACATCCAACAGCAAGGCCTCTGATCAGGAGGTTTTGAGGAGTGTGGAACCACCTCTTAATTGCTGGTGTTCCCAGGTCCACCTCGACCCGAGGTGGTAGCACCTGTTAAGGTCCCAGCTATGAGCAAATAGTTAACAACCAAACTTGTGTAAAAATAAGTTTTAATACCAGAAATACTTTGTAATAAAAAAATTATTACCAGCAATAATTTTTGATGGAAAAATTATCAGCAATACTTTTTAAAAATACCAGCAATACAAACAGCCATAAATTCTTTGAAAAAAATATGACCAGCTATAGATTTCTTGAAGGAAAAATATTCCCAGAAATAGATTTTTGGAAAAAAAACATTAACAGCAATAAAAATTTTGTCGGCATTAAATGACCTATTGAAGTAGATAGATATATAGATAGATAGATAGACAGATATGTACATACTCTAATACACAGATAGTGTTGTAGCGCCCCCGCTACTCCGTTCATATTATCATGGCGGACGAGATATTACTTCGAGATCTTTGCCTTTTTTTCGTTGTATCACCCCACTTTCTTCTATGAACATAACAGGCTTATTTAGATTTTATAATCAACCACATTTCTCTTAGTTGTTTGATTATTATTAACACAATCTAAATACCCACTTGAATATTTCATAGAATTTTTAATACTTTCCAGCTACTCAGCATTTCATTTTTAGCTATTAAGTATGTATCAAGTTCGACGATGTAACTACATAACTATTATCATATAAACCTGTGACCTTTCGCCGCGCGAGAGAGGAGGAGGAGATCAAGCCCCTGGTACCTGTGACCAGGGCGTTTAGACGAGTTTTGTATTAAGTTATTTTCTTCCGGCGTTTCTGGAACTGCTCATTCAATGGCTACACAACAGCCCTGTACTTCCGGCTACACATTGGTCCTTACTTCCGGCGATACTTTTCAACAAAACTCACCTAGTTTCATAGAAAGTTGCTGCCCGCTTATCTTGCTGACGTCAAACATCTGCTGGTTTGGTTAACAAACTTCAACGGATAAATTTTCGTCTTAACTTCACCAAGCAACTTAATGCCGCACCCGACATTACAGCAACCTCTGTCTATTATTTCTCACCGCTTCATGGTGTATTTCTCCAACGCCAGCACCGGATATTAAGACAACATAGGCTTATTTTTCGCCGATTCATTCAGCTTCCGCTCGACGCGAGCGCATCATTGGTCTATTATTTCTCGCCGTTTATTGTGTATTATCTTCAACGCCCGCACCGGAGATTTAAGCTACTTCGGCCTATTAGCAGCATCTGCTCAGCACTAGCATTTCGGATATTTCTAGCCGTGCATTGGTTTATCCTACGGCCAGCTTATCGTCTTGTCGTCAAACATCCTTTGCCGTATACATTCGCTTAATTACTACGGACAGGATTAATGTTTTGACTTTATTCAGCATCTGCTCACCGCCACAATGGACATTACAGCGACATCAGACTGACCTTTCGAACATTGACTTCTACCAACCTAACTTGCCAGGAGTCTACTGACTTAAAATGCATAATATATAAACTCATCTGCATTATTAACCATTTCACGGTTATCCTATCTTGTTCAACTCTATCGGTCAGTATCCTGCATTTACTTCATTCTTTGTTTTATGTTGTCATCTCTTTTCGGTTCGTTCAAGCGAAACACTATTATCCTATTAAATTTGAATAGATTATGTAAATAAATATTTACATTAATTTAAGTCTCCTTGTTTGGGCCTATCATATTTACGTTATTTATTTTTAAATGTTTGCTGGCCTCCTGTGACCCTACTAAATTCGGGCGCATTGGACCATATAATATCATATGCCCCCACTCGATGGGATCCATAACAATATATAGATACGTATGCACAGACTCTAATAGATAGATAGATAGATAGATACGTATGCACAGACTCTAATAGATAGATAGATAGATAGATACGTATGCACAGACTCTAATAGATAGATAGATAGATAGATACGTATGCACAGACTCTAATAGATAGATAGATAGATAGATACGTATGCACAGACTCTAATAGATAGATAGATAGATAGATACGTATGCACAGACTCTAATAGATAGATAGATAGATAGATACGTATGCACAGACTCTAATAGATAGATAGATAGATACGTATGCACAGACTCTAATAGATAGATAGATAGATACGTATGCACAGACTCTAATAGATAGATAGATAGATACGTATGCACAGACTCTAATAGATAGATAGATAGATACGTATGCACAGACTCTAATAGATAGATAGATAGATACGTATGCACAGACTCTAATAGATAGATAGATAGATACGTATGCACAGACTCTAATAGATAGATAGATAGATACGTATGCACAGACTCTAATAGATAGATAGATAGATACGTATGCACAGACTCTAATAGATAGATAGATAGATACGTATGCACAGACTCTAATAGATAGATAGATAGATACGTATGCACAGACTCTAATAGATAGATAGATAGATACGTATGCACAGACTCTAATAGATAGATAGATAGATACGTATGCACAGACTCTAATAGATAGATAGATAGATACGTATGCACAGACTCTAATAGATAGATAGATACGTATGCACAGACTCTAATAGATAGATAGATACGTATGCACAGACTCT
>OZ038488.1:34178284-34180784 GCA_964036315.1 Acanthosepion esculentum
TTCCACCGCATGGAAAGTTGGTTCCGTGTATTGCGCCAGAAAGTTTTCTTGCCAGAGTCCATCTTTGAATACTGCTTCCATATATGGTATGGTGCCCCGCTGTTTGCCCCCAGAAACGGATATGCAATGTGATTGGTCCTGATCTGGCATCTCGTCTACAGTCGCTCTCTCACATACGTGCCGTCGCCTCCCTCTGTCTTTTCTACAAATATCTTCACAGTAACTGCTCCGACGAGCTACTTTCGCCAATTCTCAGACTGTATGAATTCAAAGTGCTACGAGGCTGGCATCACGGTCCCACCCTTTCACTGTCGAAACGGTTAAATGTGGCCGTCTCTTCTACTCCAATAGCTTCATGTCTCGCACCTCCCCTCTGTGAAATTCCCTTCATATTACTTGTTTCCCTGATAGCTATAATCTCCAACTATTCAAATGTAATGTCAATCAATATCTCCAGATGCCTGGATCATTCCCTGTTTTTGTCTTCATCCTTTCTTCTAAAACCGCCTCTTTACTCTCACTCCCAATCTCTGTAATCACTTGCCTGCTAGCGGTATCCCGCCTTACTTGGGGTGAAATGATTAAAAAACAAATTCAAACTCACTGCTTTTGCAAACTGCCCAATATTAACATCGGACAATATTTCCTAAAGTTAACCAATAAGCACTTCCTAAGAAAATAACCCTCTGAGTAACATTTTTGATAGGAAAACAATTCTATGAGACCAACAACAAACCTACTATTGAACCCTCGTGTAGTTGTATATCTAAAGATAATTGTTCAGTAGAGGGAAAATGCAAATCTACCAGGTTTATATATCAAGCGACCCTTTCCCCAAAAGGAAATATGGTAAATAAAAAAAACGTTTACATTGGAATTTCCGCGGGGGGGGGGGAGTGGAAACAAAGATTTTATACCTATAAGCACTCATTCTCTAACCCTAAACTTAAACACCAAACAACTCTTTAAAAAAATTTTGGGGAATTAAAGGACGAAAATTTAAACCTACAAATAGTTCGGAAACTTTTAGTCTGCACAAACACACAACAGATTCAGAGGTAGGTGCAACTTAGGCTTAGAAGACAAAATTAAAATAATAAAATACAATAATGAAAGCTAACTATTGAATCAGAGGAACGAATTAGTGTTCAAATGTCGACGTAAAAACAAATTCAAATTTCCATAATATAATTCGCCTTAATTAGCTACCCTATATCATCCCCGACTCCCATCACCTCTAAATCTTTATATGTCGACATAATAACAAATTCAAATTTCTATAGTGTAATTTTGTCTTTTTAGCTACCTTAAGTCCCTCCCACACTCTAACCCACCATAAAACCTTTTTATGCTATATTAATTATAATTTACAAACTTCCCTCTACTTAGAATTTCCCCTAATTCTCTTTCCGTTAATCCTTTACATCCTCGCTACCTTGCATATTTTTAAAAATTATTTTTAAATCCATTTTTAATTTTAAATTTATTCTTATTTACATTATTCGCACTGTTATCTTCATCTTCATTGCCATATTGACAACGTTTCGGCTGAAATAACTGAGACATCCGGAAGAGGCATGGCACGTGGAACTAGAACAATCTACCCAGGTGGACGAAATAAAGAGTTCGGTTCGAAATTCCAATCACTTTAAGAAGGACGGACCGTACAACGGCCGAAACGTTGTGAATATGGCAATGAAGATGAGAATAACAGTCTGAATAATGTAAATAATCATAATACCACATCTCAGAGATATAGACAGAAATTTATTCTTTCCTATTTCTAATGCCCCCAGATTGTTTTCATGGGCTTATTATTCTTTGACTTGTTTAATACACCTTCTCCCCATAAGATAGATAGTTACCACCCGCCCTGACCCCTGTCTGGTGCCTATCGTCTGACTTGAATATTGAAAAATGTGAACACTACATATAAGGTATCTTCGGCAAGTTAAATTTTAGGTTGATCCATTTGTTTCTAATATCACCTCGTTACAGTTAACCCCGACTTCTCTCTACGGATATAAACTTCATTCGACATCTGTATAAATAAAATACATCAAGCTCACTTTTTTCGATCAATTTTAATATTTTTTTTATTATATTACTAGGATCCACTCGGATTATATACCTATGGATTTATTTTACTATATATATATATATATATATATATATATATAGTGGACATTGAAGTTAATACCCATGAAACAGATTGTCGATGTTGACTTCAATGTCTACTTTTATACTTGCATACGCTCTATCCGATATTGAGCACTATAACCTATAAATATAGCATACCATAAAACTATGCTTTATCATATAAATATATGTGTGGGGGGAGAGAGAGTGAGTGATAGGATAAGGAAAAAATAGGAAACGTTTATAATTTAACATGCTTCGCTTTTATTTAAGCTTCATCAGAAATGAAAGAAAAATTTATTTTTGCGTTATTTCCTTTTCATGGGTTAAGTAGACTTCACGCGTATTTGTCTTGTTTGGT
>OZ038488.1:34185784-34188284 GCA_964036315.1 Acanthosepion esculentum
TGATTTTTCTTTTATACACAAATATGACCTGTGTATAGATTGAAATACTTCATATAGCCTTATTTATTTTTTATTCATGACACAGGCGATCATCATTCTTTAGATTACATTATTTAGTATATATGAATTGGCATGCAAGTTTTTGAAACATAGTGGAGTTGTTTTCTGTTAAATTCTTTCTCTCTCTCTCTCTTTCTCTATATATATATATATATATATATATATATATATATATATAAAAGACTTTTCTTTACAATTGGAATTAAGATATTGTTTATGGTACCAGTTTGTAGTGGGATACTCTATTATGTTCTCATTTTCTGGTAAACAGTTTGAAAAATCCTGCTAATTTTAAATGTAAAAATCGCAGGTGAAAATGGTCATTAACTAAAGGTATCTTAATTCCAATTGTAAAGAAAATTTGCTCTATTTAATGAAAATAATAAACATTGAGCGCTTGTGAGCCAGTTTTAACATATTTCAAATTCTATGTTGTGTTAATAGGACACGCCTGGATTACTATATATATATATATATATATATATATATATATATATATATATATGTATATGTATGCGTGTGTGTGTGTTGAGATTATGATAGTCTTCGGAACCTTATTAATTTCTCCCAAGCTCATTTCCGTCTGGAATCATCTTCATGGGAAGGAGCCAGTGTCAAAAGTCTGCTTCACAATTCGCCTATGTATGTTCGGCGTCTTATCATCGCCCTTTTAATCAGTTGATTTTCGATATTCTGCGCGTTCCTATTGTTTTCTTTGCATGAATAGTTGTTAAGTCCTTGAAGCGTCGTTTCGGGCCTCTGTGCAGTCTCCTGCCGCTGGCGAGCTCTACAAACGTAATGATACGAAGGCGTCCAAATGAAGAGGATCTTCGACGTGCTGTTAGGAGGGCCCGACTCGCCCACCCATCCGCCGGGTCCATAACCCACACTCCTCTGTGACTCCGGTTCACGACTCTTCAGGAGTAGACTGGGCCTTCATAGCAATCTCTGACGTCGCTATCAGTAGAGGAGAAAGGTGAGAGAGAGAGAGAGAGACGATCCCGATGCTCGAATGCAAGTGGGTGCCGTTGATGACGACAATGAGTTGTTAAGTAATTCTCGCGATACTGAGCGCGCTTGACATGTGCCTTGTGTGTTACGTTATCAACTTACAGTTGTTGTCGAATAAATTGATATGTAGATATCAATCGGATATGACAATAAATATATAAATATATATATATATATATATATATATATATATATATATATATATATATATATATATTTGTGTGTGTGTGTATGAAGAGGTAATTAAAAGTACGTAATTCGAATCCATTACATTCATATACGTGCTAATACCTTTAGGAAAGGTATGAACCCTCTTCTTCTCCCCCAACTATAGGTAAATAGCAGGACAGACCAGGTTCTATACCCTTGGATGACAAATGGTCTCCCGCAGAAAGAAATGGCAACCTACTCCGGGAAAAATCTGCCTCCTTAGTTATGTATCGAAAGATACATGATCGACTACGCGTGTATCATGCATGACACATAACTGACTGATGCAAAATCCCTTCAGAAACGTAAATGAAATCTGTTTGCAAAAAAAAACAAGTTAAATATTTTAACCCTAGAACACTAACCATCAATTAAAGTTACACCACTACTAACCATGTGTATATCATACCCAATTTTGAAAATATCAAAAAACATTAAATCTAAATCTTTATTTGAAATATTTTACATGCAGGCACTTCAAACTTTGTACTTTGAGTTAACAATTATAGGATCTGAAAAAACATTATTTAGGTAAGAAAACCAGGTACTGAAAATTGTTATTAAAAATAGGAAAATTTGCACTGGGTACTATATACTCATGGTTAGTGTTCTAGGGTTAATTTAAAAAAGGGAAACAGATGCATGTCGCCATATTACTAAATTATGAACAAATTATAATGAAAAAGTGTCATTAGGGAGAAGGGAAGATAAGAGGACAGTTCAAACCAAACAACGTCGTCCTGGGTATGACGATAAACTACATCCGGCAGCAAGGCCTCTAATCGGGAGGTTTTGAGGAGCGTGGCACCCGCTCTTAATTGCTGTTGTTCCCACGTCCACTCTGACCCAGAGTAGTAGTACGTATTTGGGTCCAAGCTATAGGCAAATAGTTAACACCCAAACTGAGGGTCAAAAACACTATGAAATTATAAAAATAGATTTTTATGGTAAAAAATACCAGCCATACATTTTTTAATACATTTTTGGAAAAATAAATAACAGCCATACATATTTGACAAAAAAATAACAGCAATATATTTGACTCTCGACAACAAACCCTCTTTACAAAAATACGTCAATGAAACCTGATCTACAGACTGATTTCTTATAAAGAATACATATTCTACGAACCTATCCTAAAATCTTGTCGGCATTAAATCAACCCATTGAGGTTGATATGTCGTAAAAGAGAACAAGTCAAACCAAACAATAACCAATA
>OZ038488.1:34200024-34240024 GCA_964036315.1 Acanthosepion esculentum
ATGGTTCAATTAAAATAGTCTTAATATGTTAATCGGGGAGAACATTAAAAAACTGAACCGATAATTAAGACTCAAAGAAAGAAATTTATCTGAAATATTCTAAATATTTCAGTGTTCAAAATGTAAAACGAATGCAAGTGTTCTGAAAATATCTTACGTTATTTTAGTTTGGTATCAGTAACAGGAAATCAGTTTTACAAACAAAAATATAAACGTCTGCATATTTACTTTTACAAATCGTTAAAATTAAAACATTTTCATGATACTTTAGTGCCTAAATTTAGAATCATTTTTCTTTGCGACGGACTTATTTTGTCCTTTTTAATATTCATACTGCTGAAATCAATGAAGTAATTTAATTTAAATGAAACAGAATGGATAAAATAAAGTTTAAATTAGCATGCAATTTTTTTTCAGCGAATGAAAATATTTTGATACTAATGTACTCTTGCAGTCGGAGGCCATAAATACTAAGTCATTTTCGTAGAGTCATAGCCAAACGAATAAATGTTGTATGTGTCTTTCCAGAATAGACTTTGTATTCAGTGTCTTTTAGAGAAACCAAGTGCAGAGTTGATTCGATGGAAGACCTCCTAACTGATTGAATCGCGGATTGACCCCCCCTCCCCCCCAAAAAAAACAGCTAGGAGATCAATATTTATTCTGAATCATACAAAAATTTTATCATGCGGTATTTTGGTAAATGCAGGATCGAGAGATGATGGATAATTTCTTTTGGTAAATGAGTAAATTGTAATGAATGAATGGGTCGCGAATCTGATTGACTAGTATAGTTAATGAAGACCAGTACCCCCTTTCTCCCCCCCCCGGCCTTGTGCCACAATTCTGTATGATTCAGAATAAATATTGACCTCCTAATTTTTTTTTTTTGAGGGGGGGGTCAATCCTCGATTCAATCAATGAACACGTGATCAAACCAGCTGCCCTTGGGATATGCACGTGCAAAAAAAAAAAAAAAAAAAAAAAAACAGTCATATATAAATACCCAACCTAAATACAAAGTCACTGGAAAATGAAGAGTTTACGGGCCCTACTAACATCAGTTATGTTTAGCTTGTTTGGTGTCAATATTTTAGTTTGTTATTGGTTTCATCTCCCTCCCCTCTCATATTTCATCATAGATTTTTATATATAATTATTTATTATCATTAAATTTTTATGTCACGGAGCGCGTTTTGTACGTCCCCCTTGAGAGCATGTGGTATTATGGTGTATGGAGGATTGATTGGTGATGGACGAGTTTTTGTGGTGAATGGGAAAATTGTAATGAGTGAATGGGTCGTGAATCAGATTAGCTTGGTATAAGATAGTGACGACCAGCCTCAAGACCTCCCCATTTCGGCCTTGTACCATAATTGTGTAATTTTACGCAATTAAATATCAAGTGAAGAGTTTTCGTTCAGAGAACGCCCCAAATCCATACACCCACTGGTCGAAGTTTGGGGTGAAATAAACAGTAATGCTGCATATGAAAGGTTCGTCTTTTCAACGACGATGTTCCGTAAGTTTCTTCCTTTTTCGTTCCTTATTAGAATTTGTTTCCTATGCCGAGAAATTTCATTTATAAAAAGGTTAATAATGAACGACTGCCCTCATGATTAACATTAGGAAAATATTAACATCTTTTTATGCTTCTTTGCAGCAGTGATTATTTCCAGGAAAGTTTTAAAATTTATTTAAAAGTGTCTACGTGGTGTAAACCCTTTTTAAATCAAAATTGGAATGTAAATTTTCCCAGTATTACACTCCTCCTTTTTTGCCTAGTGTGCATTTCATGATAATGTATTTTCCTATAATCAACTTTGCTAACATGTCCGTTTAATTTCTATCTCCTGTCTATAACTCTGGAAACTTCTTTAAAATTTCAAGGTAATAAACTGGAAACTTTTCTAAATAATAATCTTATTAACCGATTCTGGAATCATAAAAATTTTATATTCTTACTCACCTAGTCTGGGGCCTTAAACATTTCATTATTTACATAATTTCTCTCCTTCTAAGCCATGTTTTCGTTTTCTGTAAGCAGACTATGAGTTAATGCAATCGTCCTGCTGGTGTTCCAAAGTGTCGCACAATTTCCTCTTTTCCATAATTAAGCTTGTATTAACCGACAAACTATTCAGTTTAATGTCGCCAGCAAACCTAATATCAAACAACGAAAACGTAAATTTAAAAAAACTCGATACGCAATTTAGTTTAGTGTTTTTTGCTTTTGGTCCCTACTAAAACCCGTGTTCTATAGTAAATACAACAAAATCGTCTCGACAACATCCAGCTACGTCCACTTATTAAAAAAAACTACTTTCTTATATTTGTGTAGCGAAGAAATAGTTTTGTAATGTGGAGAAGAGAAATGGTAAATTTAATATGACAACGGAAGTTTGTATGAAAAAAAAGAAAGAATATAATGAGTTTGGAATCTTTAAAAAAAAATATGTAGGAGAGACAACATGGATGAATCTATGATTGTTGCTACTGCCGAGTCAGAAAGTAGAAATCAATAAAGAAGTATTTGTTTCAGTATTCTGTCAGGAGAAAGAACAGAGTTGGCATGATATCAAGCAAAGAATTTCTCGCCATTCCGCAGTGGTCAGAATCATAACAGGAGAAGAATAAGAAGGGCAAAGCAAAAATGAGACAAACGAAAAAGAAGGTAAGTGATGAAGGCAAAGGAGAAAGAGAAAGAAACTTGCGTGGGAGTAACTGACACAAATAGATGGAGGAGAAGCAAGAGGAGTTAGAAAGGGAAAGCAGCAAAATGAAGAGAATACAAAAATAAAAGGTAGAAAAATAAAAAAAATTTGATTTATTGTGGAGAAGTTGAGAGACTGTGGTGGTGCTGGTGGTGATGGTGGAATTGGAGTTAAAAAGAAGTCAATAGATGATTTAAGAAAGATTGAAATAAATAAAAGTAAAATAAAAGTAAAATTCTCAAAACAATGAAAGAAAAGAAAGCTAAAAAGAAAAGAAGTTGTTTTTAAAGTATTTACCGACCTCCTCATGGCAACAAGATGTGATACAAGATCAGTTTTAATGTGATATACGCGTACATACACTGACTCTATTGTTAGGTCAGCTGCTAGGAAAGTTGGTCCACTGTGTCGGGTAAGACAATTTTTCTCTCCAGAATCTATCTTAGATATCTATAAGTCTACAATTCGCTCATGCTTCGACAATTGTTGCTACATATTGTCCGGCGGTTTTCCTGCTATATATCTAGAGATTCTTGATAAAACCCAAAGAAGAATCTTCAATGTTACTGATCCTAACCTGTTATGTTGACTTCAGTCATATTCTCACGGCAGTAAAGTTGCTTCCCTGTGCCTTTTCTATAGATACTGTAATGGTAATTGTTCATATGAGATTTATGCTGTGCTTTCTAGACATTATGAATTTAAGCACAGTACTAGATTGACAAGAAGATCTCAATTTACAGTTGAATTGGCTAAATGTAATCGTAGGTTCTATGCTAACAGTTCCTTTTCTTACACTTATCACTTGTGGAACTCTCTTTCGGCTCTATGCTTTCCGGACAAATTTTATTTTTAAAAAATTAAATGCAATGTCAATCGCTATCTCCTGTCCTCCTGATTACTTATCTATTGTCCTCGCTCCTTCATAATGTTTTTCTTTTCTTTTCTAATTCTTTCACGCCCAGTCTTGTGTCTTAGTAGCTTTACTGATTTGCACGGAGTAAACTTGATTAAAAATATTGATCAAGGACAAGAATTTCCCAATTCTCGTTAACACTATTGCGCTAGCATCGGTATCCACCTGCTTTGCTTTCATAGGGTTGGAATCTCCAGGGATATGGCACCCCTTATAGCTAAATGAGGAGGGGAACAAATGCTACATATTAACCCAATGCGAAGGTCGGAAATCTTTAAATGTATGATCTTTTAAAGTAATCAGCTAATTTTTCAACGTTCGAGAAGGGCTTCAAGTGAATTAAAATTTTTAAAAAAGACAAAAAGAAACGAGAAAAAGTAAAGACAATAAAAAGACAAAGGGTGATTATGAAAAAGATGAATACAGATAAAAACTGAGACACGAGAAAGAAAGATCTGAAAATGAATTCCATTAAGGAAATCAAAAACGATCGAGAGAGAAAGGAGGAAATCTCGCTGAGGAAAGAAACGAGAAAAAGAAATGTCTGACTCGTCTGAAATACCTGCGTTCTTTTACAATAGGACCGGCTGCATAAGTTCACATCTACTACAAAAATCATTCTATAAAACAACATCGAGTTATTCCTACTGATCATATAGATTTCTTTTCTCTGATCTATTTGTATAGACCGGTCGTAAAACAAAGCCCAAGATCCACGCATTTGCATAGTTTGTATTAAATTCATGTTGCCAAGTACTGTGGAAAACTAGAAAAATTAACTTAAGCACAAAACCTTCCTCCAACGATAATCGTATTCACAAATGACACGAACTACAATAGTTGCTATCTGATATGAATACTAGACTGGATACATTCATTGAAATAATAATCTAAATAGAGAAGAGCAAAGTTGTTTTAATGGGATGGACAGAAATGTCACATGGGAAATTCTGAGTAAGAAGTAATAACGGGACAAATACACGTGATCCGTGTGGAAAAATCCAAAAGTCATAATAGCCTGGCCTGACCCGAGTTGACATTTACGATGATAAGCAGAAATTCGGGCGTACGCCTAACAGCACACAACTCATAATTTATCACAGTGTTATTTAATTAGTGTTATTTATTGCTCTCTGGAGATGTTATGTCGTGAAATTCACGCATATACCTAACAGCACCCAACTCGTAATCTAACAAATTGGGTTATTTATTTCGTGTTATTTATTGCTGCCTCGGGGCGTTTTGTCGTGAAATTCACGCATACGTCTAACAGCACCCAACTCGTAATCTAACAAATTAGGTTATTTATTACTGCCTCGGGGCGTTTTGTCGTGAAATTCACGCATACGCCTAACAGCACCCAACTCGTAATCTAACAAATTGGGTTATTTATTTCGTGTTATTTATTACTGCCTCGGGGCGTTTTGTCGTGAAATTCACGCATACGCCTAACAGCACACAACTCGTAATCTAACCAATTGGGTTATTTATTTCGTGTTATTTATTGCTGCCTCGGGGCGTTTTGTCGTGAAATTCACGCATACGCCTAACAGCACACAACTCGTAATCTAACAAACTGGGTTATTTATTTCGTGTTATTTATTGCTGCCTCGGGGCGTTTTGTCGTGAAATTCACGCATACGCCTAACAGCACCCAACTCGTAATCTAACAAATTGGGTTATTTATTTCGTGTTATTTATTACTGCCTCGGGGCGTTTTGTCGTGAAATTCACGCATACGCCTAACAGCACCCAACTCGTAATCTAACAAATTGGGTTATTTATTTCGTGTTATTTATTGCTGCCTCGGGGCGTTTCGTCGTGAAATTCACGCATACGCCTAACAGCACCCAACTCGTAATCTAACAAATTGGGTTATTTATTTCGTGTTATTTATTACTGCCTCGGGGCGTTTTGTCGTGAAATTCACGCATACGCCTAACAGCACACAACTCGTAATCTAACCAATTGGGTTATTTATTTCGTGTTATTTATTGCTGCCTCGGGGCGTTTTGTCGTGAAATTCACGCATACGCCTAACAGCACCCAACTCGTAATCTAACAAATTGGGTTATTTATTTCGTGTTATTTATTGCTGCCTCGGGGCGTTTTGTCGTGAAATTCACGCATACGCCTAACAGCACCCAACTCGTAATCTAACAAATTGGGTTATTTATTTCGTGTTATTTATTACTGCCTCGGGGCGTTTTGTCGTGAAATTCACGCATACGCCTAACAGCACCCAACTCGTAATCTAACAAATTGGGTTATTTATTTCGTGTTATTTATTACTGCCTCGGGGCGTTTTGTCGTGAAATTCACGCATACGCCTAACAGCACCCAACTCGTAATCTAACAAATTGGGTTATTTATTTCGTGCTATTTATTGCTGCTTCGGGGCGTTTTGTTGTGAAATTCACGCATACTCCTAACAGCACCCAACTCGTAATCTACCACATACTGTTATTTATTACTGCCTCGAGGTGTTTAGTCATGGAGTTAGCAACCTTGTCAAAATGATCCTGATCAGTGAGTTCAGTTTTCACTATATGCCCCATAATTGTGTTCCTGTGCTAAAAGATAAGCTACATTTAAAAATGACTATTTGAGGCTGCCTTTAAAAAGGGGAATGAACAGAGTAATGGCATCCTATTCATGTTAATTCCTATCATAAATGATGTGTCTTCGACCGTTCAGTTCAAAGGAAAAGATTCCTTGCATAGTGACCTCTGGCAATGACTAACTCAGCCCACATACGCATACATACATGTGTCTTTAAATTGTAATTCAGTCCTCGGTATTATATATGCTCATATGTATACATATATATATGAGAGCGAAAGGTTCTCGTTCCGAACAAGAACTTGAAAAAAATCTGATGTTTGATTATTTGTTCTTTTGCAAAGTGGGTCAGGTCGAAAACTGAGTAGCACCTACTCATATATATATATATATATATATATATATATATATATATCTATATATATATATATATATATATATATATATCGGTCATACATATTTTTTATCTTTCGTTTATTTTATCTTCTCTATTTTTACCAATTTTAATGAGTTTTCTTGATCTTATTAAGGTTTTTTAAATCGTTCAATATAAGAAAAGTGAGCTAGCATCATATAATAATTGGGCAAGAAGTCCAATAGTTGCTGAAGAGTGAATAAAGAATTACTATCTGAAGACTAAGTTAATAAATATTGATGTACTTTTAATCAATTGTTTTTTCATATACACACATCCACTTCATCTGTAGCCAACAAACTTTACAAGTCAAAATAAATTGTTTGCGGGTATTTGGCTAAGACCCTAATAAATACAGATAAAAGAAAAGGAAAGAAAAATTCAATTAAATTAAGAATGTTCCTCTGTTCTTGCAGGATTTCAACGAGTACACCAAACAATAAATGCCATCCTTTTATCTTATATTTCATACATTTCCATGTTCACTGCAGATATATGGTAGCTATCACTGGTAACTCCACATTTCCAGCATCTTCCTCAATATCCTTATAAACTTCAGCTCCGCAGTGGCCTGAGAAGTCCCTATTCTTACTCGAATTTTCAAATGATCTAACTTCGATTCTGCTATTTTGGGCACTGTTCCATTCTGCTAACCTTTTACGGATACAACTGTGACCTTTATCTTCCATTTTTTTTTTTTTTTACTTCTTGGACAAGGTCCTGGTGGTAGTATTCTTTTCAATTTGTCGCTTTCTTACATCTTCATCCTGTCGTATTCTGGTACAGCTACGTTCACAATCTGACAGGTTCACTTTTACTTAAATCCGGTCTTTTTGAGCGTCCTCGATATGACGATAAACTATATCCGCGTCCTGGGTAAAACGATAAACTACGTCCAGCAGCAAGGCCTGTGATCAGGAGGTTTTGAGGAGCGTGGAACCACCTCTTAAATGCTGGTGTACCCAGGTCCACCCTGACCCGGGGTGGTAGCACCTGTTAGGGTCCCATATATGTGCAAATAGTTAACCTCGAAACTGGGGTAAAAATGGGTTTTAATACCAGGAATACTTTGTAAAAAAAATAATAATTTATCATCAACAATAAATTTTTGAAGAAAAAAAACTATTACCAGTAATAAATTTTTGAAAAAAAAATATTACCAACAATACGTTTTTGAAAAAATATTACCAGCAATACATTTTTGAGGAAAAGAAATATTACCAGCAATACATTTTTGAAGGAAAAAATTATTACCGGAAATAGATTTTTGACGAAACAAAATATTACCAGAAATAAAAACTTTGTCAGCATTAAATAACCCATTGAGGTTGATATGCTGTAAAACACACCAAACCGGTCTTTTTGATTATTTGTGTGGTCAGTCTAAATCCCAAACTCCCAAAATAACTTATTCTTAATATCATCTAAGCGAACCTGTACTTTTTTTTTTTTTTTTTGGTTATTTGTACTCTTTGAGTTGCAGACTCGTAGTAACTGAAGCCTTTCGCCGGAGATGAAATTCCAGTAAGCATTTCCCGCACTCTCCCCGATGTTCTGATTTTACTGATTATGAAGATCAAACTTAATCGATACATTTCTGTTTTGCAATGGAAAATACGTTCTCGTTAATTGTTTCATTGCACAAAAGGAATAAAAAGTGAAACAACATCAACGGATAACTAGAGAAGAAAATTCATGTTCAACAGAAAGTGAATAAATAATTAAAATATTATTTAAAATAATCCTACAGACTTTGTTTGTCCAGTCTAGCAGGCTTCTGCTTTGTGTGGGAAGAAATGTGAGCTGAGAAAGCCAGTAGAAAACTACATGATACGATGATAGAAGGTAATCAATGGACGGATTTACAGATTTTCACAATATTTACTCCTGTTTCTGGTTAGGTCTCTTGTGCAAAATTAGTTGTTCGTACGATGTCTAGTCAAAATAAAAGGAATACATTACGATTAACTAAATTCTAACATTAGAGATTTAGACATAACACTGTAAATTTCTAATGATTGACGGGAAATAGGCGTTTGTCATATCACGAAGAGTACATACTTCCTTATTATTAGGTTGGTGCAAAAATAATGTCGTTTTCTCACATGAATTTGAACGTCAAAAAACATTATTTTTGCACCAACCTAATAATAATGTGTCACTTTCAAATAAATGCTATCGTCTCTTGCATTGAAACTTTGCAATCAATTAAAAGGATTTAGGATGGCAATATATCGATAATCGATGAAGGGGGTAATTTATTCAAAGATTCTTGATTGTCTGAAAAATCGTAGTTGAGAATTGGTGATAAAATTTTAAATTAATAATCCGACAAGTGCCTTTGAATATTTCAGTTCTCGAATTGGGAATACAAGTTTTAATAATCGCCCAAAAAGGTCAATGGAGATCAAATGCAGGGAATATTATTTGAGAACATTAGACAAGTAGGTTTTGTACATAAAGTATACTGGTTGGCAGACATGATGTAAAGATCCACTGAAAGAGACCCACTTTATTAAGTGTAAAACATCTTCAAAAAGCATTGATAAAACATCATTTCTCAAGTTGTATCAATGACTGGCATCTACGTTTGACAAATATTTATGAAAATGTAAACAAATCAGTATTATGTAAATGACCTGTTTCGCACGCTTGTCCAGTAAATGACCACCGCGCAGATATAAATCTAACATTAAATAGCCGGAAAGTCATCGACAAATACCTTATAGAATGGGCTTTTTGAGCTAGATGCAAATATACAGAAAAACAGTGGACTTGGTTTGTCAGGTAAGAGCGTAACAAGCAGCAGATCAATCACTCAATCTCTCTCTCTTTCTCTCTCTCAATATCTCTCTCTCTCAATATCTCTCTCTCTCTCAATATCTCTCTCTCTCTCAATATCTCTCTCTCTCTCAATATCTCTCTCTCTCTCAGAAGTTGAGGAGAAGAATAATTTCGAGAGGGGAAGGGCTCTTTCAATTGTTGCGTTTTCTTTCGTCTCATGTTGCACAAAAGAAATGAAACCCAATGTCGGTTAAATGTAAAGAACCTTTTTCCTTGTCGACCCCGATTTGGTAGTTGAATCAAGAATAAATTTTGCTGTTTTTATTTTTATTACGTGACGCACTGTCAAACATTTTAAATTATTGAACTAACCATGATCAACGAGATATTTCTACGAATACCCGAAGTGTAAGTTATGACAATACCAAATATAATACAATATAGAATGGGAAAGGAAGGATGTGTTTAAGGGTTAGATTTGAACATCGACCAATTGTAAAAGCTCTATTAAGTCAATCGGGAGAACAACTGCCATATATAGGCAAGTCACCCGAAGTAAAAGAGATGTGATTCCGAGTTCCACATGAAACTCTGACCAGCGCTTTTTACTCATTGCTGTAAATTGACGGTCGGAGTAAATCGCAATCGAAAAATTAAGTAAGTTAAAATAAATACGATTAAAAATGAAGAATATGATTGCTTTCAAAGAAACTCATTTTGTTATTTCTGTTCTACATTTTACGCTTGAAAACGCAAGTTCTTCTTTCGTAAAATTCGATATTGGTCAAAATCCTTTGATCATGTGAAATTTTTGATTCACTCGATTTAATAACTGCTTTTTTTTCCACGCTTACGTCACTTCTGTCCTTGCCCACGTTTGCAACTTTTATCAATTCACTAATTTTGTTAAGATACATTTGGAAACATTCGAACCTGTTTCTAATTATGTACACGAATTCCTTTCTCTCATTTTATTTATTTTATTTTCTATCGCCTTACACTATAAGGCGTATTCCATTCTTCATTCAACTTGCAACACCAATTCTTTTAGATCTTCCTAATATTTAATAAACCTTATTCATCATCTCTCTTAAATAACTTTTCAGTTTTTCTTTTTCTTTGTTATTTGTCGTTTTTAATCCATCATTGTTTTCGCTTTTCCAATTGTTATTTTTTCATTTAATGTATATATTTCACATTGTCTCCTCTATTCCAACATTGGTCTGTTCTCTTTCCGTTACTCAGCGCTTATCTCTATAACAATAAGCACTCATTCTATCTCTCAGTTTTTTCTACATCATTTTTTTATATGTCCGTTCTTCTGGCGTCTCCCCGAATGATAATCAATATATTTACTGATTATCACCTCTTTTAAGAGAGACATATACTCTCTCTGTCTCTAGCTCTCTTTCTTTCTCATCTTTCCAGTTGGTCAGCGCAAATTCTTCCTTCTCAATTCTTTAACATAATTTCAAGCATTTTTTTACTTTTTTACATCTATCTTCTTTCCACGAGAGTAAAGAGAAAAAGAACAGAAATTGTATTAATTCCTTTTTTTTTCTTTCTCTTTACTCTTATTTATTAAGTCTGTGCAAAAATTGCCGGCGTGTGTTTTGTTTTTTGTTTTTTCTTTACTTTTCGAAAACTAAAGACTTGAATGCAGAGTCAAAAAAACATTTTTCCGTTGGAAATGTTTGCCCATCTAATATGTTCTTTGATTTATTACTGTATTGTCTTTGTTTTCTTTTCATTTTTCTGCAAAACTTTGCATATTCTTTTTCTTGGTGTTGTTCTTCTACTTAAGTTTACTTTATATATATATATATATATATATATATATGGAGAGAGAGAGAGAGAATAGACATACATGTTATATTAATGGGTGCAGCTGTTTGAGTAAACATGCGTAATTTTAAACCATAAAATTAAGATCTCTTAACCAATATATCGAAAAAAGTAATAAAGAAAGTTTGCCTCCAGACAGCACATTTTATTTGATAATACTTTTAATACACAGGCCGTTAGACATTAATTTCACTGCTTAAATAAGAGGAATGTCTACTCAAACATGTACCAACTATTTATAACATTTATTGTAATAAAAAATTATATAGGATTAAAAAACGTAAATGCTGGAATTGGAATTAGTTCAAAATGACGTCATATAAAGTGACGTGAGTGAAATGGAAAAGCACTTTTTCATACGCACTTCAATATACCATCTAGTGTGGAGAAAGATATTTTATTTAATGTCGGTTGTTTCTTTAGTATTACAATGACTTTCAGAATTTTGAGTTTTTCTTTGCAGCGAGCACTGTACAATACTTTGGTGTTATCTATTAAAATGTCTTATGTTAAGAATATTTTTATTTTTTTTTAATGTGCTGATCGATATGTGAACGAAGTTTTGACAAGTTAACCTACGAGACAGTGTGGTGGGTTTGCGGCCAATATAAGAATTGTTGTTTTTTATTCGTTGTATTGGATATACAATCTCCCAAAGCACATGAGAATCCATAAACTTTATTTGTACATAGGGTGGACATCCTAGGTGTTGATTTATTCGTAATAATTAGATTAGACGTTTTGATTTTCTTATAGTAAATGATAGATCTAATGTATTTGTTAGGATCGTTAGCTTTTATATACTGGCAAATTATATTTTTGACGGCTTTATCTTCTTGTTTATAATTAGGCTGATTCCGAGTACAATAAAATAATTTAATAGTGTCTTTGTGTTTGTTTATATCAATGTGATTGCTTATATCATTTTTTGCAAATTTCTTTAAAGCCAATTTTATTTTTTCATCAATAACATGGTTTGTGAAATTATTGTTACGGGTTTGTTTTATGTTACTTAATTCTTTATAAAAATAACGTGTCCGAAGAAGAAATCATTTTATCACAGTTAATCATGTTTTTCATAACTCCTATTTCATATATGTAAAGACATTAACTTTTATAATTAAGAAGATACGAAATTTTGCTTGTGTTTTTCATATATAGTGAAGTAATAAACTCATCACTATTATCATTTACTAGAAGTCAAGGAAAGGGATTCTGTTATTAATGTCTCGTTCATAAGTGAAATGCGGAAGGATGTTATTTTCAATTGTTTCTTTAAGACTTTTATTTTGTCTATGTTTTCGTTAATATGAAACTGTCGTCAATATATCAGACAGATATGAAAATTTGGCGAAATTATTAAAGATTTTGTTTTCTACTTGCGACATGTAGAATTTAGATAAAGTGGAGCTAAGTTTAAGTGTGGAGTTAGTTTCTATGTAAATGTTATCGTAATGATAGTAAAATGGTACTTGTGTCGTGTAAGATAAAATCTGTTGACAAAAGATTGTTTGCTTAATATTAGGAAGGGTAGTTGGGGTGATTATATAGGTTTTGTTTTACTCTTTCTATTAGTAAACAGTGTTTCAACATCTAACAAAGCTAGAATGCCATTAGTAGATTTATTAGGTTACAGTATGTCAATGAATTCTTTGGTGGGGCCAAGGCTATATGTATTTGGTAAGAATGGCTGGATCAGTTTGTTGAGAATTTTAGATAAAATATATGCAGGAGTAGGGATCTGAGAAATTAAGGAACGTAGCGGGAAATTAATTTTATGGATTTTAACATTTACGTATGAATAACCGGGATGATATTCACCTACAAGTATTATGGATCCAAATTCCTCCTTATTAGCCGTAATGAATCTGTTTATCTGTTTGATTTGACTCTCTTCCTAATTACAATCATGTTAAAGTTCTTTAGAGACCTACTTTAATTCTGATTAAAAGACTGCTTCCTCTTTTATGGCTATTCCTAACATTTATGCTTTCAGCAACGATTTTTTAATCTGGGTGAGTTGCGATTTGTTTGACAATATTTCAATCTGTTTATTTTTTGGGGCGGGGGGTTAATATTTTCAAAAGTGGATTAGAGGTGACAGTCTGATCCTAGGTTGAGTAATTCCGTTTTGGATTTTTAGTGAGTTAGTCGTGAGAAATATTTATAAAGTTGTCAGAAGAATTAGGGAACTATCTCTTTACTTTTCACTCAATTTGAGGTGTTAGCATCTACTAATAAAGCAGAATGTCTGACTCATAAATTCTCTTCAAATTCTACTCTTGAATCATCTGGAGTATCTTTGCCTGACTTTCCACTTCCCTATTGAGAGCTATGCATATAACTCCGCTCCTGCTTTCCACTAACATCTGTAAACTAGATTCCCCTCAATGCAAGTGGACCTGATAGTATCCCTGCAATAGTCCTTAAGAAATGTGCTCCTGAACTGGCTTCTGTTCTTTCTAAACTCTAAATGCCTTGCTGCTTGTTGGAAATCCTGTTCTATAGTTCAAGTCTTTAGGAACTCAAGTGAACCATCTGATCCTTCTAACAATCGGTCTGTTAACCTTCTACTTCATTTTGGCAAATTACTAGACGCTCTAATCAACTCTGAATTGGTTAAGCATCTCACCTCGAAGGATCTTCAGATAAGCAATATGGCGTTCGTTTCTCAAGGTCAACTGCTGATGTATTACCAATTATTGCAGAAAGAGTTTATCAAGCTTTAGATACGAATGGTGATGTTCAGGCTGTTGATTTAGATATCTCGAAGGTATTTGACAGGGTTTGGAATTTTCACACGTCGAGAGGTTATGGTGTTTCTAGACGAAGTGTGTTTTTCATATCAAATTGTGAAATGAGAGTTGTCTTGAACGGCCACTCTTCTAGATCTTTTTGCATTATGAAAACGTTCCCCAAACCTCTATTCTTGGAACTACGTTGTTCCTAATTTTCATCAATGACCTTCCTGAGGCATCAGTTTTCAACTCGTATCTGATGACAACTATTTACTCCTGTTTTAATGGTAAGTCTGATCAATTCGATATGATTAAATTGGCAGCTGATCTCAAAAATGCAGATGATCTCAAAAATTACCTACATTCATTTGTTAACTGGGGAAAGGACTGGCTTGTTAATTTTAATGCCTCCAAAACAAAACTATTCTATTAATCATCAAAGAGAATCCCTTTTGAATTTCATCAGTATTAGCAATGCTAACTTCGAGGAGAGCGACGTATTGTGCGTTTTCAGCTGACATGAAGTGGAAAGATTATATCTAATCAATTGCTAGTTCTTTTGCTAGGAAAGTTGGTTCACTGTGTCATGCTAGACAAATTTTCTCGCTCAAATTTATCTGATATATTTATAAGTCTACCATTCGATCATGCTTAGAATATTGCTGCCACATATGGTCTGGCGCTCCTGCTATATATTTAGAGATCCCTTATAGAATTCAAAGAATTTGAAATGTCATTGGTCCCGACCTGGTATCTCAGTTTCAGTCACTTTCCTTTCACTGTTCTTAATGTCACATCCCTCTACATTTTCTATACGTAGTTTCATGGTAATTGTTCTGATTAACTTTCTTCTATGGTACATAGACTCTATGAATCGACGCACAGGACTAGACTAGAATGGCTGGATGCTACCGTAATTTCTATGCTAAGAGTTTTTTTTTTCTTTCACTTCTTCTTTGTGGATCTTGATTCGGCTTCTTGCTTTCCACTCAACTTCGATTTTCAAAAATTTAAATGCAATGTCAATCGTTATCTTCTGTCTTCTCCATTTCTGTTCTTTTATTGTTCTTTCTCCTAGTAATGCTATCTTTTTCCCATATTATTTCACACTCCGTAACCTCCTGCGTTTTAGTGGATTTCTTGGGGTGAAATAATAATTAAAAAAACGTAATAAATATTCGATTGATGCTTTTTTTGTTTAATCGTTGCATATGACGTCACTGATTCCAATTCTTATATATATAAAAACGCCAGAATTTAGTAAAAGAATCTGGTTTACCATACTGAAAACACACAGATTTTGACAATGACTGTGACAGTTTAAAGTACTAGAATATAACAGAAACTATAAACCTGAACTTTGAACGATTTATTTAAAACTTCAAACTCAATTTACATTATTACTGTCCTCATCTTTGTTATAGTATATGTTGTCACAACAAAGGAGGAGACGATAGTACTCATGGAAATAACGATAGCTCCACATACCAGATATTAAATTTCGGTGTACAAAAATCTCATTCAGAAATTGGAAAGATATGAAGATAGATAGATAGATAGATAGATAGATAGATAGATAGATCAGAGAGGGACCCGGACGAGGCTTTGCCGAAGGGTAATGTTTCGTCCGGGGTGGTAGACAGATCCCGAACCCGCTTTTGTGGGTTCTAAGGGAATATTTTTGGCCGAGCATACGGGCCTCGGAGAAACCCACGTTAAACTCGGCCTTGTGCCACATACATTCCTCATGGGAGGGACTGTTAAATATAACAGTGCCATGGCCTGTTCAACCGTCGAACTCTCTGCCTTGAGCAGAGAGGAACCCGGACGAGGCTTTGCCGAGGGGCAAAGTTTCGTCCGGGGAGGTTGACAGACCCTGAACCTGTTTATGCAGGTTCTAAGGGAATAATTTTGGCCGAGCTTACGGGCTCGGAGAACCCACGGTAAATTCGGCCTTATGCCACATACATCCCTCGTGGGGGGGTAACTATTAACGGTGCCATAACCCGTTCGGCTGCTAAAAACTATTTCGGCAGAAAGGAACCCGGACGAGGCTTTGCCGAAGGGCAAAGTTTCGTCCGGGGAGGTAGACAGGCTCTGAACCCGTTTATGCAGGTTCTAAGGGAATATTTTTGGCCGAGCCTACGGGCTCGGAGAACCCACGGTAAACTCGGCCTTGTGCCACATACATCCCACGTGAGGGGAGGCTGTTAAATATTAACGGTGACGTAGCTTGAACGCCGGTCAAACGACACACACTCCCAATTCGTGTAACACACTTCCGTTGTGTTTACTGTTCAATACACTATTTATCTGCAACCTCTTGTTTTGTTATTTCTTAACCATTACTTGGTCACAATATCTTGGCGACGAAGGATTCGAAGAAACGAACTTCACGGTAAAACAAAAAAAATTGTTACACAACATCTTGGCAACGAAGGGCGCGAAGAAGCGGTCTTCAGCGTCTACAACACTGGTAAAGAAAGAAACTCTACGGCAAAGGATATCCAGTGTTAATTACTACACTGTCAGTGAAAAACGAAACTCCGTAAAACAATAGGATTTCTACAAGTTCAATTCAGTGGTTGGGAAGAAGGCTCGTGAACCTTGTTATTTTTTCCCAACAAGACAGTAAATGAACTGAGTAAGTCAAGCAGACTTATTGTTTTCACTAATTGGTTAAAAATTTACCCCCTCTCTCGCTTTTAAATTTTTCTGATAAAGAATTACTCAAGTCAAGCAGACTTATTGTTGAGTGAAGTGAAAAACAATTTTTCCACCTTCATTTCTAAATTTTTCGTACCACCACAGTAAAATGGATGAATTTAAAAATGCAATATTAGAGTTGATAAAACACCAGCAGGAACAACAACTCATGTTGGAAAATAATTTCAAGAAGAGCAAGCAAAATTCCAACGAGAACAAGCAGAATTGCGTTTGCAAAATGAACAATAAAATAAAAAAACTGCACCTAAAAATTCTAGTTAGACAATAGAAGCTTGAGGAATTGCTCCTTGAAACACAGAATGAGTAAAGGCACTTATCTAACAAAAGCCAAAATGAGGACAGCGAAAACGCGTTCTCTCAAAATACTATATGGGATGCTATTGAAAACTTCACGTACGCACCTGAAAATGAAATTACGTTCACTTCGTACTTTAAACGTTACGAAGACTTATACAATACTGATTGTGCAAATTGGAATGACCATAAAAAGGTTCGCCTACTCCTCATGAAATTGGGCACAGCAGAATATACTAAGTTCGTTAACTATATTTTGCCTAAGAAAACTAGCGACTTGAAATTTAAAGAGGCGGTTCAATCATTAACAGAACTCTTCAGTCAAAAAACGTCACTATTTCACAAGCGTTGGAAATGCATGAATCTCACCCGCAAAGAAGACAAAGATTATACTACTTTCTCGAGTGTAGTCAATAAACACTGCGATGATTTCAAAATGGCAGAGTTAAGCGCCAATAATTTTAAATGCCTCATTTTCGTCCAGGGTTTTATTTCAGCGAAAGACGTCGAAATACGTCATAGAGTGCTCAACAAGCTTGAAAACGAGCCCGACGTTACTTTACAGCAAGTTGCCGGATATGGTCAACGTTTCGTGAGCGTCAGAGAGGATTCGAAAAACATTGAACAGAGTGGCGTATTAAAAAAATACGCCAATGAAAAATTAAAAAGGTCAACCAAAAAATAATAAAGTTACTTTGCCGTCAAGATCATGTTTCGGGTGTGGTCAATTATATTGGTATATAAAGATTGTCCTTTTAAAGATAAAAATGTTTTAATTGCTATAAAGTGGGACACAAACGTTCCCACTGCAGGATTCAGAGCAAGACAAAAAAAGGTTTTGTTAAAATTACCAAGTCTGATGAACCAGAATGTAGTAACATCAGGAAATATATTGAAGCGCAAATATTTAACAAAAATATAAGGCTACAGCTTGATTCGGGTTCAGACTTACCCATAATTAATTATCAAACATGGAAAAAACTGGATAAGCCGACTTTATTAAGAACGAACCGAATAGCTCAAAGTGTAACTGGCGACCCTATTAAGTTTATGGGCGAACTTATTACTAAGTTAAAACTTAAGGCGTATATTATGAAGAATACAGGTAATCTGTTCGGGACTGATTGGTTAGAACAATTTCAACTTTGGGATATGCCTATTAACTCATATATTGAGATAGATACGAAAAGAATGTGATAGATGAGATAGAGAGCAAGATACGAATCGAATGCGATAGAAAGATAGGAACAGAATGAGAGAGACTGATATGAAGCAAAATTAGATAGATATGAATAGAATTCATAGATTGATACACATACTTATATGTCGAAAATTACAAAGAGGATGTGATAGATAAATACGAAGAGAATGTGTTAGATATATAGTTAGATAGGAACAGAATCAGATAAATACATAGAAAGTTAGATATATTGATATGAAGCAAGATTAGGATAGTTCGATATGCTCGGAATGATATAGATAACTAGATCGATACACAGGCACATAGATCGATACATCTGAATAGACTGTGATAGACAGATACGAATAGATGGCGATAGATACGAATAGATGGCGATAGATACGAATAGATGGCGATAGATACGAATAGATGGCGATAGATACGAACAATGAGATACCTAGATCTGAATAGAATTACATAGATAGGTAGGTAGATATATATATATATATATATATATATATATATATATATATATATATATATATATATAAAACAAAATGAGATAAATTCGAACAGAATGACATAAATACAGATAGTTAGAAAGGAAAGAGATAAATATATAGATAGATAGATAGATAGATATGAACCATAGTTAGATAGATATGGACCAGAATTAAATAAAATCAAATAGAATAGATAAATAGAAAGTTAAATACATCGATATGAAGCAAAATTAGATAGATAGGATAACATAGATCGATACACAGATAGTTCAATAGATACGAATAGAATGTGATAGATAGATACGAATAGATTGCGGCAGAGTCAGATATATAAATAGATAGGAACAGAATCAGATAGATTGATACATAGATAGGTAAATAGATACGATGAAAATGAGATAGATACGAAGAGAATGAGATATATAGATAAATAGAAAGATACGAACAGAATGAGATAGATTGATATGAAGTAAAATTAGATATGAACAGAATGGCATAGATAGATCTTTACGTAGATATATAGGTCGATAGATATGAATGCAATTGATTGATAGATAGGAACAGAATCATATAGATAGGTAGATAAATAGAAAGTTAGATACATGATATGAAGCAAAATGAAGATAGACAGATGTGATCTAGATAGATACACAGATAGGTCGATAGATCCGAATAGACTGTGATAGGTAGGTAGATAGATAGTAATACATTGCGGTAGATAGTTAAGAACAGAATGAGATAGATAGTTTGATAAATAAATATGAACAGAATCAGATAGATAAATAGAAAGGTAGATACATAGATATGGACAGGATGACATACACAGATAGACAGGTTGGCACACAGATAGATAGGTTGGTAGATACGAATAGAACTCGATAGATACGAACAGAATGAGATAGATCGATAGATATGAACATAATCAGATAGGAACAGAATATGATAGATAGATATCAACAGAGTGAGTGAGATAGATAGATAGATAGATAGATATCAACAGAGTGAGTGAGATAGATAGATAGATAGATAGATATCAACAGAGTGAGTGAGATAGATAGATATCAACAGAGTGAGTGAGATAGATAGATATCAACAGAGTGAGTGAGATAGATAGATATCAACAGAGTGAGTGAGATAGATAGATATCAACAGAGTGAGTGAGATAGATAGATATCAACAGAGTGAGTGAGATAGATAGATATCAACAGAGTGAGTGAGATAGATAGATATCAACAGAGTGAGTGAGATAGATAGATATCAACAGAGTGAGTGAGATAGATAGATATCAACAGAGTGAGTGAGATAGATAGATATCAACAGAGTGAGTGAGATAGATAGATATCAACAGAGTGAGTGAGATAGATAGATATCAACAGAGTGAGTGAGATAGATAGATATCAACAGAGTGAGTGAGATAGATAGATATCAACAGAGTGAGATAGATAGATATCAACAGAGTGAGATAGATAGATATCAACAGAGTGAGATAGATAGATATCAACAGAGTGAGATAGATAGATATCAACAGAGTGAGATAGATAGAGAGATATCAACAGAGTGAGATAGATAGAGAGATATCAACAGAGTGAGATAGATAGAGAGATATCAACAGAGTGAGATAGATAGATATCAACAGAGTGAGATAGATAGATATCAACAGAGTGAGATAGATAGATATCAACAGAGTGAGATAGATAGATATCAACAGAGTGAGATAGATAGAGAGATATCAACAGAGTGAGATAGATAGAGAGATATCAACAGAGTGAGATAGATAGAGAGATATCAACAGAGTGAGATAGATAGAGAGATATCAACAGAGTGAGATAGAGAGATATCAACAGAGTGTGATAGAGAGATATCAACAGAGTGTGATAGAGAGATAGATACATCGATACATACATAGATACATAGATAGATACATAGATAGATAGATAAATAGATATGAACAGAGTGAGATAGATAATGAACAGAGTGAGATAGATAATGAACAGAATGAGATAGATAATGAACAGAATGAGATAGATAGATAGATAGATAGATAGATAGATAGATAGATAGATAGATAGATATGAATAGAGTGAGATAGATAGATAGATAGATAGATATGAACCAGAATAAGATAGATTGATATATAGACAGATAGATTGATACGAAAAGAATGAAGTAGATAGATATGAATAGAATCAGATAGATATATTGATACACAGATAGGTATGTGGGTAGATACGAATAGAATGAGATAGATACAAAGCCAATGAGATAGATATATAGATAGGTAGGAACAGATACATAGGTAGAACGTTAGATACATTGATATGAACAGAATGATATAGATAAATCGACACCCAGTTAGATAGGTCGATAGATATGAAGAGAATATGATAGATAGATAGGAACAGATTGAGATCGATAGATCTAAACAGAATGAGATAGATACGAATCAAATACGATACAAAGATACGAACAGAATTATATTGATAGATTGGAACAGAATCAGATAGATACGAACAGAATGCGATAAATATACACATAGAATGTGATAGATATACAAACAAAATGAAATAGATACGAAGAGAATGAGATAGATAGTTATAGAATGAGATATATAGGTAGACAGATAGATAGGGACAGAATCAGACAGATAGATACATAGAATAGATAGATACAAACAGAATTATATATATATATATATATAGGAACAGAATCAGATACATTGATACACAGATAGATAGGTCGATAGATACGAACAGAATGAGATAGGTCGATAGATACGAACAGAATGAGATAGGTCGATAGATACGAACAGAATGAGATAGGTCGATAGATACGAACAGAATGAGATAGGTCGATAGATACGAACAGAATGAGATAGGTCGATAGATACGAACAGAATGAGATAGGTCGATAGATACGAACAGAATAAGATAGATCGATACGAAAAGAATAAGATAGATCGATACGAAAAGAATAAGATAGATCGATACGAAAAGAATAAGATATATATAGGAACAGAATCAGAAATTTCAAAGATATGAAGCAATATTAGGTAGAGAATGTGATGGATACAGAATGAGATAGATAAATTTGAACAGAATGAGATATATAGATAGGTAGGAACAGAATCAGATAGAGAGAATAGATACAACTATGAACTAGAATGAGATAGAAATACAGAGATACGAAAAGAATGACAGATCGATACGATGATGAGATATATATATATATATATATATATATATATATATATATATCGTTAGATAGATACGAATATATTGCGATCGATAGATTCGAACAGAATGAGATATATAGATACATTGATATGAGGCAAGATTTGATATATAGATATGAACAGAATGACATAAATCGATAGATACGACGAGAATGTGATAGATACATAGATACGAATAGATTGCAATAGATAAGAACAGAATCAGATATGAACAGAATGTGATAGATCGATACACAGATAGGTAGATAGATGCGAATAGAATGACACACTTATGCAATGAGATAGATACGAATAGAATGCGATAGATAGAAACTGAACAGAATGAGTTAGATATATAGATAGATGGGTAAATACATTGATATATATATATATATATAGAGAGAGAGAGAGAGAGAGAGAGAACGAAAGAGAGAGAGAACAGAATCGGATAGATAAGTAGTTAGAAAGATACATACATTTATATGAAATTAGATATTGCACTTTAACAATGTCTCGTGTGTCTTATCTTACTGCTAAAATGGAAAGACTAAACTCACACTCGGCCCAAAGAGTGCGAGTTCAATACCCGGTTAAGGCAGTGGAGAAAATGGAGAGGGGAATTAACAGGAGATAACTGATAACTGACATCCATTAAACATGGCACGTGGAACTAGAACAGTTTACCCCAGTGAGCGAAATAAAGGATTCAGTTCGACATTCCAACCACCTGAAGAAGGCCGGTGCGTACAACGGCCGAAACGTTGTAATAAATATGGCAACAAAGATGAAGACAGTAGTCCGAATAATGTAAATAGTGTACATAATACCTCATCTGAGAAATATAGACAGAGATTTTTATTGCATAATAAAATAGGATGATTGAAACGATAACAGTAAGAGGTGATTATGATTGTGTCTAAACGAATATTTTGATGTTTCTTAAGTCATTTTTTGCAAGGCATATATGACTTAAAGGAATGAAAATATAAAACAAACCATGAACGACCAATTGATGAATATTTTGTTGTATCTTTTTTTGTTAACTACATGAGATTTCTGTAGTGTTGATTTTCGACGTTGCACATAATTTGTTTCGTCGTGCCTGATAAATTATCATGCCCGACGAAATCAATGTGTACATTGGATACAAACGATATGACAAATGATATAATGATGCCGAGTGGACAGAGGAAAGTGCTGGTCATCATTTGCAATATCATTTAACTTAGCTAGTCACAATCACTGACCCAATCAATTGATACTCTTCCTTTCACCAATTATCATTATCGCCATTATACCGTAAAATCTCTATGAAGCCCTAACTAGGCCCATTTGTACAATTGTTTGGAGGTGGGTGATGATATTTTTTTTAAATGTTTACCTCAGTGATTATTTACAGTGCCATAATACATTTACAACACTAAATAAAATTGTTATTAATATAAGAACCTCCCTCCCACGATAATCCTGTGACAGAAATATGTTAAATAGACGAAAATAGTGTTCTGACAAACCCACGCGCACCCAATGACGAACCCATCAAAACAATAACAAATACGAAAACGACTACAAAATATTTAAGGGATCCCGCACCTACCATTGAACTGACATCCATCACCTATCGGAGTAGGTTGAAATAAAGTAAAGGAAAGATGGGGTGAAAACAGATGTGCCAATTTACAATGGATATATAAACCCGAAAAAATTGGCTGAGCATTTATTGGTTTAATATATTTTTTCTTTTTTTTTGAATTTCAGCCAATGAAAATTGGTTTTACAGTTTCTGCTGACTCCGTTTGCTATAAAATACATATTGTTTAATTTTCCTCGACATTTTTTTTTAGTGTGTAAAATCGAAGATCGCAATAAAAGAATTTGTTGTATCTTCTCATTAAGATTCGTTTTATTAACCGTTTATAAAGTTTTGGAACCCTTTGAACGCGTTTCCTTTATTTTGTGAAAAATCGTTATAATTTTAAAGTAAAACGTTCTGTCTTCGGTTATTTGATGATACTTCGTCTGACTTGTCTGTCTTCAAGCAATTTATCCACCTCTACTCTTTTCGATAATCAATTCCTTTTTACAAAACCTCAAAGGCTCTTAAAATTATATCAATATATCTGCGCTAAGTGAAAAAACTACCATTGCCTGAAATATTGTGCTGTCATATAAAAAGTTCCCAGTGCACAAAAAAAAAACATAAGTTCATTTTTATTCTTACTTTTCAAAAATTTACAACTGATATGCAGTCGCGCACTTTTGTTACGTTATCTTCTAAGATCCAGAACTTCAAAATCGGGTTGTACGATATAAATACGGAAAACTGACACTATTCATATAGAAACTCAACACAAGGAGTAAAAGCGTGGGCTTGTTGGAAGGTAACCATTGTAGTTTCAACGTAATAATACCACTTGATGCGAATTCAGCCAGTTTGTTGCAATATATGCCTCGTTAGAGTTACAATGTTGAGAAAATATTTTCACTAACAGTAGGTCTTTCCTTGCCACTTTATACGAAATTCTCTTTCGCTTTAGTTTTAAGGAATAATAGTAACATCAAGATTATTGATTGTACAAAGAATCTGGGTGAAAGGTTCTCAGTTCAACCAAGTAGCCCTTCAAAATATATTAATACTTGATCGTTCATTCAGATTCTGAGAAGTGGTTCGAGACGAGAACTTCTCAGCACCGTTCTAAGTAAACCAGTTTATATTGCTTTCGTCCATGCCTTTCTATCATGAATGCTCGCGTGCGTGCGTTCCTTTAGTATAACTCGGTATGTAATGAACAAGAAAAGAAGAAAGAAATCCTCCTACTCTTTATTTCTATTTTCTTCTTCGTCTTCTTACGATTCATCAGCTTTTCATGCTTTTCTGACTACCGGACCCGCCAGTAAGTATATAGCATTGACATACTTGATTAAGGCAACGATGGAAAACTGAACAAGACACCTCTCAGTGGAGTACACGTAATAACCAGACGGGAAATTACCACTAATCCAATTGTCTGCACGATCTCTAGAACCGGCCGTAGCAGATTAACAGATTCCTTCGGGGCGACGGCGAAGATGATGGTGACCGGGGCGTTTGTAGTCGATGGTATCGTTTCATCATAGAAGTTATGACTTCGCTTATCTACTGAAACAAACTAGCTTCCAATAAGTCACTATTCCCACGCGTTATTTAGGTTATTCTTATAATGGCGGAGGGTTAGCAGGAGACAACAATGTCCTATGAAGTGGTGGAAATTTCTAGTACCGAATTTGGCAGAAACATCCGAGATCATAGACAGCGACAACAGATAGTTTGATATAGACAAACAGACAGATATAGACAAATACTAAGTTATCAAACTTAGTATCTATTTATCATTATATTATTGACTTTGTTATAAATACGAATGGGCCATGTTACACTGGTGCGTCGACATTATAAACTGCAATTTCTCCATGGATATTAAAAGATAGTTTTATACAAGTATAAAGAATCTATTATGAATTGGTCAAAAGATGGGGATATTTTGTTGAATTATCGATAAAGGCAGACTAGTTAAAAATAAGCAAAACACAGATCAAAAATTATATAATCAGTCTGTATTCTTTCGTTTGTAGATTTAAATGTCATATAATCTATAATGGTAATGATATTAGCCGTTTCCTTATAGTGATTTTCCAAGCGTAGCTCAGACGTGGCACAAGGCCGAAAGTATGGAGCACCCAGTGAGGATAGAACTCACTACTCAGTCGTAATTGTTCTAGCGAGACATGCTTGCTGACCATTACACCACCTCGAAGTATCCAATAGTGATTTTCCAAGCGTAGCTCAGATGTGGCACAAGGCCGAAAGTATGGAGCACCCAGTGAGGATCGAACTCACTATTCAGTCGTAATTGTTCTAGCTTGCTAACCCTTACACCGCCCCGATGTGCCTAAGCCGTTTCCTTAACTGAGCAGCCAGTACTGCCGTCGGTTGAAATTTATAAAATCTTTCTCTTTATTTTTAGAAAAATGTGTTTCTCAAGCCCACAGTTATCGCTCTTTCCGGTATTCAATGACGTTTACTTCCTAACCTTTCCTTTCACATAGTGTGAAACGTTAACATGATTGTGCCATTATTTTCTCATTGAGTTGCACGTCATATCCATTTTACTTGTTGCTGTCGAACGTCCTCGAGTTATGCATTTTGTGTTATCTGGTACATTTCTTATTCGTTAGCGCCAGTCCACGAGGTTTGAATATAAGAGGTCTTCGCAATAACCTACAGGCTTCATTCGCTCAAAGTCATTTTTAATCAGTGATCTGAAAAAGCGATTGTATACAGCAAACAGTTTAGATATTTCTAAACAGCTTTGGCGCCATGCATGACATTCATATGAAAGAACATGGATCAACCAATGTTTTCGTTTTGTAACAACTTGTGGTATTGAGTGAAACTACCAAGCGCGCAAACTATTCTATGTTCAATTTCCTTATCTCTTACACTAAATTTGTTACAACTGATCCATACACAGTTATATATAGGGTTTAATATTTACTTACTGGATTCAAAGTACGTGCCATCACTGCTCTCAGTTTAATTCCAGAAGGGGTACTGAAAAGTATTCGGTCTGTCCTATTTTACAAAATGTAATGAAAAACATGAGAACCTATTTGGGAATCTATTCTTGATCAAGACGATAACTTTTCAGCACCCTCTTAAATTACCGTAATAACTGCAATATTAAAATTACCTTTGACTATGAATTAACAATTTCAAGCAGAACTGTTTCGCATATTTTAGTTGCTTTTGTGTCATCGTAATCATTTTCAATTGTAAATTTAAAAATGAAAACTAAACTACAGCTGCTTGACGTGTTTTTGTCTGTCAACCAACGTCTTTGAAATATAAAATGTGCAAGTCGCTAAATTCATTCAATTACTGTACTGCAATATTAGAGTTAATTGTTTTTATGATAAATTTGCATAATTTATAACTAGACAATCTATTCAAATTCAGTTGTGGATTGAAATAACTGACATGGTTTGTAAAGACGTTTTAAAATGTAAAAATGGGTTATTAGTTCGTCAAAATTTACTTTGTCACATCACCGAAAAGATCTTACGTATTAATATTATTATTATTATTCTCATATTCTCTCTTGGTTTTTGCTATTCATCTCTCGAGATTTGGTAAAAACAAAGTTTCCTTGATACTCCAACATTCTATTCTTTATTCAAACTGTTCTCAGCGGCGGTGTGGATTAGTTTGATTCTTAATCGAATCTCCACCTTTTCTACTCATTTATCAAGCTCTTTGCAACCGTTCCCAGTGCTCTGAAGACAAGAGACACTACCACTGCTTTCGTCTTGCATGAAATCTAGATATTCCAACCGGTTACTTTCACTTTTATTTCGTAATCTGTCGCTATGACAGCGAAATCAGCTGACAAATTTTCTTCATTTTGTTTTCAATAACTACATTGGGTGATTCGTTTGAATCTCGTAGTTCCAGAGAATCTTAAGCATTTATTAAAACTAATGTTGCGTTTTAGTCCTTTGTACAATTCCCATTGGATTTGCGTCAACGCAACCTTTTAGGTATATTTCTATATTATTATCTGAATTGCTGCTTTCGCTTATTCGATCACTGGTGGTCTCGTCTCTATATCGACATAGACAAGATAGAGGAGAACAGCAAATTCAAACTATCATGTTTATATATGAGGTTATGGCGCTATTCTGGGCCGCCGTTAACTTGTGTCTTTAAATGTCATCGTCACAGGCATGTTCATATCATTTCACTTGCAATTCCTTCAAATTTTCTCCTAAAATGGTCGTATCGTTACTTTCTTTCCAGATTTAATCTCCCATTAATGAGTTTCCAGCACATTTATCTTTTCGTTATTTCTACTGTAATTTTTGGATGTTGCAGTCTTTCATGATTCATGATTTTGTAATTTTCAAACCTCTTGATAAGGATATCAACACAATCTTCAATATTGATGAGCCTTCTTCATCCTCCTCTTTTTTCACATATAATCTATCCACATCATCTTTTGTGTGTCAAGCTTTATGCATTGTCAGCAACGTCCTTGTTTCCTGAACCAACTTTATCCTTTGTCCAGTTTAAGAATTTTCCTGAATATTTTACAGTAGAAATTACCCAAGAATTTATTCCTTTCATCAATTTTCTTTTAATTTTTAATGTTTTTCTTCTGGGGTGTGCCTACTTTTTTCCTTCGTCCCAATCTGTTTAATTAAATTCGTTTTCAGTATTTTTTCGAAATTTTCTTATTCTTCCCCTTGATAATTTTCTGGTTAAATAAATCGATTCTTTATGGTTTTTTTGTTCATCATAAGTACTTCACATCTCTCGATTTTGAATTTTATTCGAATGTCAGGGCTAAAAATCTTGACTGTTTGCATTATACTTAGGTGTTTTATTCTTTTGTTCTTAGCAAAAGTATTATTGCTGATGCTGCTATTATGGGACTTTTAAAATTTCCTCTTTTTATAGCAAGATTCAATTTTGAATCTTACTTGACTCTGGAAATATTTTAAACGTAAAGGTTTTAACTGATATAATGAATATTCGCCTTTTAATTATTTAGAATAAATTGACAATCAAAAAAAAGCTAATTGAAGTGAAATGAAAACTTTTATGTTGATTCATGACATAAGCTAATCAATTGGCTCTGATGGTAAATTTTAAGAAATTTAAAATTTTAATTTTAAATAGTATAATTAGCTATATTTATACTATTCCTCTGTATACTATCAATCGAATGATTTTGTCTTGAAGAGTAAACATGAGTTTGTGTATTCACTGATAGTCATATGCAAACTTTTACCGTTTTTATTCGTATTACTTAGAGATACTTCAGTGATGACAAACAGAAGGCAATGAAGAAAGCTCAGTATGGAAATGAAAACTTGACTTTGTAGTAGGTGATCCTTCTTAAAATGTCCAATATGTTCGACTGCCTACAATAAAACTAAAAGCAAGATTAATAATGATAAAGTGTGTATTTCTCCGATTCAGAATATATAATACAAAAGGATATATGATATTGATGAGTATTATACTCTGAACCAAATAAAATCACGAAAATTCATTATTCCTTAGAATAATAATGTATGTGATAGAGTAGTCTCTCAATGAAAGAAGACTGAAACTAATACTAAAAGTGACTGATTGATACCAGTTTCGATTAATAACCAAAGTGAATGAATAAGCTCTATTCTTTAAAATATACAGATTTTATTCAAGTGATTAAAATTACTGGACCAATGTTCTTTTACTTCACCCCAGCCTGTAACTATCGATTAACGATATCCATTCTTTGCTGCCTCGTGTTATCTGCTTAAGAACATTCTACTGATTTCTTTGATTTTGTAATATCATTTAAAAGTTTGAAGTGACGCAAATTTTAATTTTCCAAAAGATATATAAAATATACTCGCTCGCCATTAAGATCTACATTAAAAAAAAGGATTAAATAAATTGTTTATTGTATTGCACTTGATCCTTGTATATTTTTCATTCTATCGTAGTGTTCGCGAAAACTATAGTTTTAAAAATATACAAACGCCAAAAACTTTCGAAATGTGTATATTAAATGTAAATGTAGACGGAAATAATTATTTATTCTTTTCTCCCATCACATTTGTGTTCTTTCTTAATTATCCGGTCTTTTCTTAAAAGTTCATATTTTTCTATTTTATTTAATAGACTTTTTTTCTTGTAATGCTTTTCATCCTTCAATTATTTCTTGTCTGTGTTTATTATTCACTTTGAATTCATTTTTTATTCTTATATTTTATCATTTATTCGTCTAACTTTGTGTACTTAATTTCCATTGTCTTGGCACCAACAATTCTTTCGACTTTTCAACGACTTTCTTCGCACTTTCTAACAGTTCCTTACTTTTCACCTCTATCTTCAATTCCTTTTAGTTCTTTCAAACTTACCATTATATCGGTTTATTTTTTCATAATTTCTATTTTCCTTTGATTTTCATTCATTTAGTTCATCTTTGTTTTTCTTATATTCTTCGTTACTTCTTTCTCTTCCATAGTTTCCTCGTTACTTCTTTCATCGTTTCCTCGTTACTTCTTTCATCGTTTCCTCGTTACTTCTTTCATCGTTTCCTCGTTACTTCTTTCATCGTTTCCTCGTTACTTCTTTCATCGTTTCCTCGTTACTTCTTTCATCGATTCCTCGTTACTTCTTTCATAGATTCCTCGTTACTTCTTTCATAGATTCCTCGTTACTTCTTTCATAGATTCCTCGTTACTTCTTTCTCTTTCATAGATTCCTCGTTACTTCTTTCTCTTTCATAGATTCCTCGTTACTTCTTTCTCTTTCATAGATTCCTCGTTACTTTCCACCCAACACATTCTCCCACCAATATTTATCCTTTATCATTCATAATCTTGTTGACATTTTATTCCTGAAAATGAGATCGAATCTAATATTAACCACAGATCAACGAGGCTAAATCTGCTTAACTTTTAGCCAGACAGACGCCATTACGGTAATAGGAGCATTTTTAAAAAAGAACTTGTAGCGGACGTTCACTGAACCCAAATCACTTGATTCCTATGACATCGAAAATCAATTGCTCGCTACTTTTGATTCCCTTGTGCTCTGTGAAGAAAATAATAGCATATAAAGCTTAACGCAGCGGTCAATAAGGGAGAGGCGTATGTAAAAGAATTATGGAGCAGAATTTTGCCCAGAAATCTTTTTTACTGACAACGAAACACGTGACTTGAACTTCTTTTTAGGATTATCATTCATTTTATTCGGTGTATTTTGCTGTACTTTGTGTTTAGTGGTTAGTACGATGAACGATCAGTTAAAAGGTCTGAGATGTCTTATGCCATAGGTTGTTGGTTGTGTGTATAGATGTGAATATACCTATGTGAATATACCTATGTGAATATGCGGTCTTTGTCAACTGGTAATCAGATTTCCTTATCATTATCTGTTCAAAAGTCAAAAACTTAAAATACGATTTTTTACGGATACATTTGATTTTTTACGGCTTATCAACCTTTTCCAGGTTATTTAAAGCCAGAAAATATTTTAGACTAATAAGTTTTTGTAGATAATATTGAATTACTGATACAAGTTCTGCTAATTAACACATGCCTAGGGAGGGAGAATAGGTGGATTCATGTCTTTCTCAAGAGTATTTAGCGCATAAGTGAATATAACGAACCCGACTGGAATTGGAACTTGGCTCTCCGATTATTAATTCCGATCTGATATCCATTACACCACCCGCACATCCAAACTTACACCACCTGGTATTCCCAAGCGATCAACCATCTAGGTACGGATCAAGCTCGATGTTTCTAAAAGATATGGCCATAAGCATATAGGTATATTTAAGATAGACCAGCGTAGTTAAATGTTATGAACAGCCCTATCTTACAGCTGCACCTTTGTAGCATATCTTCAAAGTAAACTGTAACCTCAAAACAACGCAATCTTAGTTTGATGATCGCAGAAATTAATTTGTTCCACAAACCAGTCTCTTCCTGTCAATTTCGCTACCAGTCGGATATGATCAAGAGTTACTTTAATTCTTATTCATTTGTTACGATATACTATTTCTGACTGAAAAGCATTTACTATAAGTGTTGCTAGCTTTAAAGCACAACGACTTCGATATTTATGTAATATTCTACTTTATAATAGAACTAGCAGCATGGCCAGGCGTTGCCCGTGCTTGATTCAAAAATCGTACGACTCATACAACAATCGCTATCACTTGACTTAAAATATTTTTGCCCTTCCTTGCCTTTAAAGGAGTGCCCTTTGCCGTGCTGATGTTGCTACATGCCTTACTTCTTGCCTATCTGAAACTGCGAATTTTTTCTAAGCTCTATACTAAACATTAAATCTGTTACGAAAAAAGAACTAAACAAAATGAACACAAAACGATCAGCTTTAAAAAAGAACTCGTGACTTGAAAAACCGAATGAAAAAAGAATATAAACAACAAATACTACTTCTCACACAACCCAGTTCTGCGGAATCAGAATCAACGTTGAGCAAGCGAATGAGCCAATTGGAGTAAAGTGCCATGCAGATTGAAATTTTTCCCCACTTGTGACGAATGCAGCTATCGATTTTTTTGCATGTTTAGCATGCTAGTTAACATTCGTGTCAGTCAGCTGTTGGCTCTCACGCTGGCCAATAGAATCTTCCTGCTTATTCGTGGCAGCCAGCTATAGGCTCTCACTCTGGCCAGTAGAAAATGGCCGCAAACTACATGAAGAAATCGATTATTTCCACTATCGATGGTAGTTGGGAAATGCAAAGTCGGTCTTGGCCTTCCCGTTAACTTGGAGCATGTGCATGTAAATTTGGGTGCAAATCCGTCGAAAATTGCGGCCGTGCATTCGTTACACACACACATCCTGCCTTTTATAGATAGAGATATAAACTATAAAGTTTAAACATTAGACACAGCTAACTTTCATTACTCATCTGAGCGGCATATCTCAAGATTTTTACATTGATCTTTTATGCAATTTCCACTCTGCAAGTGAATGAACCAAATTCGTGTTCGCTCCTTTTCCTTATAAAATAGTGACATAAATTCATAATGTTTGAAATAAATACAAACTTGCCAGTGTGTGTTGAATTCAAATTTCCATTAATTTACAATAATAGACGAGCCTAGTGATAGTTTTATTTAATTTTATCTTTCATATTATGAAACAGATATATTTAAAAATACAATCTACAATCATTTCAAAGTGTTTTATCTTTGCACTGTTAATTTATAAGCAAATTACATTAAAGACTAATATTTTTGGTTTTTGCTTGTTTGTTTTTATTAATACCAAAACGGGAATGAATATTGGATTGTTTCCGGCAAATTTTGTCTTGGGATAAAAAATGTTTTTTTCTATTTCAAAGTGCATTGGTATCATGATTGCACTGAAAATTATAAATTTTTAGAAAAGTCTTATATATATATATATATATATATATATATATATATATATATATATATATATATATATAAATATATATATATATATATATAAATATATATATATATATATATATATATATATATCTCAATGAAAATCAAAGAATGCGCTAAATTAAAAATATAAAATGACTACAATATATATATATATATATATATAGGGAGTGATGGGTAAGTTGTAGTCATTTTATATTTTTGATTTAGCGCATGCGCATCTGTTGATTTTGTCGACTGCACAGCATAGTCGGGTCAGTTGGGCACCGTCTATGAGAAAAAGAGCACTATGCATTCAGCCAGAAATTTGGAAACGGCATGCTGTACTGCTTGGCATTCGCGCTGAAAGCTCTAATGCCAATATTTCCCAGTGTTTTGGAGTCAATCTGAGAACAGTGCAGAGGATTCGGAAAAAATCCGATGAGTCTAATGGTGATTACGAAGATACGGCAGCTCAGAAAACTCACTCAGATCGTTCTGATCAGAAAATAACTTCCGAATTTGTTGAGGAGGGCCTCAGACTCGACACACAGGCCTACAACAAATGCCTTGAGGAGGTTGTGCTGCCATGAGTCAAGAGTGTGGCAGCTGGAAGACCTTATGCCTGGCAACAGGACACTGCACCATGCCACACAATCAGGAGAGCCCAGTCATGGTTGTCAGACAATTTCTGCGACCGCATCACCGTTTATATCTGGCCACCTGATTCTCCAGACTACAAATCCCTTAACTGTTATGTGTGGGGCACAGTTGAGCGAGAGAGAAAAAAAACTTCTTGTAAAGACAAACTGAAGGCAAGAATGATGGCAGCATTCACCAACTTAAACAAGGAGACCGTTCAGAAGAGTTGCAGAAGGTTTCAAAGTTGTCTGGGGGGTTGTGGCTGAAAGTCAATGGCGATTTTATTGAATATATATACTCTTTGGGATTTCAAGATATTTTTTGTGTAATTTTGGTAAATGTATCTGTTAAAGATGAGATGCCAGTATTATTTTCATTTTTGTGTAATTTAGACGACAATTTATCCATCGCAACCCCCTCTCTTTCTCTCATATATGTGTGTGTGTGTGTGTGTGTGTGTGCGCGCGCGTGTATACACGCACACAAATTTATTTTATAGTATTTATAACCAAAAATGTACACTACTGATATACATCTTTAAAATACATGCGCTCATGTATAAAGATAAATACACGCATTGAAATATATGTATGTGTGTGTGTGTATATGTGCGTTATATATTCCTTGTTAAATATTCAGTATAACTGTAAAAGATTATAAAAGCTACATAATACAAGCATTAACGTTGTATATTAGCTAAATATTCAGATTGAAGTGTTCTAACTGATGTGTGTGTGTGAGTATGTGTGTGTATGTATGTGCGTGTATATGTGTGCGCACGCTTTTATGAGTTTATTCTCATATATAGATAAAAATGTTAATGTAGTATACACAACTGATAGTTGAATACATATAATAAAGATATATATTAAAATCAAGACAACTAACAGGAAATCTGTATAAACAAATATGTAAATGGTCACACACACAATAAATATACCTCCCACTATATATATATATATATATATATATATATATATATATATATATATATATCTGTATGTGTGTGTGTGTTATATATAAATACGCATATTACGATAGAAAAACATTTACATACTAGCTTATTCTTTCTCGCACAAGAATACGCAGGCTCAAGTATTTTTTTTCCATCTCGTCAGATGTTTATTACATTTATCGATTATTTTTTGTTCTTCCAAGCAAATTAAAGATGAAAAAATATAATGAATATTTTGCATTATGAAGTTTTAATGGTGAACAGCGTAGAAACTGTTTCCTGACCAATTAAATAGGTTGGAAATAATTTCTTTCCGATATATATCCTAGACGTACTTGCCCACAGAGATGCTGCACAACGTTATTATTAGTGATATCGATCAAAAATATATCACCTGTGGCTACTGTCTGTCATTATTTTTATCAACATTCTACTGGCCGTTTTTGTAGTTGTCAAAATTAACATTGTTATTAAAACATGAAACCAATTAAAGGGTTAGCTTTGTGCGTCTAGAGCTTCTGAGCCATGCGATGTGAGGTCGAGTTTCGTCCTTAACTAGTTTTTTTTTTTTAGTTTTTTTTATTCAGAATTCCTGCAGTTTAACAGTCGAAGTGTGATTCAGCTAAAAACGTTATATCAGCCAGCAGTGAAATATACAAAACATTTTATGCACCCTGTCATTTCATGACGTAGGCGATTATGGTTCTCGATAACTTTCTAACAAGTTTACTTCCTGCTTTACTCTGTTCCTCTTGCCTTCAATATGACTTGTGAGTGTTAACTTTCCAAGCCCTCTTACCTATTATGGGTCCAAGAAATTTCAATTCTTTCTTTCTAATATTTTCCCCATTTAACTTAAAAATTCCTTGTTGTTCACATTTTCCACTCATGACATTATCAGCATGCTTTCTTTTTTATTTTTATTTTTATTTTTTTTAAGCTTATCACCCCAAGCAAGGCTGGAAGCCACTAGCACGCAAGGGGGTTACAGAAGGGTTGGAGGAAGAGCAGATAGGAGTGGTCAAGGAGAGGATGTGGAGAAAGATAGTGGATCGATCAAGGCAAGAGGGTTACAGAAGGTTTGGAGGAAGAGCAGATAGGAGTGGTAAAGAAGAGGATGTGGAGAAAGATAGTGGATCGATCAAGGCAAGGGGGTTACAGAAGATTTGGAGCGAGAGCAGATAGGAATGAAAGATGAAAGTATGTGGAGAAGGGAAGTGGATAGATCAAGGCAACTGAAGATGTCGATTGACGTTACACTTAAATAGTTGGAGATTGTATTTGTCAGGGAAACAGGAATAAGGAAGGGAGTTCCACAGGCGAGATGTGCGAGACATGAAGCTATTGGAGTAGAAGAGAATCACATCTTCATCTATAAAAAAAAAATTGTTCAGCATTAACTGCCATTTACATTATTCGGACTATTGTCCTCATCTTTGTCGCCATATTTATTACAACGTTTCGGCCATTGTACACTCCGGCCTTCTTCAAGTGATTGGAATGTCGAACCTTTATCCACTGTGCCATGTGTTCTCAAGGACACATGGCACAGTGGATAAAGGCGTTAGTTAGATCCAGTGACAGGACCCACAGAGTGCGAGTTCAATACCCGGTTAAGGCAGTGGAGAACTTGGAGAGGGGAATTAACAGGAGATAACTGATAACTGACACCCATTACACATGGCACGTGGAACTCGAACAGTCTACCCCAGTAAGTGAAATAAAGGGTTCAGTTCGACATTCCAACCACCTGAAGAAGGTCGGAGCGTAAAACGGCCGAAACGTTGTAATAAATATGGCGACAAAGATGAAGACAATAGTCCGAATAATGTAAATAGTGTACGTAATACCTCATCTCAGAAATATAGACATTCACTGCCATATAGGAGAATTGATGTTGCAAGATATTGTTCAATACTCTTTTCTTTGTTTCTAACTTACTTAATGTTTATTTAAACCTTTTAGAAAGCATCTATAGCTATTCTCATTCGGATTTCTGTCACATTTTCCCTCATCTGTTAAAACACTTTCCAGGAAGTTTAATGCCTGTCTTTGCCTGATTCTGACACATCCAATTTGTAACTCGTATCTTTCGCTATACCTCTTACTAACGACAAGCAAACTACTTAACATATGTGCAATGTTATCGTCATGTTTTCGGCACCACTAAGTGATTCAATTATCATGATTCAACCCCTTCTATAAATATTGAACACTTAAGTCATTGAAATTTCTTATATATGAAATATATTTTATTTCAAACATTGAGACAGCCTTTTTTACCAAATGCTTATTACTGAACTTATTTTGGCAAAATTAATTCTTATCAACATGAACATCAATCTTTTTTTGTTACATGTCTTTAATTCCATCATAGATTACATTAAGTGATAGAAAGTACTTCCGTTTATTATTGTATTATTTATCTAGACGTGTAGCAATTTAATGAAGTTGACAATCGGATTCCTGAGTGCTTGATATTCTCATAACAAAAATTAAGAAGAAAAGACATTCTCACATGAGAGTTTTCAACTTTTCTCTCTTGAGTTGATTGATTTATACAACTATTACAGAAGTGCATAAAATGAGAAATAAGGTTGTTCACTTTTACCAGTAGAAACTATTTTGAAATTATACCATAGTCAAATAACCTAAATAATTAAGCTATGAACATATCAGTTCATATGACGTTCGCTTTCATATGATTACTACGCTGATCGGACAACGAATTACCAACAGTCACGATGAACGGAGGCCCCGTGTTTTGAGAGACTATTGGACATCCAACTCACACCTGACCTCAACGGGGTGGTAGCACCTGTTAGGGTCCCAGCTATAGACAAATAGTGAATCACCTAAGAAAGACAAAACATTACCAAAGTATAAAAATATTTTTTTTATATTAAAAATACTAGTAATACATTTTTATATAAAGAAATTGTCAACAATATATATTTATAGCAAAATGACCAACAATACATTATATAGAAAAATGTCCAACAATACATTTTATCAGTAGTTGAAGGACTACAGTTACGTTCAAAATATATTTAGTTGAAGCCTTAAAATGGTGTTCAAAATATTTAGATTTCGGCATTAAATAACCAACTGAAGTTGACATGCTGCTAAAAAATCCACCAAATCCACTAGCCTAACCTCAAATGGATCTCGTACATACGATCCCACGCTAAAGATGCAGGCAAAAATGGTCGGCTCCCTGTACCGCTGCAGTAAGTACTGGCCTTTTCGTGCTATCCTCTACCTTTGAAAGAGCCATATCAGGCTAAAAATGGAGAACTGTTGTCATATTGTTGTCCTAAAATTTCCAGTCTCGATAGGGTTTAAAATCGTCTCCGAGTACTTGTGGGTGGCGAATTATGTTCCAACCTCCAACCTCTCTCTCACAGGCGGGATGTGGCGAGCTGTGTCTCTATTTCCATGGAAAGAGTGCTAAGACGCTCTACATTCCTTGGTTCCGCCAATTCTAACCTTCACGTTTAGGACCCGTCATGCCACTTACATTGGAGCAAATGAGCCATATTGCCTCTGTATTCCATCGATGAGAAGTAAGTTCCACCCTAACAGCTTATTCTCGCAAACCACTGCTCTGTGGAACAGACTCCCAAGATATTTCCCCGATCACTACAGTCTTAACTTGTTCAAGTCTAGAGTTAACCGTTATCTTCCCTCCCTAACCGTATAAATTGCCCCTTAATGTAACCCTCTACCTCGAGTGTCCCGCGGTGAACCTTACTGTAAAACATTTTCTTAAAGGCAACGACATCTCTCTCACTGAGACTGATGGTTTCCAAAATCCACAATTTTTTATGGCTGCATGTAAACAGATCTTAGGTTCTAATAAATTCCTTAGTACCTGTTCATTTTTGATTTCTCAAATTCCTTATTATTTCCTTAGCTTGTCGAAATATTCCATTTGTAAAATTTAAAAGCACAAATAATTTCGTTACTGGTATTTATTGTATATAAAAATACAATTATGGCACAAGGCCGAAAAAAGGGGAGGGGTTGAGGCTGGTCTTCACTAACTATCTTATACCTAGCTAATCCGATTCACGACCCATTCACCCATTACAATTCACCACAAAAATTCGTCCGTCACCAATCAATCCTCCAGACACCATTATACCACATCCTCTCCAGGGAGACCTACAAAACGCACCTCATGCCATAAAAATTTTATGATAAATTATTGTATATAAAATTCTTTAGAATTTTATATATAATTTTGGTTACTAATTGACATAAAATATTAAAATCTGATTACATTAATCAAACGGAATTCCCTTGAGGTTTTCTATAAGCAATTATTCATTAACGTTGTTCGGCATAACAATAACTACACATATGTCTTTTATATTTTATGACAATCCATTGCTATATTTAATCCTGAATTTATTTTCATACTGAAACTTTTTATCGTATTATTTCTGTGACAATTCTCGCACTGATGATTTATCAAATCTCCTTCAAGTGGTTCCTATCCAGGAACAAACTGACTTTTCATTTCCGTTCCTCAGTATTCCAATCATAAAATGAAAACAATTTTTGCAAGATACTAAGTTCGATTTTGAATTATTTTCACGTACCAGATGTATACAATGAAAGGAGTAACAACTATATTTGCTGGAAGTGAAACAAAACGATAAAGATAGATTTTTTTATCTTAATATTGAGATAAAAAAAACAATGTTTGGTGGGAACAACAAATAACACACAATAATAATTTTCTAATGGTAGCCATCTTTCTTTTGTATAATTATTTAACGATTATATGTATATATAACCAGGCAGACGTTCGGTGTGTTGAAAAGGATGGTCTATAGAATCTAAAATTTTAAGAATGCCAGTTGAGTTCTACTTAGCAAAGTTGAAAAGTTGCCTAATTAAGAAAGTAGTGCCTAGAGCATTATAGATCTTTTTCTGGTTTTCCTATTTCTGTCGAATTTTAGACTTTTCATTTTTTTTTTCACAAATATTCAGTGGAATTTTATTGCCGTATCACAAATAGTAACTTCAAAATATACACATCAGTAAGTGGAAGCGTTTCTTTGATTTTATTGCTGATATTATTATTATTATGGTAATTTTCTGTTCACGATTTTCTTCACTCCTATTTTGGTTATTTTAGATTCGTTTTTGCAATAATACAGCCTTTTTACTTGCATGTAAATATTATCAGTGATATTTTTTAGTTGAAGGAAGAGTTTTAAAATGTCTTATTTTCTTATGAAGCTAACATTCAGAAAATTAATTCTGGAATTGAACTTAGCATACAGCAGGTTATGTTCCATACTTATATAATGAGAGTATTGTTTTGTTTTTTTTTACTTTGTATTTGGTATCACGAATGCATCGAACGTTATTTGTAGTTGTAATAACATAAATACAGGCGCTTGAAAAATAGTGACAATAATAACTTCAAACAGTTTCTTCAAATGAAATACTTAATTGACCTTAATAAATATGTAAAATATTTCCCAGTTTTCTTCAGTATAAATATTCTTTTATTTTACTTTTAGCGTGCGG
>OZ038488.1:34245024-34280024 GCA_964036315.1 Acanthosepion esculentum
CACAAGAAAAAACAAGGCTATCTACTCAAACCTGTATATCCATTAAATATAAAGCTTAAAGTAATATATATATATATATATATACCTGTTTTGGAATCAATATATTTCCCTATTGCTATTCTTTCCTGGACATATGCGTAATCTCTACCGCATGTAAATGTAGATATAACAAGTTATGCATTGAAAAAGAAGCTTTATTAATAATATCAGTGTTAATTATCACTTTTCAATACATTACACTGAAATATTGCAGTCACAGAATTAGCATTTAAGCACGTTATTGCTGTCAGTAAAACGACGCACAACAAAGCGATGTGAATTTTAATAATCATTGAAAAAAATAGGGAATTATATTTTCTTTAACTTTTACTTCTGAAAATCTATTTTCATTCTCAGTTTCCTGATTACCTTTTTTATGACAGTCATATAATGCTCGCTTATTCTTAAAACCAAATAAGACAAATTTAAAACAATTTCTGTTTCATTAAAATATGTGGATTTTCATTCTATTTTTGATCAGAAAATTACCTATATATCATATGTCTTGGACAGGATTACTTTCTTATCACCTCTCTTATTACAGAGTATTTTCTTACGAATGATAGCAGCCAGGTTCAAACAAAGCCAAAACTGAGCATATAATTTTACAGATAGATCTATATAGTATGTATATAATACCAAATAAAATAAATATTAAATATGGTGTGTTTTGTTATGCAAGGCAATATTCTAACAATATCATTAGTATTAATTTATTGTTAATACACGGGTGTACTAAAAACTCTACAAAGTTATTGGGATAAATTTATATGAAAATATAATTGTAAATTTCAGTTTATAATATGTTTTTATAAGAAATATATCCAACCAGTTACTTGGCTGTGTGATATTTTGATGCAATTGAAGGATTTATCATATAGTAAATAAATACATATAATCGTATTTATTAAATTTAACATATAATTGACATGAGTCACAGGATATAACCTCAAGGCTAATACATTGTAATGTTATTCAATTATGACAACACAACATAGAAATTTACGACAAACTGGATCGACATCATGGAACAATCAAAAAAGAAAGTGGCAACATTGGCATATAAAACCGATAAACAAATTGGCTTCAAGTATATCGCAAAAGAAAAAAGGTGCAAGAAGAAAATTAATTAACCAGCAAATAATATTTGAGGAAGTTGGTGTTGTGAATATAAAGATTGAAAGATGCAGAATATTAAGAACATTGGCTAATATAATGAAAGCAGCTAAACTACAACATCTAAGTAAAGATTACGAAGAGAAACACAGAAGATCGGAAAATTGGAAACTTGAAAACTGAGTTCTCAAAAGTAAATTTTAGTGATTAATGCAGTTACATCCAATGGACCTTATGGATGGATGACTTCTTCGTAAAAATAGTCAACCAATATAACTTAGGAACAGCAGGGTAAAGGTGGCATAATTTACTGGATTAATATTGTTTTGGTTTTTGTCAATTGACTCCAAGCAATGTGATAATGCGACTGAGACACAAGGGGCTACTGGGAGTGAAAGAGAATGAGAACACATTGGAAGGAACTGGAAACCCAATCCCGAACAGAAAACAAGAGATAAATCTCTATTCCTGTTTAAGTGACTGGAGAGTAGTGTGATCAAAATGATGGGCGAACCTATCTAATGGTATTGAGGAAAAAAAATTTAAATAAATAGTAAATAAAATTTTAGCGTTTAAGCGGAGACGTTAGAATTATACAGTTGAAGTAGATATTAGAAGGAACCGGAAACCCAATTCTAAACAGGAAACAAGAGAATAAACCTCTACACTTGTTCAAAAGACCAGGGAGGATTATAGGCAATATAATTATAGGTCCCTTCAAAGTTGATGATGATTTCATAATAATTGCAGAATTCTTGTGCCAGACATTTTAGAGTGAAGCAAGTCACAACCAAAACGCTTTAAGCTAAATTCACACAAGACAAATTCTGTAAAAATGATGATTGCTCACCTTGAAAACAAAAAATTAAAGTGGCGGAATTAATAGAATTCACCCACAAGATTCTCCAACACAAAATGTGTGGTACATTATTAAAAAGACATTTTTACGAAAAATATAAAACAGTATTCAAGCAAAATTGAATGCATAAAACACTGTTGAATATTATCGAATGCCTCTTAACCTGTAGAATAATAAAAATAATAATTAAGTCTACGGAACATACTTCTGTGGCTTATAAAGTTTGGATTCAAATAAAAAATGTATATTGCAATTTTTTTTTTTTTTTTTGCATAACAAAACGTGACACATCCAAAACAAATTATTATCAATATTCTTAATAGAAATAAACAAGATGAAACTCCTTCAACATATAAACCGAGGAATATCCAAAATGTCTTACAAATATCGGTCGGTGGAAATATTGTCTTGTACACACCTGTTTGTACCGTTTTGCTAATATTTGTCCTGGAGTTCTTTTCTGGGTTTAATTGGTATAAAAATATCTTGTCTGCATTTTAAAATAACCACCATCTTTAATGTCAGGGGAAATTTTAGCAATGTTTTAAATACAAAATATCTTTCTTTTAGACAAGCTTAATGAATCAGCTTAATTGTCTTAACGGTTAATAATGTCGTATCCAGACTACCAAACAACCAAAGCAGTAGTGATCGCGTATGTGATTTTATTTTGTTTTGTTCGCCGAAAGCTCAACATAAAAACAAACTTTATTTCTTAAAAAACATCAACATCATTCTGGAACAACGGAATCTCCTCATAAAACAAATATTATATCCATTCGGAAATGTTGTACTAAGAAATTTGTTTTTTTTCTTTTTTTCAAATTCTGTTTGGAAGGTTTCTTTTATCAAAACACCCAATTTATGAGAGAGTAATTGTAGGTGTTCTGGCACAAAGCCAAGTAATGAATGACTTTAATAGCAATAGGGTAGTAGTGTTAGGAGTCTAAACAAAATCGACCATCAAAACATCACCTTGATAAGTCAATGCTATTACAAACGACGTACGTATGAAAGATCAGAATCGTGCTCTATTTATCTTCCTTCAAATGCCTATCATTCACAATTAGACGGGTTATGTCTTTTTTTTTATCATTTCACCCCAAGCAAGGCGATAATGCCACTAAGACGCAAGGGTTTCCTGAGAGTGAAAACGAAAAACTAAAATGGAACAGGAAACCCAGTCCTAAACAAATTAAAGAAATTTACTTCATGGTTTTGATTGGAGACTTCATGTTTAAAAAGGCGAAGATCGCATCATGGCGACCTCGCATTTTATCGTCAATGAGTTTTCCACTTGATCTGGATGACAAAATATATAGACCCAAGTAAAACATTCTACTGTTTAAGAATTTTCGTGCTAGGCATTTTAATCGGTTATTTTAGACGCTGTAAAAATGCTATCACACAAAAAATAATTTCTAATCATTTCATCATAGAAAGAAAAATAATAAGAAAACTGAATTTAGCTAAGTTTACCTATAGCGCGCATGCGTGAACCACGTAACATGCGTTGATTAACAGCGCCTGAAAATGTAAATCCACTCTAGCCTTCAATTCGCTGTCACATATTGCTTTAAGCATATACGCTCTTCTCTACTTCGATGTAATAGTTAGCAGGTTTGTCTTGCTAGATCAATTACGACTGAATAGTGAATTCAATCCTTACCAGGTGCTCCATGTTTTCAGCCTTGTGCCATATCTAAGCTGCGCTTAATAAATCACTCTTTCTTTAACATTGCAAAAAAGTGTCAGTTCTAAAATCAACCAGTGCATCAATTTGATTTTTTTTTTAATTGAAGAAAATGGCTACAGAGACCGAAGTTTATAGGGAAGGATGTGTCAGGTTCATGTGTACTCTGGTTGTATTGGAGCTTCTTTTGAAAGTAGTGATGTCGTCGAAAAACGTTGTAAATGGTCAAATTTTCGTGTAAAATTTGACTGGCTTTTTAGCGATGGAGACTATTCCTGAAACATTCTCATGCTAAGTAATAGATCCTTTCGAATGATTTGTTCAGTTTTTTAACATTCTTGACGTCGAAATACGTCAATCTTAACGACATTCATCAACTTTGATCTTCACAAAATTTCATAAAGTAAATATTTTTGTTAATGCTATTCGGCAAGTTCCTATTATGTGTAAACCTATCAGGATTCAGCAGTCAAATTTTATGCTCCAGTAATATATTCGACAATGTGATTTCATCACAAGGCTTCGTTGTATTGCGTTGCAACGAACACATGTGGTTCGTACTTCGACTTAAAGTGAGAACTTAAACAGGTTGCATTATTTATACACGTATAGTTACGTGATATGAAAATGTATTTGAAAGAAAAAGCAACCAGCTAACCAAAGAAAGAATCAGAATAAGGAATTTGTTCATGTTCTGCTATCATACCGTACGGTCGCAAGGGATCAAACGACTTAAAATAAGAAAATGTCATCGTTAAATTAACCTCTCAAACGAAATGAACATCACTAAACTAAAGATTCACAACGATGTAAGTGCGAGTCGTAATATTTCTACAACCTATCACTAGACGAAGATCGATCACTTGTCCATCAAAGTCTTATATTGATTTGCTATTCGAGCGAGACGCACAGATTTCTTTCACTTAATTAGTAATTGATGCAATCAAAGATTTAAGTTAAAAGTAGAACTCCCAATTTCAATACGATTTAACATTGACCCATTCCACTTTTAAAATCTGACAATTCTCTTATTTCTTGATTACAAGGCGTATAGAAGTAATTGTACAGTTATTTCTCTTTCGTTTTAAAGTAAATTGTGTAATTGTCAATAAATATCTTTGTCAAATGTTTCTATGTCTCTTGAGAAGAACTCAAAGAGGTAACAAATTAGGTACAATATTCACTGTTCCCTATTTAATAGTACCTGTTTCAAATAAATTTGTATATCATCTTTGAATATATTAACTCTGATATATTAGACATATGCTTTCAAGGAAGCTTCTACATATACATTTCCAGCTTGAAAGTAAACTACGGATTTTCTTGAATTTTCCCTGGGGTTCCATGTTTCTTGTGTGGCTGAGAAAGGTAGAGCTTTTACAATTTAACCTGGAGGAGTGAAAACAGCAATGCTAAAATTCCTGGCCAATGTTACGTCCACTTCGCGGATCTAAAAAGAATAGCAGTCTCAAAGGTATTAAAGTAGACAAGGACAATATTTTAGAGTGCAAAGATTTTGTTTGGATAAACTGCTCCTCATTTGTTTCTAAGGTGGATACTAGTATAAAAATGTTTTCTTATTGCACTGATCAAAAAATGAAAGAAACTAAATTGATATAAAATTTATAATTTTCCTATTTAGAGATATCAGTGTTTTTCAAGTTACGTTGCTAAAGATCCTGCTGGCAACTATTTTGAAGAATTCGTTTAATATTTTCTTATACATTTATGACAAATGAAAGGGCAGTCCTGACATTAATAATTCTCCCATGAAACCTATTGTTACATATTTCCGCGCTATTTAAAGATTAATGTGTTGTTGTTTTTTTTAGTTTTTTTTGTTTTTGTTTTTTATAGGCGTTGCGTCTCGGATATTATGACGCATGCGCACACAAACAAATACATAGCTATTTCAGTCATCTTCGATAATTTCTTTATGGGATATATCATTAGAGAATCTTTTATAAGAAATGGTTGCTTAATGATATATGAAATATTTGTTCCTCTGTACTCTAAACAATTTTCAACTGCGTTTTCTTATCGATGTCTGTATAATTGTTTGGGGATATATAATGAAAAAAAAAAACAGTTACGCAAAATTGAAAAATAGTCAATTGATGATAAGGAAAAGTTTAGCATTTTTTAATATAGACAACGTTATAACTTGTGTCGAAAAATCTCTACATTGAAATTGGTGCGCCACTTTTTCACAGTTAGTATAACGGTACATCTATGTATGCAACATGCACTCAAGGACTTTCTTTGGAGTTTTCTTTTGCAGGAACAAAAATCTTTTAATGACCTGAGGTGCAGTGCTTTAAGATTTCCGTTTTCACGTTGTTTCCCATTCCGACACACGGATTTTTCTCCCATGTTTATTTCTCATATATTGAACAAAGTAAATAATAATAACAAAACAAAAGTCATTGAAACAAAGCAAGTTCAGTCGACCAATGATGACAGTTCCAGAACAAGGTAACATTTTTTCTATCCTCTGCCAGCCGCAATGATGGAGAAAGCATTCCCTCGAACCATCACCAGTGAGACACGCTGCAAGAGCCACTCCGTTTCGCGAGGATCGTTCCTTAATCGAGACGTATTCGCACCAATCCTCCGAAGGAACGCCATCGAACGAGGGCCAATAACCCTCTGAAGTCTCTACTGCCACAGGAGTAAAAAAATATCCATCAGCAAGAGAGGAATATTTAACAATTTTTTTCGTCTCGGGCGACGGACCCCGGCTCAACCGCGGACCTAATCAAATTATCGTCCGAAAATGTATCCGCACAGGTCGCATCCCAAATCAACGACTTCCCTATTTTAAAAGAGAAAATGGTAATCCCATCCGGCCGCTTTCCATCACCACGGTCGAGGCCTACGGGTTCGATTTGGGAAGGGATCCCAGCTGCATCCAAACCTCTTTTGATGATGTCGTTAATTTCTGCATGCCGTGGGAAGCGACCGGCACTACGACGACAGGAGAGAGGATGCAAACCAAACTCATCGATGGAGGCTCCACATCTGCATCTGTAACGCTCACTAATTTTGAGTCCAAGACGGATCGCGACTCTGACCCGAGTGCACTCGTCATCTAGAAGGGTACCGGTAGATGAAGAGGGCACTGCGTTGAACCAGGCGCCACTACTCGGTTGTGAAGCAGATAGTAGACAGGCGAGGCGAGGCGATGCTGACCCAGAGAGAGCCTCAAATTAGTAAAAATTGGCCGCGCGTTTTATTTTATCCCAGGGTTTTTGTTTTGATGTGTCTAGTGGGATATAAAGTAATTCTTGGGCCCAGACGCTGCAAGCTTGTTCGAAAGAACTACCCGAGAAACACTGAGACGATCCACCGAGTATCTCATCAGTTAATTCGCGACTGGCCATTTCCGTTGCCATTGTTCATTCAATCATCTGAAACAAATTCAAAAGCAAGCACGAATATTTTGAAAATTGGTACCTTACAATACAAAACAACACTCTACAGTGATAAAATAACGTTCAGATTTTTGGAAGTAGTTCCGCTTGAGAAGTAAACAGCAGCTGTCCTCTTTATTCCAACCGCAGTCCTCTGAGTACATCACCTACAATACACTATCACCGAAAATAATTGATTTCAGCTATTTTGCTCTTAATGGAGGATAATTTGTATTTTCAACATTTCATATATAGTAGTTATAATATATTGATTATTAGTTTTCGTCACAGCAGTCATTTCTTTCTTTACTTTGTTTTTTTTTTATTATCGTTTCTTCATTATTAAGTGTTGCTGTGTTACCTTTTCTTTCAGCCAGTTTTATAAGTCCGGTTATCATTCCCATAGATTATAATAATTAGCATTTTAATTATTATTTGTTTTGACATAATAACTATTTTCTTTCATTCCCGAATTTAAACAGCAAACTTATTTTCAACACGATTATCTTTTTTGTTTGATATTTTAAATAAACTGATAATTTAGCAATTCCTTCCCTGAAAACTATTACTACGACAATGACTATTATTATTATTTCCTTTGATTTCTGGTGTGTACACATTTCTTTCCGGGTCCCACCCGGAGACCTAAGGTTAGAAACGGCATCGCGACATTTTCCACTAACAAAAAAAGTATTTTACATAGATAAATCCCTTCGTAAAGTGTGGGCTGTATTTGTGAAAGCGATATTTTGTATTTCTTTGAGGCATGGACTTCCAGGAATCTCTTCAATCTGGAATCTTTTCCAACCAATCCTAGGGCTCCAACTACAACAGGGATTATTGATGTTCCCATGTGCCACATTCGAGATTTCTATATTATTATTAGCGAGGTTAGAAATTACAGCACTTCTGTTTTCACTCCTAATTAGAAATGGAATTTCTGTAAATGTTTTCTTCTTCATTCTCCATATTTTGCTAATTTTTCAAGCCATTCAACATTATTTTTACAATAATACTATTTATTTAAGCCCTTCAATTGAATTCAGTTATTACTGTTATTTTCATCTTAAATACTTACATAATCATTATTATTATTATTATTATTATAAAGACCATTTTGTCTGCTTCGTCGATTATTATCTTTTATCTTTCAATCATAAACACTGATCGTCGTACTAGTCATGTCTGCTAGCCTTGTTCCAACTCGTATCAAATCTGTTGAATTTCATTCGTTCAGCGGGGGAAAAAAGAAGAAAGAAACATATAATGGCAGCATTCACGGAAGCTGGGAAAAGTATCTTCAGACGAGATCCATCTATGAATTTAATTGTTCAAGTCAGGAAGATAAAAAGACAAGTGAGAGCCGATGAATTAGCGCACAAACAAGTGTAAAAAATGACTGATTGCAGCAACGGTATCGGCAGTGCCAATAACCTCTCAGCAACAATAATAATCGTAATAGTTACCTTAATACCTTCTAATTGTATTATCAATATTTCCAAAAATATTATTCCATTTGTTACGGTCCTTAAGGTGTAATAGCGTGACGTCATAATAAAAAGTCTAAATAAATTATGTTAATCTCAGTATTTCCTTTTAGTTGATGATGATGATTATATAACTTAGGCTTTGTTCAGCGGGAGTCGGGACTACGTCTTAGACTGCCTTTTGTCCACTTCGCATTTGTCTGAAGGAAAGGTATAAATTCTTCACTCCTTACGTTCTCTTTTGACTTGAGAAAAGTATCATTATTGGCGTGTCACAATGTTTGTTGAATAAGATTATAATCAGGTCGTGGATTGTTTGTTTTTATTGATGCCATATAACCCAGTACTATCAAAAGCATGTTACTGTCAAATAACACTTTTTACCCTTGACGTATCAAGTACTCAGAATAACTTTAAAAAACATGATCTCCTATATTATACTATTAACCTTCTCTATGCACATAAAAGTTTAAAAAACTGTAAAGTATACATAAATTGTGCGTTTATATTTCTAGGGAATTGTAGAGTAGATTTCCAGAATTACCTTATATATATATATATATATATATATATATATATATATATATTACTGTGTATTTAAGCAGCAATCCTCCATTTATACATGTTTCATTAAATTCAACAGACAAGGCCATACGGTTAAGCTTTTTATTTAATTTTTCTTGTGTTCGAACAAGTGTTTTTTTTTTTGGATACAGAGTGTGTAGAAACTGTCCAAATGTTCGATAATTCCGAGTGCTTTCGGCTATACTTTTAGCAATTATCAAGGATCATAACCACAAACCAGATATGTCCCTTTATATTTTTTAGATGTTCAATGGTATCTACGATCCTTTGATTGCTTCTGGTATTATATAACTCACTTTTTGATCAATATCTTTTCGTGTTCAAAATTTTATGCGTTTAATATAACAATGACTCAAAATGGAAATACAACTCAAAAGGAAAAGGTTAGCAACAAAACGACAAATACGGCGACAATAAAGCATATCTGAAGACCAAGTTGAAGTATAACGTTCACTTACTAAACAAAGTGTCTGCGTTCCTCACAAAAAAGGCTTGAACAAATAAGATTGCAGTGTAAGAAATGTGGTAGTAAGAGAAGGTATTACTTGACCTTTCATTTTGCTCGGAAACGAATAATAAAATAACTATAAATATAGTTTTGTTATTTGTATAGATTATTGAAATAACTAAGAGAAGTAACTACTCATGAATTTACTACCTTAAGTTGATTCCCCCACTATAGTGTGCGACACGAAAGATATCAATAAATACACAGCGGTAATTAGTACATAAGATAGCTTGGGCTCTTTCTTAGATAACGAGTTGTATAATGAAAGCAAAACTTTTGTCACATTATACGAAGACAGGAATTTAAACTGTGTATTAAAACATATATTTTTATTGATTTGAATCTTGAAACACTTTATTGATAATATAATTTAATCAATTTAATGATAAGTAATATGATCGCACGCCTTGTGCTGAAAAGTTCTCGATTCAGCTCGCTTCTAAAAACCTGACCAATTATCTTTATCTTTTCTTAGTTGTTTTTTTCTTTGCATCAATTCGTATAGGATTGATATTGTTGCTGCTATTTTGTCCATAATTTCGATCTACATACTAAAATAAAACAGTGTATAACAAAGCAGTCGTAAAGGTAGGTGACTTTCCCTAGATAAAAACAAATTTGAAATTACTGTCTTGTCTCGAATACTCAAATCTGGGAATATATAACAGCTTTGAAACTATTGAAATACATTGAAATTTCTGATGAAATAGATATCTCATCTGCTTTCTGATTATGTTCATAAAATATCTTATACTGTTAGGTAATTAAGTGTATAATAGTAAATTATTAATTAGAGAAATAAAAATCAAAGTTATTTTTTTTTAAATTAACTCATTAAATGTCCCAGTTACGTTGCGCTGTTTGACACAGCTAATTCGATAAAATAACACAAATAATGAATTTCGTCATAGATTTATACTATTTTCTGTAGTCTTTTATTGGATTTATTTAGTATCTGTCTATATTTCTGAGATGAGATATTCTGTACATTATTTACATTATTCGGACTATTGTCCTCATCTTTGTCGCCATATTTATTACGTTTCGGTCGTTGTACGCTCCGACCTTCTTCAGGTGGTTGTAATGTCGAACTGAACCCTTTATTTCACTCACTCGGGTAGACTGTTCTAGTTCCACGTGCCATGTTTAATGGATATCAGTTATCTCCTGTTAATTTCCCTCTGAAAGTTGAACTCACACTCTTTGGGTCCTGTCACTGGATCTAACTAACGCCTTTATCCACTGTGCCATGTGTCCTTGTAATAAATATGGCGACAAAGATGAGGACAATAGTCCGAATAATGTAAATAATGGATTTATTTAATCTTTATAGTGAAGTGATCCTAAGAGAACGAGATTCTACGAGAATTTATTATTAGTGGTCACAGTCTTAAGATGGCAACGTATTTATAGAAGATAGAAGAAAAGGCGAAAACTCAGTAGGCAATGTAGTAAAGGAAACCAAGAATAAAGGACTAATCATAAACTGTACGAATACAGAATGTATGTCCGTTAGAAAGAGGAACAGCCAAGATGCGAGCTACGAATTGGAAAACACAAAATAATTTGTGAAATAAATAAAAGGTTTGTCATGAACATTGTCTACTAATTTAATGTCTTGTGATATGAAAACTTGCTTTTTAGTTTTTCAAAGCATTTTAGATAAACAAAAAATAAAGAAAAAAACAATTTCAAATCTTTCGTCATGTCTTTTTATCTGAAAAAAACATGTAGCTATTCACGAAAATAATTTAATAGACACACTCCAAACGTTTAACGGATTTTCCTCCGTACAAACTCAGAAATTCAATAGCAAATTCTTTCAAAAATAATTTTAACATTATATTAGAATCAGTCTTTCATGCACTTGACTATCAGGACTTATATTAACAAAATTTAATTTTAAAAGTTAATCGAATGTTGATATCATCTCTTAATCTTGTGTATAACATGTAACTCTGTCTCAAAATAGGAAAATTAAATGTGTTGATCGATTTTACACAAGATTTCAAAAGGTTTACTGTGACTGTTATAAGTTGGCAAACGCTTTTAAATTAGATCTTGATACTTTTTTTTCTATATTTTAATCTTGTCAATAGGAGTGTATTCTCAAGACTTTCGTGCTTTAGCCGTGGGCAGCCGATAACGTGACTGACTTAACACCGGGGATTGCTTCCCAGACGACATTTAATATAATCTACACTCTGCACCTTCGTTGTTCGTGTCATTCTTTATTTTCTTCTAGAAAAGGCACACAACTAAAATGATTTTATATTGCATTTTCATGATTATAAGCTAAAAAGCATGTTTCCCATTTGCAGTATCAGTTACAATTTATCGTTTCGAAATCTTGAGCTGTCAAACCGTCGGAAAATAATATTATTCACTCTAATAATTGCCGTTTTACTTTTTCCTTCTCTTTCCTTTAAATTTAACGATAACACCGAATAAAACCACCCACTATTTATTCGATTTAATATCCAATGATTATAATCATAAGTAAACAGGTACGTACATACTGATTTAAAATTCAACGATTACCAAATATTTTGACACGGCAGATGTGGCTCTGTTGGATTATACTAAAATTACTCCTTAATTGCAATTACGCTTTAAGATAAAAATATTATTTTGTAAATTGCTCTCAGAAGGATCAATTATATTTTTAATGTTGAACATCTGTAACACTGCTTTTTATTTCTTATAAATTAACGCTTCCCAGCTTTCAGACTGAGATCAAAGTGTTGTATCTGTTCTTTACTTCTCTGTCGTGTTTCTGTCTTCAGGTACGTTCGCAGAAAAGATTTGAGAGGTGCTTTGTCTCTCGTAGCACCTCCCTCCCTGCATTGACGAGGGAGGTTTGTCGGATACAAACGCCAGTGTGACAGTGGGAGCACTGACTGGGCAATTTTGCAGCTAAGCTAATAGGTACCCGTATAGTCACTCCATATTAAAAAAATATCCGATGCCAAATCCTGCCATTCGGAGGGTTGGCAAGTAAATACTGAATCAAAATGTGGTGTTCGTTCTCCTCCTCAAACTATGGTGAAGCTGGTCCCTGGAATTCCAACCCTGCAGCAACGCCTTCCTCATTGCACTAAAGAGGGTGAATAAATAAATATTACTTTTTCCTTTCTCCGTAATATTTTTTATTAATATCATATTTAAACTAACCCGTCTATGTGCTGATTTCAGTGATGCCAAGTAAATTTCAGAGTAAGACAAAGTTAACAGGACATTTTAGCGTCCTATGTATAGATGTAATTCTGTCTATATACTTTGTTTCTGCATTGTGTTCTTTCTTCATCGGAGGGCTTTTATTAGATACACCATTTTTGGCGTCTTACAATCAAATTGAAATAAAGAAAAGATTAAAAAGGAAATTGGCCAGCCATAAACAGAAAAGTTTGTTTAAATTACGAGTGCCAGAGTTTTAATGTCTATCAGTTGTAAGTGAGAATGTTGCTTTCGAAAACTAGTAAAAGGATAGCTTCTCACTACACACACAAAGACACACACACCAGCATGAACACTTCGATCTGAATGTTTAGCTAATATACAACGTTAATGCTTGTATTATGTAGCTTTTATAATCTATTACAGTTATACTGAATATTTAACAAGGAATATTTATGTGGAAGATCTATGTCCACAGCCTAACACATCGTTATACCTGAATTTTGATCTGGAAGTTTCACTGTATAACTATCCAATTAATATTGAGCACTGACTGAAGAATATTGACGAGGAAGGATTATTTTGAAAAATCCAGAGAAAAATGATTTTTTTCATCATGAAGCTACAGATTTATTGAGGCACTTAAGTACACACCGTTGAAAGTTGCCATTTTTCACTTCTTATTCACTTTGAGTTTCTCTAAACTTTTTGTAAGTAAAGTCCGTAAAGTTTTGAGAAGACTATTAACATAAAATAGAAGCTTAGAAAATAATATAATTGTTTTCTTTTCTTTTCCTGCATATATGCTTTGAATACATTTTATTTAGCAGCCTTATTATTTATTCACTTTACAAATTAACAAATAATAGTTTTAATAATTTCACGTGTAGCGTTTCCATTTGAACATTGACTGAGCCTGTCTGTCTGCTTCGATGGCGTTTCCTCTCGGTGATATTTGGTTTGGTAGAAATATAATTGCAACCTATAAGCAAATGTTTAGGAAACAACGCATAACGTCGTCCATGAACTTGTAGATATGTACATATATAACGATATAAGTGAAAAGTTGTACAGAAGCACGGCTAGACATTTCCCAGCGTAACAATAGTTCATAATTGAATGAATAAAGGTTCTAACACAATGGTATAGAATTATGAGTCTAATTGTAAAAATTCTGTTTGACCTTGTCAGAAGTGACTTTTTTGTTGTCCTAACAAGCGTCAGACATCTTGTAAATAAGGTCATGCGCATTTGCAATATTTGCGGAAGTTGTTTCATATTAGAAACATATTAGTGCATCCCTGCAAAACAAGGCTTGCAAAATAGTAAACAATGGTTAAGTTATTGATGCAGTCATTTAAACTTCCACAGTGTTTTTAATGTCCGATTCTTACAGTAAGTACATCAACTAATTCGCGGAAGAAACATGCCATGAGGAAAAAATCCCCCAAACTTAATAAAAACAAAGCTTTGACGCCAAAATGTTTGTTATTAAGAGGAAAGGCTAAAGTATTTTTTATTATTTTATTCATTTTTTGAAAATCCTTTTTAGCACTTTCTAAATATCGGTTAAAAATCTTGTTTTTCTTACGTCAGCGGGGTAGGAAGTGCAAAGATTAGTTAATGATTAATATAAGAAATTTTAGCGAATTTTTGTATTAAAAACATTAGTTTGGAAATTCTTGCCAAAATCAACTAATTGTCGGATTTCAATGAAATTCTCAGGACTTATTCACAAATGAATTAAATTTTAAAAAATAAATCTTGGTAAAAATATGTTCTGCATCTGTTGCCCCCTACACACACACTACTTAATTTTATAAAATTTCGAGAAAATAAAATTCCACCTTCTTCATATTTATATTAGTTAAAATCAGGATTCCTTGGAGAATTTAAATCACAAAATCATTTGTCAAACAGAAACACCATTTACCGAAAATCTGCTCTGAATCGTAAAATAAAAACGCAATAAAATAAAGACAGTATTTAATTAGAAATTTGCTTTTATAAATAATATATACTAAGGAATAATAAATAATATATACTAAGGAATAATAAATAATATATACTAAGGAATAATAAATAATATATACTAAGGAATAATAAATAATATATACTAAGGAATAATAAATAATATATACTAAGGAATAATAAATAATATATACTAAGGAATAATAAATAATATATATTTAGGAAACTAAGAAAACAATTTTGGATGAATAATGAATATTTACGTTTACATTTTTTAAATTTTAATTAGAATAATTTATAAAGTTTAAAAATCTTTTCAAATGATGTATCAGTGTTACCCCTATTAGATGATTTTATTATTAAGTAAAAATATATATTTATTAATAATAAATGGAAAAGCTTAGTACAAATCATCAAATACTAATATTTTTTTAAGAATTTTAAATTTTTTTATGTGTATAAACGTGCCGATTTTTGTAGATACGGGCGAACATTTCCGTCATTATTGAAAAATAAGAGCAATAACTGTAGTGCATTTAAGGCCAAAGTATCTAAAATTCTATAAAACATTAGATTACGGAGAATATTTTGCTAAATTTTAAAGATTACTGAGTACTTAAAAATTATACGAAAAAGGCGCTCATGTCATTTTCTTCAAACATGTTTTACAGATAAAGTCTTCGTAGAACAACATTAGATCTGTCATCACGCTGTCAGTACTTCCCCACCTTAAATAAACAGCTACTGTCTGGTTAATAAAATGAATTTCTGCGATATTTTAAAACTTAAATAACTTTCGTTTCAAAGCAGATTAACTATACTTGAAATCAGTTAATATTCCTCAAAAAAGTTTCAGAAAAGTATATTTTATTTTTGGAAGATTTTTTAATAGAGAATTACATTGCAATAAATGCAGACTAAAAAAAAATGACGCTAAAATCAAATTTCCCTAGCAAAACAAAAAATCAATTTAAATTAGTTTTGAAATAAGCTAAAGTATTTTGCTTATTGGAAATATTAAATTTAATCTACTAACTTGAAATTAAAACTAAAATAAAAACTTCAAGAAAGATTTTTCATTTTTTTTTTATTAATTTTAAAGTTTAAGTGTCGCGTTTGTGTGGAGGGACCTACAGTAATCGTACTTTAAATTTGAAATCTTGTCAAATGTATTTTTTGTTTGTTTCTCAAATTCTTCCATTAATGAAAACACTTGTACGAATGTTTTGCCCGGCCAGTGAACAAAAGAAAAAAATATGTTTTCTTTTTATTTATGTATTTATTGTAAAGTAATGTATAAAAGTTATTTGTTCATGCTGCAGCCTTTTATGTGCCCTGTTCATTCAGGATGTGAGCTATCATGACTCTCCGCAACTTCCTATTCTTCCTAGAATGTTTCTCTCCTTACTATCCCTCTCATTCTCTGTTCTACCATCCATTTACACAAACTCTTTGTGTACGTTATTAGCTGTTCCATCTTCCCCCCAGTATGCCTTCTGTGAGTATCAAATTCTCCAAACCTTCATTCCTCATTAGGTTTCGTAGAAATGCCCACTGTCACTTTCTGATTCTAAGTATTTTTTTAATTCCATTTTCATTAACACTTCTTTGTTGATTCAAATGCTCTGTCCATGGTATTCTCATCTTTCATCTGTAGAGCCATATCACTGTTGTCTCAAGGTTCCTCTTCATCCATGAGTAGCATTCACTACCGTATAGTAGTGGTAGGAGAATTGATATTACATAGCAGTTCAGCAATCTTTCTAACTAAACACATTTTCCTGTTTTTTAATATTGTGTTGTGTTTTCGATTTTTATCACATTTCCCATCGACTGTTAAAACACGTTCCAGACGGTAACATTTTTGTAATTGATTGATTTTTACATTTCCAATTCGTAGCTGACATCTTGGCTGTTCCTCTTTCTAACGGCCATACATTCTGTATTCGTACAGTTTATGCTTAGTCCTTTATTCTTGGTTTCCTTTACTACATTGTCTACTGAGTTTTCGCCTTTTCTTCTATCTTCTATAAATACGTTGCCATCTTAAGACTGTGACCACTAATAATAAATTCTCGTAGAATCTCTCGTTCTCTTAGGATCACTTCACTATAAAGATTAAATAAATCCATTATTTACATTATTCGGACTATTGTCCTCATCTTTGTCGCCATATTTATTACAAGGACACATGGCACAGTGGATAAAGGCGTTAGTTAGATCCAGTGACAGGACCCAAAGAGTGTGAGTTCAACTTTCAGAGGGAAATTAACAGGAGATAACTGATAACTGAAATCCATTAAACATGGCACGTGGAACTAGAACAGTCTACCACAGTGAGTGAAATAAAGGGTTCAGTTCGACATTCCAACCACCTGAAGAAGGTCGGAGCGTACAACGGCCGAAACGTAATAAATATGGCGACAAAGATGAGGACAATAGTCCGAATAATGTAAATAATGTACAGAATACCTCATCTCAAAAATATAGACAGATACTAAATAAATCCAATAAAAGACTACAGAAAATAGTATAAATCTATGACGAAATTCATTATTTGTGTTATTTTATCGAATTTGCTGTGTCAAACACCGCAACGTAACTGGGACATTTCTGGACATAATTATCCCAGTTACATTGCGCCGTTTAACACACACATAGTGAATTAAATTTCTTAGCAGTAGACCTAGCAATTGTTTCAATAGCTCCTCTCTGCGGCTGCTAGGTCTCACGCTGTCTGCTGACCTGAGATGGAACAAATACATTGAGTCAATTGCTTCATCCACCGCAAGGAAAGTTTGCTCCCTGTGCCGGGCCAGGAAATTTTTCTCCCCGGAATCGATCCTCTAAATTTACAAATCAACCATCCGCCCTTGCATGGAGTATTGCTGCCATGTATGGTCTGGAGCCCCTTCTGTTTGCCTCGGGGTTCTTGATAAGATCCAGAGACGGGTATGCAATGTAATTGGCCCTGATCTGGCTTCACGTCTGCAGTCTCTCTCTCACAGACGCTCCGTCGCCTCTCTTTGTCTCTTTTACAAATACTTCCATGGTAATTGTTCCGATGAGCTGCTATCGCTGGTCCCCAGGCTCCATGAATTCAAGTGTCATATGAGGCTGGAATCACGTTTCCCAGCCTTTCACTGTTGAAACTGTTAAGTGTAGACGTCTCTTCTACTCCAACAGCTCCATATCTCGCACCTCATACCTGTGGAACTCCCTTCCCTATTCCTGTTTCCCTGACAACTATAATCTCCAACTATTCAAATGTAACATCAATCGACATCTCCAGTTGCATTGATCTACTATCTACTATCCTTCTCCACACCCTTTCCTCTATCACTCCTATCTGCTCTTGCTCCAAATCCTCTGTAACCCCTTGCGTGCTAGTGGCTTTTTCTGGGGGTGAAAATCTTAAAAACAAAACTAGAATCATTCCACTTCATGTTAGTGAAAAATGTTAACCCGTGAAGATGCAATGGGTCACTCGCCTAGAGGTTAGCATCAATTTACATTATTTCATTGTTGCGAATTTATTTATACAATATATACATTGCTTCTTCGAAATTTAATATATTAGATACTGAAACGAATTAATTAGAACTGATAACTTTAGTACTTATTAAAACACACATTCAAACGTTGCAAAAGCGTGTTTTTAAGTACAACTAAAATGAAAAAAGAATGAGTACTATATTTTGATCATCAGTTCAAATATTTAGGCATTTCCATAGATTAGCATTTGTAGTAGTTATAAAAATTATATAAACATTATAAAGTGTTATATACCCATATATGTGATAATGTTTTTGTGTAGCATCTGGTGCTAATTATGGCTGTATGCAAATCAGGAGTGTCAATAAGCGTTACTCTTAATGAGTATTACAATAAATGATGAGCTTAAATATATAACCTTTTGCAAATTAATGGTTTTAGAAACTTAAAAGAATTGAATTTCTGATATAAGCATCTCTTCTAATAGTTAATATAATGTTTATGTTAATAGCTATGAGTATTCCCAATCCAGTACCCGAAGATCGAGTTCACCATTCCGCTGTTGGTCCTCTCATTGAATTAAACTAGTTTTGCATTAGATATTCCTCCAAGAAAGAATAATCTTTTTCGTTATCAGAGTTTTCTCTATTTTTTCTTGTTTTCTTTTTGGACGGAACTTCACATTTTCGACATAAGTCTTTTGTTTTACAACAAAATAAATCTGTACTGAATTTCAATATAAATCTGTATTGAATTTCAATATAAACCTGTATTGAATTTCAATATAAACCTGTATTGAATTTCAATATAAACCTGTGTTGAATTTCAATATAAACCTCTATTGAATTTCAATATAAACCTCTATTGAATTTCAATATAAATCTGTATTGAATTTCAACGCAAAAAGGTTTAACTTTCCAATTACTCGAAGCAAATATGAACTCGTTCATCCTGAAGCTTTTCTAATTTGTTTACTGTTGTTATCGTCGTCTTCTATTTAATTATGACATTAATTCAGTTTAGTTTTCACTATTTTAAATGATCCACTGATTAAATTACAACTAATCTTGACTGAATCATTGACAGGATTTGCTGACATTACACGTTTGGTTTTGCTTCATCTTTCAATGGCTGGAGGTTGAAATCGCTGCAAACAACAACCTCTCCTTCCCTTTGCCTAAGTAGTTTTGTTAAACTGAAAATTATCGTGTGAACAACCATTTTCTAGGACAGCATAAATTGCGCTCTTGGAACATCGATTCCTTTCTATTGAATTCAATCTCTTGATATTATTGCACGAATCTTGAATTAAAGATAAGTTTCGCAAAGCGCCATACCCAAAATTTATATATAAAATATATGTATTACAGAAATATATTTGACCAGTCTTAAAATTAAATCGAGAAAATGTCCCGGAACTCCTATGTAAATATTGTATCTGTGTCACAGCTCTTTGTCAAAAGTAAGAGTCTATAATATCAGCAGCATAAACTACAGTTTATGACGAACTGTTGAGCGTAATGTTCGCCTATGAGAAAGAAATATGAAATGAAGATAAAATACATTCGAAACTGACGATATATAAAATCTTAATAAAATCACGATGAATGATTAAAACTGATTTTATAATTAAAGTACAAGAGTAGAAATTGTATTATTCCGTACTGTGAATGTTTAACATAAAAGGGTCTAATGAAAATATTACATACGAAAGAGAACTGCCAAGTTCTCGGGCCTTCAAAAATCTAATGTGTCGTCAGTCATTTGTCAGATTTCGGGAAGTGAGGTAGGCGAGAAACTTTCAGTACCCTCTTGTGAAAAATAATAAATAAAAGTTCTTAGATGTTACCAAATGCAAGTCAGCGAGGATTGCTATTTAAAAATCAGTAAAACGCAGACTTTCGATATAGATATAAGCAAGAATTTAAATATTTTCTCACTTAAAAATAAAATACATCACCCCAAATATGAGCTACTGAATTTTCCAGTCTTTATGAAATATAAATAAAATAAACATTTCCTAAATTCATTAACTTATCCTGTTGTCACTTCTTTATCCTGTTGAAGTCTGCCTGGAAGCTATTAATGACGTTAAATAACGTTTTATACTGCAAGTATCATATGATTCGATTAGGCATCCTCAATCCCGGTAGAATACTGCATTCCGTTTCTCCAGTAGACCAGCTAGGACGGTATAGAGGATAAACTCTTACCCACGCTGTAGGTCCCACTATTCACGTCGCTGAATTGGTCCAAATAAGTGAAATGATGATACACTTGGTTCCAGCGCAAGTATCATATGTACGACCACTTAAATGGAAATAATGCCGCAAGTATCATTTTTGTAAGTTCCTAGATGTTGACTATTTGAATATATGTTTTCTCTTTCATAATCTTCAAAATCTCCAAGCTAACTCTCCTTAAAACCTGTGATAAACTGGAATTCTTCTTTCCAAAACCGATGTATTTGTGTGGCTGTAAAATCACCGGAGAATAATGAGCATCAAATACATACACCTAAATATATATAATATGAGGAAGACCTTAACTTCTCTTCAGGCAGGACGAACGATTACAGCCACAGTGAGGCTCCATGATTTGAACGACTATTGTGTCTCAAATTCATTTCAGACCTCAAGTGGAACTCGGATCTAAGACCCATTGTTGAAAATGCTCGGCTCATTCTATTGGTTCAGGAAGTAATTATCTTTACAAGTCAGATTTGGCCAAAAGTATTTCTGTTCTATCTGGTTACAGTTCTACGCATTTATCGCTTATCCAGTCTTAATAGAGTACAAAATCATTTTTATGGAATTTATGGTGTAGACGTTTTTTGTGGTATTTATGGTGTTCTACACTTTACATCATTATCCCCACAAATGCAACATCACAAAATGCTACGTCCGCGTCGTCGAATCACATTCATTTCCTCCATATTCCAGATGTAAGCAGAAAGTTCCATTCAAACTGGTTTTTCCCACAAGACCGGCTACATTGTGGAACACACTCCCGTGTCGTTGCTTCCCTGAACACTACAATCGTAACACCTTAAGTTAAAGATGAATCGTTATCTATTCTCCATATCCTCATAGCCTCCTCTTTCATCAATATCACACACCTCATTCATCATAACTATTTTAACCGTAGCCTTCTCCTTTGAGTGGTTCTCGATCCTTGCGAACATTAATATAAGAAAGCAAATGAAACAAAAGATAAAATCAAATTCTGAAAATAAAAGTTGTATTTGTCTCACACCGTTTCAACCATAATGAGTGTGAGGATTATTTAATTCCTAATATCAGTAAAGGAAAGACACTGCACACAGCCAAATGGATTAAATAATAATTTTACTTTCCGTTGCAGGAAAGCCATAAAGTTATATGCTTAAAACTGCAGATCATGAATTCAGATATTCTTTCCATAGAGTTAGTTAAAACGAAGTAACATCAAATAAAAAATGAGTTTTAAATCAGAATTATGATCTCGTAAGATATTGACCGTGAATTTGTTCTTCTAATAAAGTCAAAAGCATCGGGTGATTTTTGTTTGTCGTATTGAATAATGGCCTCATTAAACATCAATAATTTTGAAGCAGTTTTTTTTTTCTTTAATTCCAATTAAAAGAAATTCACCTGATTACCCATTCGGCAATAAACTGGTAAAATCTAACAAGATATTGAACGAATGAACAGCTCAATCCAATAACATCTAATTTTTACAACAGATTTTATGGAAATTGCATTACGGTCTTAGCTAATATTCAGCAGATTCTCATTTGGCTAAGAGCCTTACAAAATTATAAAGAATTTCAATTTTACAATAGAACTAGCAAGGATTGCCAGTATTGCACGGAGAAAATATCATATATTCGAAGATAAAAAAAATTTGGAAATATTTCTTCTTGAACAACATCACACACAATATATATATATATATATATATATATATATATATATAAAGGGAGAGGTTATAGTTGTTCCAACGGGAGAAAAGTGTATATTTTAAAGAGAGAAACCGGAAACGTTTTTGGTTATAACGTGAATATTTAAATATATATTATATTTATTTTCCACGTGTTATTTAAAAGTTACAATACAGAGGGTCACAATTGCAACAGGAAAAGATGTGGGGTTTTTCATATCATTATAGAAGGAAACTTACTTTTTTGAAAACCCATAACAACATTCACAATAAAGAAAAACTTAAACTGCATCTCCAAAGATGTGAGTTATGCACTCAAGTGCACAAAAGACAACAAGTCCTATATAGTTATCTCCCAAGCACTAAACAACACAGTTTCCCTTCACAAAAGCAACATTAAATTACCAAACAACAGGATATTGTTTGTATCACAACACATCTACAAACGTAATGAAGGTAAATTTAAAATTATGCCAATATATCAAACAGACTATTAGGCTTACCTGCAAATACAAGGAAAAAAACTTCATAGACAAATTTAAATCAGCACTAAATAAATCATAACCCCATACACACATAATGGCCGAACACACAAGTCGAACCACGCACGCGCGCGCGCACACACACACACACACAATACAAATATCTATGGAGAACGAATATATACACACATACTGACAAAAACACTCACGCGCGCATACATACATATATATATATATATACGCACACGAACCTTACAAACCATACGAAGTGTATATATATATATATATATATATATATATATATATATAATAAAATAATGTATATGTATGGAGAAAGGATATGTATACACATACGTGCAAAACACAGACACACGCAATACACAAAAAAGGAGATAGGTTTTAAAAGATACAGAGGTCATAAAAAGATATGAACAAAGAACTCCTTCCTTCGCTCTTTCTCAGACCAATCCTAATTGTTTTATTACACCTTAAGCAGAAGAATATTTTCTCCACAAGTCCAAGAAAATTTAGATTACTACTAAACACAAAAGAAAATGGTTAAACACGGGAAAACATAAGGAAAAATTAATTCCTTTAAGTAATGTTGACATTAACCAGTTTTCGCCTGAGGAAGATCTCAAAACCCGAAACACTTGTAGAAAAAATATGGAAAATGAAGTATAATATATATTTTAAAAATCCAGGTTGTAAACAAAAACGTTTGCGGCTTCTCTCTTGTCTTTGAAAAATACATATATATATATACAAAAGGTGTTCCAAAGAAAATTGACATTTTAAAATAAATACACACACACACACACACACACAGTGGATATTCAAAAAAATCTACATTTAAGATATAAGGTGTTCCCCCGAAAACAGAAAATATAAATATCTGAGTAACTACATTTCTCAGGCAAACGAAATTAAAATGGTTTCATGTTCAAAAATAAAAGATTTATTTATCAAAATTCGAACAATATATTCAAAGGAATGTAGATTTTGTAAACCGATTTTACAAACCTTCGCAAATGTGCAATATGCGCACCATCTGACACGACAGACATCAAGTCGGTAGTCCAGCTTCTGCCAGTCACACTGTAGCATGTCTTCTGTAACATGCTTAAGCATCTCAGTTATTCTCGGCTTTAGTTTCTCTAGTCTTGTAGGAAGAGGGTGTTATAGACCTGTCTTTTCAGATAGCCCCATAGAAAAAATTACAATGTGTCAAGTCAGATGATCGTGGTGGCCATTTCAACATTACATTGTCATTATCCCTGGCACACCTGATCCATCTTCCTGGTAGATTCTTATTGAGTACAGTCAACTTAGTTTTTACACATTTTGTTAAAATTTGAGATCATTCGAGTGAGAATTGGGTAGATTTTTAGACTACAAAATGATGCCATATATATATATATATATATATATATATATATATATATAATACATAAATCTCCATCAGTAAATCAGTGTAATTGGAGGCATAATTAAGCTTTATCAATTCGAATGAAGAGTATACATAACAGAATTAGGGCAAGAATGGTGTCATTTTGTTTAAGACAAGAAATGCCATATATACACTATCAGAATGATAACAGTACAAGTAATACAAATGTTGAAGTCGTTGTACCTATGTTTCGTGGCCTATGCAAAAGCATTTCATAAAGTACGACACAAAGACCTGTTTTAAATGCTATGAAAACACTAAGCAAATTTCCAGTATACGGATAGAATTAAGAAAACCATAAAACAGAAAAGAGCGTAAGACAAAAATGCGTCTTCTCACCGAACTTGTTTATTTGTTACAGTTGGAAAGGAAACTACAAGACATAGAAAAAATACTACAAAAGCGAAGGAAAGCGAGAAGAAAGGACTAAATATAAACTACAAGACAGAGTAAATGGCTGTCAGCAAAACGATGAGCCAAAAATGCAAATTACAAATTGAGGATACTAAAATCAAACAAGTGCAAAAGTTTAAATATCTGGGAAGTGTTCTTACAGAGGACGGAAAATACGACACTGAAATCTGAAGGCACATTAGGGTAGTCAAAGATGCATTCCAAAAGCTAAGTATTAAGAGACTGAAAATTTCGTTAGAAACAACAACAAAAGAGTACTGAACTGTTACGTGATATCTGTCCTCCAATATGGCAGTGAATACTAGACAATCTCTACAAAGATGAAGAATAGACTTGAAGCAACAGAAATGTGGTTCTACAGAAAGAGGCTGAGGATACCATAGACCGAACGCGTGAGCAACGTCGTGGTTTTAGAGAAAATGGAAACAAAAATGAAACTTATAATTAACATCATGTTGAGGCAGTTAAAATTTCTGGGGCACGTAATGAGAAAGGAGGGCTTGGAAAATCTGATACCCATAGGACAAATACAGAGAAAGAGGGACAGAGGAAAACAGCGCGTAAAATATTTGATCGGCTTCAGTAAATGGATGGTAGAAGAGGGTATGGAAAAAATAACAAAAAGACAAAATTTATTAATCGCTAAACGTGACAGGAAAATGTGGAAGGCCATAATCGCCTACACTATGAAGGACACACAAAGATCTTAAAAACTAGATGTTCTAAGAAAACTTATTATTGATGGCCATAATCTTAACAACACAAGATGAGGCAGTGTTGTTGGCAGAAACCCTAAATAATGTAGTAAAGGAAAGTGGCATTACCCATCAATTTTAAGATTAAAAAATTGTAAAAAGACAGAATGTATGGTTGTCAGAAAAAGGAGAGTCCATGATGCAAACCTTCGAATTGAAGATGGGAAAATCAAGCAAGAAATCTTATTGTCAAACGTAGGTTTCTCCCCCCACCTTCTGTTATAAAAGATTTATCTGATGCATTTGGTACATTTTTGTAGTATATTTTCTTTTTCAATGATGACCATCTGCTTTTTTATTTCATTGAATTTTAGAAGCATATTTCTGTCCTGTTATTTATTTTATCTTTTTTATGTCTACCTGCCATGTCTATATTTTGTCGTGTTTCAACATCAGCCTCCTTCTCGTTCAACCATTCATTTTACATTCAAAATGAACAACTAAAAAGCGATATCATAAATTTCACATCACATTAAAATCTAGAATAATTTTAGATTTTTTTTTTATTTAAGAGCCCTTAGAATTTGAAACCCCAAATATCTACCTGAAGTATAAAAATGCTAAGATACTTTTAAAAACCTCGATTTTCATAATTATATACAATGTCAAAAGTGTACGAAACACACAGAAGTAAAAGAAAAAAAGTATAAACGACAAAACCAAAAAAATAGGTACATCATAATAACTACAAACTTCATAACTAACGAATTTGAGACAAATTTAGCAAATCTCAATATGAAAATTAAATGTAAGCACTTCAAAAAAGTTTAAAAAATGAATAAATGTAGAGTTAATTTTATATCAGACGTGGGAGTTTACCGAATAAAATGTAAAAAAACAATACTCTTATTACATTCTATTTACAACTATTATTATTTATTATATTACTATTTACAAAAATGTAAACAATAGTATTACATGTAAACAATACTCCTATTAATACTATATTTTATGAATACTTATTTAACAAACAAGTCAATCTGAGATCCAACAAACATTCTTTTTGTTCACACAAAAATTTGTCTCAATTCGATAAAATTGCCTCAAGAACATTCAAATGAAAATCAGAAGGCTATTTATCTAATACAGAAAACAATCTCATGATAGGATGATGCAGATTTTATATTTTCTAGCATTCACCTACCTACATACCTAGTTACATTCTGTTGTCGCTCGTGAATCTAACTCATGGTTTTTTTTGTTTCTGATGAAGATGTTATAATTTTGTTTCACAAAAAACTAGCGTGATCACTTAGCTCAACCCCTGCCCCCGAATTAGCTTTCATAACAAGTGACTTAATGAGATTGATTTAAAAGTGCTTTTTGATAAATCAAGGTATGTGTGATTACCACATACTTTCAAATTTTAGTATTATGATCTTATATTTGTGTGCAGATGGGGAATACATCAGATTTATACGTATATCTATACGTCAAATCCCTTTTTTTTTAAATTCTATGAATAGCGCTGCCAAAAATGTCAACATTTGAAATTTTCTAATCCCATAATGAATGTTGAGGGAAAATATTTATTTTTGCCTTGGCTAGAATTCTGATTGAATCAATTAACACACCAATCAACCCTTTCCAAACATAATGTGATATTCTCTCCTCTGATGACAAATACTTACAAAACTATAATTGCTTATCTTTCCCCCTTTTCACTCAGCTTTCTTGTAAGTTTATTACATGTTAAAATAGCAATTCTACCTTTATTCACTGATATCATTTACTCAACTTAGTTTGGTAAAAGACCACAAATATGGGGCACCTAGAATGTATTGAATTCTATCAATCGTAATAGTCATATTAGCCTCATAAACCATTACTTCATGTCGAGGTGCCTTATTGCTATTTACTAAACTTAATTTAGTTTGGCAAAAGGCCACATCAGTGCGAATTGAGTTCCCTACTCAATCGTAATAGTCAAACAGACGAGCGGATTTAACCACTACCTCTCCCGTCCTGGGTATGACGATAAACTACGTCCAACAGTAAGGCCTCTGATCAGGAGGTTTTGAGGAGCGTGGAACCACCTCCTAATTGCTGGTGTTCTCAGGTCCACCCTGACCTGGGGTGATAGCACCTGTTAAGGTCCCAGATATGAGTGAATACTTAGCCTCCAAACTAAGGTCAAAACACTATGAAAGTGTACAAATAGGTTTTAATACCAGAAATACTTTGTAAGAAAATTATTACCAGTAATAAATTTTTGAAGAAAAAAAAATTATTACCAGCAAACATTTTTTAAAACAAATATTACCTGCAATACGTTTTTGAGGAAAAAAATATTACCAGAAATAGATTTTTGAAGGAAAAAATATTAATAGAATTTTGAAGGAAAAATATTAACAGAAATAGATTTACAAAATATTACCAGAATAAAAATTTTGTCGGCATTAAATAAGCCATTGAGTTTGATATACCGTAAAACAAAACAAACAAATCCAAACCAAACCAAACACTACCTGTCGCCCAACCAAGTTTTCATATGCTTCAGAAGTCATTTACTTAAAACGCATAATATGAATGCAAAAGATGTATAACGGGTATCGGCGCACAAAGTGGAATCGGCGATCCGCGTTCAATTTCTGGGTTAGTCTGTTGCGTTCAGTTTCGCACAAATGACCTTAAGAAAATATGAATCTGCCTCTTATCTCCTAGCTGTGGGCTGATAGCAGGGTAGACTGGGTAGACTTGCTTTGGGTGGCAACCAGCCTCAGCAAATCAATTACGACTGAATAGTGAGTTCGATCCTCACTGGGTGGCCCATACTATCTGCCTTCTGACACATCTAAGCTACGCTTACAAAATCACCACTCTTTAGTAACTTATCCAAATATTTTTTTATGACTGTCGTGTGCTAGAAGGAAAATACCTTGTGTTGCGAGAAAATGTTTTGAACTGCGCTAAGGACAGGTACTTAACTCCCTGAAGTAACTTACAAACTGGAACATCTTAACTCGTGTGTGTCTATATAATATAAATGCACTTGGAGAAGCCAGTAAATTCATGGAAAACATCGGTCTGCCTGTGCAGCTCTTATCAGATCTTGATTTTACAATTCATGTTGGACGACACAAACGTATCTCATTGAATGATCAGTCAATCGACTGCAGGTTAAATGTCACCTGATATCAAAGGAGATATTACGTCCCAGTCACATAGGTAGACAGTTATGAGCTATACTAGAGGGGGGTGAAGATGCGGTTGACACACGAACTAAATACCGAACATAAACTAAACAGCGTTTTGCTCCGGCTATTAAAGTCTAATAATTGTATGAAAACAATCAAAGAACAAAACAGCTTTCAGATGTTGCAGGAAGGTTTGCACACAGTAGAAATATCTAAAGAAATAAAGAGTAAATCGCGTTATAAGTAATTGAATACCTATTTCTCAATCTACACATGTTTATACATAATCGATAAGCGTGAATATCTAATTATTTTGTAAGAAAATTATACCAAACTGAAAGGAGGTATTTTTTACATTTGGCAAGTAAACAGTGTCTATTAATTATAGAACTATATACTGGTAACTCTAGACATTCTTAAGATACATTATTTATATTATTCAGACTATTGTCCTCATCTTTGTTGCCATATTTATTACAACGTTTCGGCCTTTGTACGCTCCGGCCTTCTTCAGGTGGTTGGAATGTGAAACTGAACCCTTTATTTCGCTCGCTGGGGTAGACTGTTCTAGTTCCACTACTGGATGTTAGTTATCAGTTATCTCCTGTTAATTCACCTCTCCAAGTTCTCCACTGCCTTATTGAACTCACACAGTAACCAACGCCTTTATCCACTGTGCCATGTGTCTTTAAGGATAAGCATGTGTGCTTATCCTTAAGTTGTTTATTATTGTCCGGCTATGGGGGGGGGGAAGAAGAGGATTCATACCTTCCCCGTAAGTGAATGTAATGGATTCGCCTGGAATTCGAACTCAGCTCTCCGATCCCTCTATCCGAGCTATTATCCATTACTCCACCGTGCCTCCTTACTATTTTAGATATCTATTTAAATATTAATATTTATTAATTCTCTCAGTACACGTGACCTTATGCAAAATTTAAGCTAAGTAGTTCAAGAAATAGACGCTTTAATGTTTAGGATTTCAAGCCATTTCTATTTTTAAGATTTATGCATTGACTATTTACTTTAATCAGGAATTTCATAAGTCTTTGAAAAGTTTGGATTGTTTAGAAAAGACAATGTAAGCAAGCCTCCTAAGCAACTAAATCGACAAAAAACGTTGCTATTTTCCTTTAGGTATTATATAATTAACGTTAGTAAAATGTAACATTAGTCCATTATATTTTAAACACTTTGATTCAAGAAATTTGACCAAAAATTAAAAAAAGACATCCCATAAAATATTTTCTTCTCACTTAACCAAGGCAAACTACATTTATGAAAGATGTTAACGGTTTTCATCCTTTAAAAGCATAAAAAATGTTAATAAATGCATGTAAAAATTCTAATGCCAATCACAAAGTCGATCAATATTGAAAAAATTCATAATCGACAAAATCGTGCATTCATTATTTTCTAAATGTGACCGACAGACGCATAATTGCAGAGATAATATTCTACTTACAGTTAATGTTCATTGTAAATAAAAAGTAAAACCTTTTTCTTTACATGAACAATTAATAATGGTAGTGCCCACTGGACATAAGTTTTGACTGAAAAGACATTAGATAATATGAAGTTTGATTTCGAAGGTCATTCAAAGTCATCGTAGGTCAAAAACATTTTCAAAGACGAAACAATTTTTTCTAGAATTTTCTCCAACTTTTTTTTCACAAATAACACTGGTTTATTACAATAAAATAATATCTAGTATATTTTTAGCCACATCATTTTTTTTCGTTAAGTAGTACCAACACAAAAATACACACCTATTACCCTGCGCCGCCTTCTAAGTTCACTGTACCCTGCGTCGCCTTCTAAACTCACTGTACCCTGCGTCGCCTTCTAAACTCACTGTACCCTGCGTCGCCTTCTAAACTCACTTTACCCTGCGTCGCCTTCTAAACTCACTTTACCCTGCGTCGCCTTCTAAACTCACTTTACCCTGCGTCGCCTTCTAAACTCACTTTACCCTGCCTCGCCTTCTAAACTCACTTTACCCTGCCTCGCCTTCTAAACTCACTTTACCCTGCCTCGCCTTCTAAACTCACTTTACCCTGCCTCGCCTTCTAAACTCACTTTACCCTGCCTCGCCTTCTAAACTCACTTTACCCTGCCTCGCCTTCTAAACTCACTTTACCCTGCCTCGCCTTCTAAACTCACTTTACCCTGCCTCCCCTTCTAAACTCACTTTACCCTGCCTCCCCTTCTAAACTCACTTTACCCTGCCTCCCCTTCTAAACTCACTTTACCCTGCCTCACCTTCTAAACTCACTTTACCCTGCCTCACCTTCTAAACTCACTTTACCCTGCCTCACCTTCTAAACTCACTTTACCCTGCCTCACCTTCTAAACTCACTTTACCCTGCCTCACCTTTTAAATTCACTCCCATTAAATTCACAACATACTAGCAGCATAAATAAAAGCATTTTTCTGCTTGCTGAAGGTCCAATCAACAGTCCGTTGTAAAATTCGGAAGTAAACATTACTTTCCTGAGGTGAATAATTCTTATAAAAGGGCTCCTTTCTTAGGTCGATGGTTTTTTTCATTTAATTTTTTTTCTTATTTTAAGGCTTTCATCTTTGTTAATTTTCATCTCTTGGGTTTTTCTGTTTTCTTGCAGTATTTTAATGTCTCATTTATACATTTTTATGGATGTTGAAAGAATTTTCCTTGTCTAGAAATATTTTGGCTGCCACTAGGGGTCAAACAACCTCTTTGAAACATTGGTTCAAAACTTTAAAAAGAAATATTTTTTCTCAGGATTTTCTCTAATCATTCCCCATACGAACTACAAAAAAAATATATTATAAATTCATTTTTATACAAGCTTTAAGCGTTTTTCCTTTTTTGTATTTTTTTTGGGGGGGGGTACATCACTTTTTCATCTAAACATGTTTGGTGGCCACGGTTGGTTAATTAATTACGCTTGCTAGTAAAATAAACCAGTTTCATTATTTTGATAATACAATTGGTGATTTGTATAAATAAATGTATATATTTCCTAAAGTTAGCTTTATGCAAAAGAATGCTGATTTGGGTGTGGCAGAAACAGATTTCGTTGCACCAACCTTCCAAGCAGTATGCGTTGTCCTATTTCCCTATAAAATTGGCACTCAAAATCATGACTTCTTTCCTAGCTCTGAACATCGAGCGCTCGCGTCCACTAATGGGATAATACGTAACTATATCACCCATCGAGTAAGCGATCAAATTGTAGGGTGTATGTAAAATATTCTAATGTTTGTAAATTATATTTTGTATTTTCTTTTAAAATAGCGTACATTCTTTTGGCACCGGAAATACTAATGAAATAACAGTACTGAAAAGAACAACTCTTTATTGTCAATTTTTTTACATCAGTAAGTAGACGAAAAAGATTTTCCAGAGATGGGAAATTACATTTAAATCTCGTAACCAACACTTTGTAAATCTACCAGTTTGTATTAATACTCCAGAGTGTATGTATCTTAAGTCGAAATCATTTGCAATGTTGAGTAGGTGAGCATTGTTCCAAATACTCTGAAGACCTAATCTCCAAATCTTGAGTTATTTCGACAAACAAGTTGGAAGAACTTATCACTGCTTATCTTCTTCAGCGTTTATTTGTTTTACAGTAGACTCAAGTGTGCATCATGTTTATCACTGAAAATGCAACATAGTTCAGTTTTAACTGATGTTTTGTAAATGAGGTTTTTTTTTTCAGTATCAAATAAAAGCAAATATAAAATATATGATGGCAAACAATCAACTCGCCGAGTTTATTTCTAACAAAAATTACAAATTACTGTAATTGTTTATCAGCAAGTGTTAATATTTTGTCATAAGTTTCATTCATTAAATTGGAATATTCGTTGATAAACCAAAGACAATTAATGTAGACTGAATGTAAGTTGGCTTTATTTTTTTTTTAAATAATCCATGAGCTTTGTGAAGCTCCGATATAAAGAAAATGTTAAAGATGCAGAACAGAATAAACATTCAAAGAAGGAACAAAATGGTGGCCATCAACTTATTTGCGCCATTTTTATTCCAAGAAATGAGCCTAATTTTAAGATTAAGAAGTCATAAAAATTACTACATTAATACACTTCCCTCAATATTTTCACGTCAAATAGACAACACTACATTATTTCATAATCAGACAGGGTTTTAGAATATGAAACCATTGCCAGTAACTGAAAATATCGACTTGTTCAACAAGAACTTAAGCTTTCATTACATAAATTTTAGTTGATCGATTGGACATTGGTGTAGAAGCAGAGATTTAATAATGATACTCAACAATCCCATAAATATTTATTTGTTCTGATATTAAGGTAAAAAAAATCCGTCTACTTTTCTATTAAAATTGCTGGTATTAATTTTCTAACAATATACTGTAGCCATGATACAGGAAATTATTGATCTTTAAATTGAATAGAATATGTTTTTCGAAAAGTGAGCACAGAGAGAAGAGCTTTATTGCTTATTTCTGAAGACGAAACAATTGATCCGCTAGATTCTCTCTCTCTCCCTCTCTCTATATATATATAGCCATTGTATTAATTATTTGATTATACATATGGAATTGTACAGTATTCGCATCTGACTGAGGGCATTAAAACGAGACTTCCCAGTTTTAAAATCTAATTTTCTCTTTGTAGATAAATGAGATACCAACACTGATGACTTGATCTTTTGAAACAGAAATCATAACTTTATAGTCTTTAACGTATGGAAAAGAGATATGTACTATTGTTTATTTTGAAAAACAAGTTTTATACACCTCAAAAGTTGTTTACTAATAGATATCTGTAATGTCGTAAGTTTTTTTAATTATTTAATTATTATTTAATTTGTATTGTCTGTTCTTCCCTGCTATACATTCTTAGTGTAAATGTTACTGTACAAACATTTACATGACTGCATCAATAACTCCGTAGCTTGTCACGTAATTATTAACGTATAATATATAATGTTGATCTACGTGATTAATATTCAATACTAAATGAATTAAAAAGGAAGAAGATCATGTTGAAAATACTTATTGTGTAAATGAATGTTTTATTCATTACTAAATCACGGACAAAACTGCCTGTACAAACACAAAAGTACACAGACGTGTGGGGGATAATCTAATCGTATGCAGACTAATAATGACAACGCGAGATTAAATCTTCCATACATAAAATTATCGGTTAACTCCGTCGATTACTGTCGGTAAGCAGGTGTGAAGCTTTGGCGTACGACGATTCTATATACTCGGGGTGGGGGGGAAGTATAAGAAACGCTCTCGCTCCTCTTCCCTCCCGGATGGGTACTCATATAGCTACATGTCATATGGTGTGCTTCACATGTCCACATTCTAGGCACAACGGAACTGAACACCTTGGATGCAGCCACTGATACTACCAACTAATCAATGTATGATGTTAATAATACTAAATAAACACCTGTACTTCCATATAAGATGTTAATAATGCTAACGAAACATCAATACATAGCTATATTAAATCAAAAGGAATTTTACAAATAGAATAGTAAACCATATAAGGTGCACCACAGTTCATCTAATTATTACTATAAGAAAAAGTATTATCAAATTCAAAGTTTAAACATATTGTAAGGTAAAAAGTAGGCTATGCCTAAAATTTAGTCAATTCACTTCTATGGTTTAATTAGGTGTTTTTATCAGGAAATGTGATAATTTCTAATTTTTCATGTAAGCATAGAAAACAGGATTCATTTTAAGATCTACTTGTTCTAGCATATTTTAAATTTTCCATTTTACCTTAGGAGTTTCATTAGCTTCTTTTAAATTCCAAATTATTTAGAAAGAGATGTATTATTTTTCTACGTACTATTGGTAAATGATACGATATGTTGATACCACCTAGTCTTAAAAGAATTCTTAGTACTGCCAATATAAAAATTTTCAACAATCGGATTCTCTATTGTACAAATAGTACTTAGATAAACAAGAGAGTTGGTGAAGCATTAGTTTCGTAATGGGCATTCGTTAGAATTCTTGAAATTACATTGGTCAATATTATCAACAGTATTTATCTTCTAATGTGCATTATCCAAATTTTTAAATTGGCTTAAAATTTTATTATTGCGTTTCTTTATAATCTTCTCAAGATAACTTTTTTTAGTGTGTGTCTGTTAAATATTTTACTACGAGGGTTACTTTTAAGGAAATATTTATCAATTAAATGGAGGAACTTCTGACCTAACTTAGCACTGACCAATTGGTTAAACGGAGGTGTGTACCAAATGATTTTCCTATTCCTATTTCTTTTCCTTAAGTCAATATTATCATATTTTCTATACTTGATTTCAGCGTACTTGTAACCACTATTTTTAAAGCGGTATTATAAAGACCGCTGTATTTATCAAACACATCTTTGTCAGATGGGTTGTTGCTAATCCTATATTCTGTAGATGAGGATATTCAGCCCTCTCTTAAATTAAATGTTACGTACAGTAGAATTATACTCTATTTGTTCTCATT
>OZ038488.1:34287524-34327524 GCA_964036315.1 Acanthosepion esculentum
TAATTTTACTTATTTTTAGGTAACCTTAATTACTGCCAATATATCTTTCGCAGAGTTTAAAAAATTGCTGACTGCTTTTTATTCCAAGAATACTTTAAAACCAACCAATATTATTCGTTCAGCATTATTTTTGCCTTATTTGTTTCGCCTGTTTGTAGTCGTAGATTGACGTTACTAGATTAAGTATCTTAGTTTTGCTTCTTAAGTGAGAAGTTTACTCCTGTCTGACAAGATTAGTTAGGCTAATCCCTTAAGAATTAAACATCTTTATTATGCTCTAAAAATGATAAATTCTTAAGGGATTAGCCTAACTAATCTTGTCAGACAGGAGTAAACTTCTTACTTAAGAAACAAAACTAAGATACGTAATCTAGAAACGTCAATCTTTATTATGCTCTGACCAGGTTCTATAGCCTTGGATGGCAACTGGTCTACTGCAGAAAGAAATGGCAACCTACTGCAGGAAAAAATCTGCCTCGTCAGCCAAGTATCGAAAGATACATAACTGACGAGGTATCTTTTTTTCGAAATATACATGATCGCCCACGCGTGTATCACGCATGGCACATAACTGACTGGCTATTATGCTCTATTACAAGTTCTTAATAATGAACTAGTTATTAGTGAACATCCTTAGCAGATCAATTAAAGCATCAAATTTCCCTCACCTTGTCATTCAATAAAACAACTTTTTAGTTCGGAAAACTTTAACATAACATGAGACGGGATCGTATCAGAATTTTGTATTTATACGCAAACCCATTTCGATATTGCAGTACTCAAGTAGATTTTGCGGTGGCGCCTGTTAGGATTAGTTAAAGCTGATACCACAGCAAATCTCTTCGCACTGGCTTTCTTTTCTTGGCAGTACTGGAGAAAGTAAGAGTGACTTGAATTCAATGCTCTATAATACTACTGAGACGTAAGCAGTGCCAGAGTAAAGTGCTTATATTAACTTTCTCACTGGAATGCCGCCAACGATTTGACTACTGTCGTTTTTGTTTATCGCGAGAATTTGTTTTACGTATTTGTTTACACTTATATCAGTGATATAATGGAATTTTGCATATTGAAATAAAATCCCAAAAACTATGACTTATCATTAGCTAAAAAGTTTTGCTTGTTATGGCTTCATCTTTGGATTTTCACATTTTGAGCATACTGTCAATCACTAAAATTTTGAAAATACTTTTAGTATTATATCAGCACTTAAAAGATATATTTACTGTTGTCATTATGTCGAATTCCGTATCTACCATTGATGAAATCAAATCTGTATCTCCTCTCTTAAGATAGGATTTTTAAATGGCAAGTAAACATTATATTCTATCTGTCTGTCTATCAAATGTGTAAAAGTTCCCAATAGTTTTTTTTTAATTCAAAGCAAAGTTGAAAACCAGTTTTCTCTGAAAAGGTTGATAAACATCTTACCGATTCCTATATATTTGTAGCGTGTAATATACCCCAGATGTAGATTTTGCACTGAAGTGTTACGCCGGAGCTATGGAGAAATTGAGCCGAGACATGACTTTCTAGCCGCTAGGTGCAAATCCGCAAATGGAAAATTTAAAAATATGTTAGAACATGAACCCCAAACAAACCCTGTTTTCTATGCTTACATGAAAAATTAGAAATCATCAGATTTTCTGATAAAAACGCCCTATTAAATCAAAGAAGTGAATTGATTGTAAACTGTAAGCATAGTCTAACTTTCACCTTACAATATGTTTAAACTTTGAATTTGATAATACTTTTCTTATAGTAATAATCAGTAGATGAACTGTGGTGCACCTTATATAGCTTACTATTATATTTGTAAGATTCATTTTGATTTAATATAGCTCTATATGTATTGATGTTACGTTAGCATTATTAACATCTTATATGGATGTACAGGTGTTTATTAACATCTTACATTGATTAGTTGTATTATTAGTGGTTGCACCCGAGGTGTTCAATTCCGTTGCGCCTAGAATGTGGACATGTGAAACACACCATATGACATGTAGATACATGAGTACCCACCCGAGAGGGAAGAAGAGGAGCGAGATCGTTTCTTTAACACCCCCACCGAGTATATAGAATCGTCGTACACCAAAGCTTCACACCTGTTTACCGACAGTAATCGACGGAGTAACTGATAATGTTACGTATGGAAGATTTAATTGATATTAACATCTTATATAGATACTCTTTATTTAACGGTTGCATATTAATTTGTCAAAGTAGTTCTGTATTTTTTATCTGTTTTTTTTATTGTTAAATTATCTACCAGTTTCTTAAAGGGGCCTTTTATCTATCTACTACAAAATTTTACGTAAGAAGCTGTATGAGCATATAATTGGTTAGCAATGTGCTTAATTACGTCCATACCTCTTTAGCTTTTACTTATTAGGAAAGTTGAATGCCAAACTTCTATACATCTTACAAAATAATGTAACCACTTGTGTCTGTCAATAAGGAAATTACCTAGGATTTATATGCAGAAACCTTCGTGTCATGACCGATGTTAAAAATATGTTTTCGGCGAGCTGGAATTTAGCGTAGGTCACATTCGATTGGTTAATCACGGTAAAGCTCACAAGCCTATTTTTATTCGTTTTTTCTCGAAAAAAGAGGAAGTATTCTGCTTTTGAATTTAAATTAATCATTCACTCACCAGTAGTTTAACATCGCTCGAGGAGACACATTTGTAATGTCGAAACGTAATTGTGTAGCGATTTTTAACACGTTTTTGTGTTAATATATATATATATATATATATATATATATATATATATATATATATATATATATATATACACCTTGAAGTTTTTCATCTTTGGATTTTCACATTTTAAGCATACTATCACTCACTGTCAATATTATATATATATATTAGGGTTATGACTTTCTGTAAAATAATTGATTTCCTGTATTATAATTCGATGAACTTTGTTAAATATAATGAAGGATTTAATTCAGTTTTTTTTTTAAATGTCACCGACAGGTAATCTCTAAAATCGTATATAAGTATAGTACTAATATGACTGTCTGGATCCTTCTAGAACTTTCTGTAACCTTCTAGAACTTGTTTGTGTTTATTTGTAAGTTTGCTTGTTATACTATAGCTATAATCTGTTAAATGCAATAAAAATACACAAGTAATACCCAACTACGTCATTAGCAAAATGAAAAATAAAGCGCCTGAAATAGTTTGATTTTTTTTACCTTTATTGCGTATATGGTTAAATCAAATTTTCCGTTTAGGCGGTGGGGGTGACCTTTTTTAAGAACTAAAACAAATTACTGCCTTTTTAATTACTTTTTAACAAAAATTCATCGATTTATGACAAGAACATAGGGTTACAAAAAGATATAAGCTTAATATATATTAAGCTAAACGATTTTGATCTTCATTTTGATCCTTGGTTTTTAGTGTTTTCTTCTGTATTCATAAACAATCATCTCTTTTAAAGGGAACCGAACGTGTTTTCCTTTTATTGAAATGTCATCCTATACAAGAATAAATTATTTGACTTTGATCACTATACCTGAAAGCCTGTCATAGTGCGATAACTAACAAGCCAGCCTAGACAGGTCATTACTTGATTCAGTTTGATCTTTTCTGTATGCTCAAGGATTTGTAGTTCGTGAAACACTAAGATAACCGTATTGAAGATCAACTCTATTTTCACCATTTCACTATTCAATGTCACTAATTAATGAAAACCATTACTGTAAATTCGTTTAAAAGAAATAGTTGACATACTCATATTCTGTTAATACAATTACGATTTATGGGGTTGCTTACGCTGAAAATATTTATAGTTTTACGTGTTAAATAATAAAAGACCATCCTTAAGGTTTTGTAAGAATCAAATATGTGTTTGCTTGTCTCTTCACTAAATGGTAAGTATTACTGATTTTAGCTAAAAATGCTTTAGTTCAAAGAATACATATTTTGCAAGCAGTTCCTTCATAACCTGTCCCATTACAAACTTCAGCTTATCCGTTTTCGATGTTTGTTTTAAAAAAAATTCGACTTTTACAAATTCTTTTACAGGCTCATATTCAAATAATTCACACTTATAAGAACAATGATTCATTTTGTTTTTGTGTTTTGGGCTTGGTTTTATTATATTTCAATTGAGCGAAGCAGCCTTCATTAACTCTGGATTTTATTTACGCATGCCATAAAAATACGTTCGCTTTGCACTTATGTTATATAAACTGTATTCCAGAAATATTCACTTTTTCCTGTATTGTTGGATTATCTGTCTACTTATTTTGAATAGAATATCGGATTTCTTACGACAAATGAAATACATAATCCGACGGATTATCCCCTAAGATTCTTTTCTGATTTATGCAACACTAAGTCAAACTTTTTGTAAAAACTTTCAGTTAGAGAACGTATATCAGATTTCACAGAGAGAAGTGTAAGGCGCAACTAGCTGACTATATAGAATATCGTAGATGCAGTGCATGCTTTATGCAGTTTACTTAGGTGTCTTCATTTGGAATGACATGCTACAACTCAAACCGGAGATATTTAAGATAAAAAATAGATAACATATAGTATGAATATCTGTATAAATCAAATATAAAATGTTTGGGAATGTATAATTATTACAGGGTATAACTTATGATGCCAAAGTATCCATATTAGCATGTCAAATAGTAATATTCATCCATCGATTATATTTATTTTCCATTGTTTCGTATTTTGTATTACTTGTCGTTTTTAATGCTTCCAAGAGATATTTGGTTTAATAACGGTTCCCTCTTCTCATATCTTTTAATAATGGGCCACAATTTTCATACTGGATTAATATTTGTCGGGGAGGGGGGTCCATTAACTTACTTTGTTTTTTGGGGTTTTTTTTGTTTTTTTGCAAGGGGGATAATAAAACTCTATGCAAAATATGAAGAAAAATTTATCTTGCAGGAATATACTGTACACTGTAAAGCTTTTTGGTTGTGACCTGTACTCTTCAGAAAACAATTTGTCAAAGGATTTTCAATAATTCCTTTTATTTATCTTGAGAATTATCATCTTTGAAGGGACCGACAATTTTGCAGTCTACAATACAAAAACATTACTCGCCACCTCCATTTTTCTTGTAAGTCATGTTTGGGCACCTCGAGGTGGTGTAATGGTTAGAAAGCTTGTCTCGCGAGAACAATTACGGCTGAGTAGTGAGTTCGATCCTCACTGGGTGCCCCCTTCCTTCAGCCTTGTGCCACATCTACGCTACGCTTGGAAAATCACTATCTTGTAAGTTATGTTAGCTGATGTTTTTCCATGAAGGACCCAGCCTCTAGTTCAGCCATCTAGCGCTCCATGTTCATCAGTAAACGTTACTGTTGAGAAATACATTTCCATATACTTGTTCAGCAAACTCACATATTTCTCTTTGTGGTTATTACTTAAAAATGGTAATTTGGTTGCTTTCGTTTCTTCCTGTTTTCATGAAGTCATAAAAGAAACCAATAATCGTGATTTCTAAAAGGCCATTAAAGTTCTCTATGGAGGTTAAATGTAACGTTCAATAGATTTATGCCTTCCAGATAGTTTTATAAACCACGACATTTTGAAAACATATACACCTTTCTATCTAATTTTGTTAATTTTTCTACCATTACACCTCTTGAAAACCACTAGTCCGTCATCCCTGTACAATCTAATAGAAACTGTGTCCAAAAGTTCGCTTAACACGAATAATATTAATTCCACATCTAATTACCTAACTCCTACTGTCATCTTTAAGTGGATTGAGAAGTCGGTGAGTAAAAGTCGAATATGTAGTGGCATTGAAAAAGAATCGCTAATAACCTGATTTTATTTAAAAGCAAGTCTGAGTTCATAAAATATTTTGCGGAAACTCCCTCAAAGTCAATTATTACTGCATGGAATACATGCTTTCATTGGTGAACAATCACAATAAGACTTTGAAAGCTGGTGATGCTAATTACGGTTGTAATTCTCACTTCTGTAAAGGTAGTAGTAGAGAAAGCAATCCTTTAGAGGGTTATTGTTTGACGCGGAATGGTGTGTACCTAGCAACTGTGAAAGAGGATGGAGGATCTAATATATTAGAGCTTCCCAGAAAACTTAGAAGCGAAGAATTTCCAATCGTAAAAGTTTCTTTCAAACGCTGTGATACAAAACATTCCAACACTGTCACCCTATATACATATATATAGAAAGAGATGAGGTAAAAAAAAATTATGCAAAAGACCTTTACTTGTGCAGATGTATCAACGTTTTAAATTATGCTTGGAAGAAAGATTAAAAGTTATTGCGCCCTCTGATCACAGCAGATTATTGGATAAATGTGAAACTAAATTTTTGTTATCTCATCTTGACCTTAGTTGATAAATGGTATATGTTTGTGGTTGCTTATAGATGAACAACTGCTTTTCAATTCAATTGCCTAACAACCGCTTTACGGCGTGAAACCTGTTTTAACTTGATATATATATATATATATATATATATAGAGAGAGAGAGAGAGAGAGAAATAAACTTGGATTTAGGCATCATCACTGCATCATGTCTCTCAGTTTCACGCCTCAAGCGATCTTATGTCCATCTCCATAATATAGTGAATTATATCTATATATTCAGTTGTATGGATATTAGTTTGTTAACCTGGGTTTCACGCTTTTGCGATCATCAAACCGGTTTATCTTTTTTTAAATGCTTATTTGTGCTTGATTATGCTAGGTGGTACCCGGGGGAATTATTTCCGTGTTTATTTGGGATGACACTCTCACACACATAGACATGAAGGTGTACGTATTTTAGTTCACACAAATACACCCACATAAACAACCCCAGGCTAGGCGCAGATACACATCCATCCGTTTGAGCATACATATATACGCAATTGTAATTCTATTTCGGTATCGAGACTGTAGCGTTTATATATGTAGCGATGTTCTCTCAACAAGGAACAGGTGGGGCGTTCTTGACGATTTTCAGATCGGCCGCCTGCGCCGTCAGACAAACGTACACTTCCTCAAACACACATTTTTTTTTTTTTTTTTATAAGCGTATCGCCCCAAGCAAGGCCGGTGGCCACTATCACGCAAGGGGTTACAGAAGGGTTGGAGGAAGAGCATATAGGAGTGGTAAAGAAAGGGATGTGGAGAAAGAGCAGGACTGAGGGTCGATCGAGGCAGGGGGGTTACGGGAGATATAGAGCGAGAGCAGATAGGAATGAAAGATGTCAGGAAGTGGATAGATCAAGGCAATTGGAGATGACGATTGACGCTACACTTAAACTGTTGGAGATTGTATTTGTCAGGGAAACAGTAATAGGGAAGGGAGTTCCATAGGCGAGATGTGCGAGACATGAAGCTATTGGAGTAGAAAAGACGTCTACACCTAACAGTTTCAACGGTGAAGGGGTGGGAACGGGATTCCAGCCTCGTACGGCGTTTAAATTCACGAGGCTTAGGGACAAGCGAAAGCAACTCCTCAGAGCAATTACCGTGGAAGTACTTGTAGAAAAGGCAGAGTGATGCAACATCGCGTCTGTGAGAGAGCGACTGCAGACGAGATGACATATCAGAGCCAATCACATTGCATATCCGTCTCTGGATCTTATCAAGAACCCTGAGGCAACACGCAGGGGCCCCAGACCATAAATGGCAGCAATACTCCATGCAAGGTCGAATGGTAGACTTATAGACTTGGAGGATCGATTCAGGGGAGAAGAATTTCCTGGCTCGGCACAGGGTACCAACTTTTCTTGCGGTGGATGATGCAATTGACTCGATGTATTTATTCCATCTCAGATCAGCAGACAGCGTGAGACCGAGCAGCCGCAGAGAGGAACTCTCGAGAAGTTGGTCCTCAGACATTCTGATGGGATGCAGGGATGGGTTCTTGTGGTGGTTAATGGAGAGCAGTTTTGTTTTAGAGGCATTAAAGTTGACCACATACACACATGTAGATACGCACATACACTCCCATTGGTCTGGGTCTTCCACAACCATTTTGGTTAAGTTGGGTTCGGTTTGTGGACATGGTGATTATGATTGTATTTTCAACGCTAACTGCTAACGTATTGACGATTGTGACTATGCTGATAGTAATTATAACTGTGATATTATTATTAATATATTAATAATAGTTATTGATCTATCACTGATATTGAGCACTTTCCACTAAGTACTGTGCATATAAAATAGGCTTGGTTAAATAATAATAATATATATATTATTTATATTATATATAATATATATATATAATATATATATATATAATATATATAATATATATATAATATATAATATATATATATTATAATATATATATAATATATAATATATAATATATATATATAATATATATATATATATATATATAATATATATATATATATAATATATATATATATATCTCGTTTAACATTTTTTATATTAATAGGGAAAGAATGTTCAGCATAGCGGCACTATCTGTTACAGCGCAGTATTGATTACTATGGACGCTGTGTGTGTGTGTGTGTGTGTGTGTGTGTGTGTGTGTGTGTGTGTGTGTGTTTGGGAATCAATGCCTCTTTTATAAAAAATTTCATTAATCACGCGTGTCAAGGTACTTAGATTAAGCATTCTATTCAGTTTTTGTTGTGTTCATACAAGTGTATTCTTTTCTGGATATAATGTGTGTAAAAACTGTCCAAATGTTCTATATATCCGAGCGCTTTCAGCTATTCCATCAGCCATTATCAAGGATGTTTTGTTATTTCTTTTTAACTGAATATGTAGGTTTTTATATGTGTGTATCTATATTATATGTGTGTATCTGATAGGGACAGAACAAGATAATTCATCTATTATAAAAAAGTATAAAACATCTAACCTCACCGTTAAAAATAACACCTCACCTGCAAGATCCAAATTATAGAGGCTCAATATTTGTGAATTTACACGCCCCTGAAGGAACTGCGTTCCTAATCAAAGTAAATTCATGAATAATTTTATTGGGCATACCACTACATGCTTATCTAGAAGACTCGCGTTACATCTCTCAGGCCATAGTTCAATTAAGACTCATTTATACACACACGGAAATCTACCAAGCTCCACCCTCAAAATACTTGTAAAAAACTATGACCATAATAGCCTCTTCCACATGTGAAAACGGTTAACAATAATGAAAGCATTGATAATAAAAAAGAAAAGACCAACACTCAATAATATCAACTATGAACACGGTCACAATGTTCTGAACGTGTTTGGAAAATAAAAACAAAATTCACATCACGATGATTACATATGAAAAATCTAAATTTTCAGTTAAAAGACAAAAGCAACATCTTTGATGATGGCTAACAGAATAGCCAAAAGTGTTCGAATATATAGAACATTTGGACTATTTTTATTATACATGAATGCAATAATAATTCAATAAAAAGTTTATTCGCAGTACCTTCATATATATATATAATTAATTCATCGAGTCTAGGAGAATCCACAACAGAATGCAGAAAGCACTGGACGGCTGTTTCCTCCTATTTTTGGGACTCATCAGTAGTGCGCATACATTAACGAGAATCGAATCCAGACCGTTACGAATCCAGACACGTTGGGCCGGTGGGTATGACGCTTACGTCATATCATAACGGTCCGGATTCGTCCTCTGTAGTGGATGCGCACTGCTGATGAGTCCAAAAAAATAGACGAAACGGTCGTCAAGTGCTTTCTGCATTCTGTTGAGAATTATTTTAGACTCGATGAATTATATATATATATATATATATATATTCTGGCGCGTTTTGAATGCATATTAGTTGAAGAAAATTTCATTTCAAAGCTTCACTAAGAATACATAATGTATTAAAGTATTGTACGTGCCAAATTTTCATTGGTTATAAGCGTTAAAATTATTAAAATACATCGACCAGTATTCCTAAGTTAATGTTTAATGCACTAAATAGTAATCTAAACTTCAACATGACAATTGAGAAAAAAACCTACGAGTCTACAGGAAAATGTGTATTCTTTATATACATATATACATATATATGTGTGTGTGTGTGTGTGTGTGTGTGTGTGTGTGTGTGTGTGTGTGTGTGTGTGTGTGTGTTTACTTGGTTGTTGGTATTGTTCTGTCTTCGTTGCCCTTGCTTTCCTCCAACAAACTCTTAAGTGTCAGCAAGGTTATTAACCAGCACTTAGCATTTCCTTTTTTGGACGACACATGCCTCAAGAATTGCTGCATTACTTTAACAAAGCTGATGGGGAAAAAAAAACGAAGGAAAATTTTCCTTTCGTCTTTTTTAGCCTCATTACCGGAACATTAGCTCTCGGTGTGTACTTGGCTCCAGGCACGTTCTACAAAGAGACTGAAGTTCTGGTCTTCATAAAGTCAATGTGCTTAATGTTGTGTGATGAAGATAAGTAGTTGCCCCGAGGCTAAAAAGCTTTCCATCACCCTTTCCTGAAAATTATCAACTCTAAAACGCCAATACTGGTACAAAAAAAAACAATCTGCCCTTGCCATTTACAGAGTTAATTGATTGAACTACGAGGGGGTGCTGAAAAGGTTTCGTTTCATCCCACTTCCTAAGATTTGACCAAACATCAGCTGCGTTTGTTGCAAGGATTTGTCAGCACGCTTTCGTAAAGTAATATCTGAAAATTGAAGAAAAATGACTAGAAGAACCTAGCTTGTATATCGACTTGACACGTCTTTTTTCTTCCTCTAGAGTCAAATTCATCAGTAGCGTAGTTTTTACCTTAATAGTCATCTATCTTGTCTTCTGATTAATATCGTTCTCATTTAAATGTTGCTCTATGAACGTCACTTACATATCTCTTCATTTTCATGAACGGCTACTGTTTTTAAATATGTGCGTGCGCATCTCCATCTCTCCTTCTCTCTATCTCTCTCTCAAAATATTAAGCAAGAGTTGTTGACCACCCGAACTGTTAAATGGCGGTCATAATTATGACATCTTTCAACAGATATTTTCTAAATCATGTCTTCAAACTTTTACTAAACCAATCTGTAATAATCCCCAAATTTGCCGATAATACGTCAATAAGAAAAACCTAAAGAAAAGAGTGACTCAGTGAGCTTAAAAGAGGGGGAAGATAATTTTCATGATGTGCAGACTTTGACAGACGTAACAATTCTGGATTTACTACTGACATGAAGTCTACGAGATTCAAACACTACTTTTCCCAGACTAATGATATATTAACAAAAGAATTGAAATCTTTTTAGGTCTACTGATACACAGTTTTCATTTTAAGACATTTTTATGTTTATACATTCTTCTTATAGATACAAATATTTAAGTAAAAGCTCTGTTTATAATAAACAGCATTAAACAACATTTAGCGGCCTGAATGTCCGAGAAATTTTCATAGAAAATTTCGTCCTCCGACAGGAATCGAACCAGTATCCTATACGGAACCGTCATATAGCCTGACGTGCCTTAACCGATTGAGCCACAGAGGATCGTTCGGTTAACAAGGTCGATTTTACTGCTTTTAAACTGCAATTTTCCATGATTCTCTCACGTACATTCATATCTGCTCATGGCGTATCCAAACGTAAACAAATGACGTCACACATTATGAAAGGGACAAAGTCCGACAATTATTTCAAGACATTTTTATGTTTATACATTCTTTTTATAGTTACAAATATTTAAGTAAATGCTCTGTTTTTATAATAAACAATATTATAACATTTACCAGCCTGAATAAAACAGAGCATTTACTTAAATATTTGTAACTATAAAAAGAATGTATAAACATAAAAATGTCTTGAAATAATTGTCGAACTTTGTACATTTCATAATAGTTTTCATTCCAATATATTCATGACATCACAGGAGAGTAAATAGATTTTACAAGTACTAGAATGTTGATCTTGTCCTTTGAAGTAATTTTCCAACACGTCAACGAATGAACTTCATTTGACCTGCATTTTTTGTCACATACTTCTGGCTTCACGGTAACTCCTCATGGCTTTGAATCAAACCTGCAGGATCTCTTTTTTAAAAAGTGATAGGTCGTTTGTTGAACCAAAATGCATAAAAAATTTTACATATATTTTCTGATTTTTGTTACTGGGCCATTCTTTCAGGAAAAGCATCGGAATTTTAAAGTGCTGCAAGGATTTTTTTTTTTAAACAAAGCAAGCAAAAGAGCTATTTCTTTGAACTCCGCAGTCTGCCAATATTGTTGCTATCATGTTACACTCTATTGAAGCGTTAAAAATACTACGTCCACACTGGACATTTTTTACTTGCTCTCAAAAATAATATGATGACGAAAATCACGATGGTGATCATGATGACTACGACGATAGCAAAATATTCGAAGTGTTTAATGGCATCGTTATTAAAAGCCAAGTGAGGAATAAAATCGCCCTGAAGTCAGTCGAGATTTCACAGCAGATTAATCAGTCAATGACTACAGACCTGAATACTTCAGAATAAGAATTTTTTTTTTGTTTACTCTGTATGTGTTTGTTTGTTTTCTTGTACGCTGTTTCATATTTATTAATAGCTCGAAAGGCACTTATTTTTCGCTGTTTTATGCCCGCTTTGGCGTTGCCAATCTCAAAATGGCAACCTAAAAGATGCATTCATGTGAAGTGAAGCCTTACGATTTATACACTTTACGCCCATCTAAAGATGTAAACAAAATAAAAACAAGGAATGACGTGCTTGTTAAAACAGAAAGTAGATTTTAATGTCAAGACTATAGCCGAAATTTACTAATATATCGATCTAATTTACACACTTTATAATTAAATCATGTGTGTTTCATAGTATGACCCTAAACTGAAGTGTCAAAAAAAATTACAGCTATCATTATACTGGATACCCTCCTACACACACATACACACTGTAGAAATTAACTCAACTGGAAGCTATTTGTAAGGTAATAGGTAAACAAGTAGGGTAGCTGCGGTTGTGTAGTGGTAACAACCATAGGACGTGGACATGATTTAACAGTTTGGCTACGAAACCATTTCTAGGCTAGAAATATGATCCCTCTATCACCGAAGTATGTACATGAAAACTGCGTGTGCCTACACATGTAAAAAAAGTGACTACCGGCTACTGACAAGGATGGTAACCACCGAACAAAGGTAAACCTTGTATCAAACTCAATTCGACGCCCATGCTGCTAAACCCCTAATTTACCACACTCTGCTGCATACACAGCATTACGTGATGTTTTGTAGCCGTCGATCAACAAAGGGTCAATTACGGACCCCTCGACATCGATTTCGTCCTGGGTATGACGATAAACTATACTCAGCAGCAAGGTCTCTGATCGGGAAATTTTGAGGGACGTGTAACTACCTCTTAACTGCTGTTGTTCGCAGGGCCACCCTGATCCGGGGTAATAGCACCTGCTAAGGTTCAAATAGTAAAAAAACAGGGTCGAAACACTATGAAGGTGCCAGGAGTACATTTTCATATTAAGGGGATTACCGGCAATAAGTTTTTGTAAAAAAAAAAAAGAAAAAGAATATTACGAGCAATGTATTTTTGTAAGGAAAAAAAAAATATTGCCAGCAATACATTTTTTTTAAAAGAAATTACTAATGCTCCCAAGAAAATAAAATTTGGGCATTAAATGTCCCATAATGAGTTGGTATACCGTTAAACAAACAAAACAAAAAAAATGAAATCGATTATTGCGCTTCACATGGGCCAGTGAGCATCGACATTTGACCTTGGAAGATTGAAACCGCGCCCATTTCTAGCTCTTCCGAGACAGTTCATTTGTAGCTTTTATACTGTATGAGTCTCTGGATCAAGACTTTCGGCATGTGCAAGATGACAGTGGTTTTTGTAACGGTGTTGCATGTGTTCTGTTAGAGTTCGCAAGAAATTGATTCCAGTTACTCTATTCGTTTCCTCGCTCACGGAGTTTTAAATCCCAATGAGTTTGTATGGAATATGTTGAAAATCTCAATAAACTCCCTGCTGCCACAGTGCCACACGCATAAACACAATTACGATATGAACATTCCGACAACATACCAAGATAGTCGCGCATAGTCACCTTTCTTCAGACAAAAGAAGGTATTATCTAATTTTGGCGGGGGACGTTAGGTTTGTAAAGTTAAATTTATAATATTAATCATTTTCATACAGCAACAAGTTGGAAATTGCAATAAAGTGTGAAAATACGACCAGTAATTGTCATTGTTCCATTTAAAATAATTCTTAAAAACCTTACTCGGAAGCTTTTAAATTTCAGTTTCTCTCCTATTTAAACTGCAAGAAAGCTATTCCACCTCGTATATTTTCTTTGTTGTATGTGCTCGTGTGTTTATGTGTATTAGCTTTAATATTTGGATCAAATTTTAGTTAATATTTTATAAACAACATGAACAATCGTAATACTCAAGAAAATATCAGCTAGGTAAACAGGGTTGAATGTGATTAATAATTTGAGTAAGTATTAAACACCAGATATCATAAATTGTTGCATTTTCATTTCCCCTTTGACGCAAATATGTTCCTTTCTTTTCAAATGTGAAACATATTGATCGATTAAGGTAAATGCGAAGGTGAGAATTCGACATTTTACATCTAATTTGTTGAAACGTGTGCTAAGATAAAATTCTCTTCTTTTTTTCACATCGTAGCACCATTTCTAAAACAGAATTAACCTGCTTTCAATGACGCATTTTATCGAGAATTTCAACATTTTTAAAGAATACATCACGTCAGTTTAATAATCTGATTTATTGCATTTTTTTATCCTCCTTAATTCGCAACCTGTCATCCCGATTAATATGATCTGTGTAAAATCTGCAATCGCTCTTTGTAAATATCATCTCTGAATGTTAAAATACGTCTGCAAGTTGTTCACGTAAACTTGGTTCAACCTTTCACTATTTTGCAGCCATGAATATAAAAAATAATTAACATTGTCATTTGTTACAATGACATTCTATATGCGTGATATTATAAACTACATCACATTAATTCGAATTATATCAAAAAGCGCGCCATTTATATCGCTCAGCTAGATAATGTTTTAACATTCAAACAGATGTATTTGCTTCAAGAATTATTTCGTCCATACTTGTTGCTCAACATGCTTCTAGAATTCACAGAAGAAAAACTCAAAATAATTAGTAAAAAAAGAAAAGAAAAGAAAGGAATTCAGTGATTTTTCTTCCCTGTTCCAATGAAGCTTCCATTTAACGAACTGAATATATTATCCACAAATTGTCAAACGAAATTAGATCGTCATCAATTAAGGCTGGTAAACTACTTTGATCGTATTCAGTTAATCGAGACTATTTTTTAAATCGAAAGAGCAAGAAATAAAACAAGAAATCATAAACTTTGAGAAAAGTAAAAGTAAAAAAAATAAACATTCATCATTAGACATAATGACTGGTATCTAAAAATTTCACAATCTATCGACAGATTTTCTTTTGTTACTTTTATCCTATTACTGAATTTATTTTCTTTTTGTTATTTCACTTTTGAAGAAGAAACACTTCATTCGTTGTTTCTTTGTAATTACTGATAGTTGCGTTAATCAAATGAGATCGGGTGTCAAATTAGTGGCAGCTGTTAGAATAGATACGACTGAATACGACAAATCGTCAAAGATTCAGTCCTCAATCAGTGCAGAAACCGAATCCAATATCACTTTACAAATAAAAACAGCAAAAAGCAAGTAACAAAAATAATGTGCTTTCATAATTATGTAATGATAACAAAGATCGCCGTCTTACAATTAGAAGTGGATATGGAACGCGTTTCTTCAAGTGACCTAATCTGAAGGTTGCTTTAGCTTGTTGCCGAGTTTCATTTATTCACTTCCATAGTTGTTACGCCAGGAATTTTCTATGAATCTCTTGTTCACTTTCTCCTTTGAAGAAGATGCTAAAATAATTTCGTGCATGAATTTTCTTTTGGATTTCATCCAGTATTATAACACAAGGTAACATGGAAACATGTGATCGAATAAATTTACTCCAGATGTGAAAAGCTTTATCTTAATTTGGTCGGGGTTAACGCAATACAAATACCTTATAATTTATGTTTTGTATAGTCATAAATTTCCTTACTGGCCTCTATTTAGCAACACACGAGCTAATGAGATCATATTAAATAAATGATACACTTGATGGCAGGATCTATTGATTTGCAAGAAAATCTCTTTAATCAAGTGCATAAGAAGACCAAACAACTACGAGGCTCAACCTCTAATTTCTTTTTCGAAAACAATTTTTATATACTTTCTCGAACCTAAATCAGACATGTCGCTCATACGACAAATGAGAGAACATCAACTTTGTTACGTTATCATTTGTAACTGAGCATATGTACACTTACATAAGAATTATTGAAACAGACATACGGATTACCCAAAAAAGGTTATCTTCAGCGTATTTGGTTTTATGAATAAAACTTTCACAGAGAAAAATATTAAATTAATGTTAAATAAAAAAAAATGTTAAACTTTTGAGTAACAAAAACAAGATTTCTATATTAAATGTCTTTAGTGAATTTCCCTCAAAATGTTTTTACAATAAACGTAAAATAATATATCAAGTTTGAAAAAATAAAATAAATCTTATATTCACTTCAATTAAAGAAGCTTAAAGTTATCCCAAGTGAATAAATAAAATTTTCTTTGAAATTCTTAAGTAGATTAAAACATTGAACTATCGCAGACAAAAGTAAAATGCATCGTTCACAGCGGAACGAGGAACAATTGAAATAGTCTTCCATTTCAGGCTATTAATTGCACAATGAGTAGACATGTAGTTCAGAACGGACTGTATACATTGAGAGAGATTTAGTATCTTAGGTTTCACTCTGTTTCTATCTATTATATGATCCTATTCAAGTCTATTATAATGACTATTGACGTTTCTGGTGACTTCATGTCAGTTTGTCGACGTCTCTAGCGTCCTGGTGTCGATGTCTCTAGCGTCTTGGTGTCGGTCTGTCGACGTCTCTAATGTCTTGGTGTCGGTCTGTCGACGTCTCTAATGTCTTGCTGTCGGTCTGTCGACGTCTCTAATGTCTTGCTGTCGGTCTGTCGACGTCTCTAATGTCTTGCTGTCGGTCTGTCGACGTCTCTAATGTCTTGCTGTCGGTCTGTCGACGTCTCTAATGTCTTGCTGTCGGTCTGTCGACGTCTCTAATGTCTTGCTGTCGGTCTGTCGACGTCTCTAATGTCTTGCTGTCGGTCTGTCGACGTCTCTAATGTCTTGCTGTCGGTCTGTCGACGTCTCTAATGTCTTGCTGTCGGTCTGTCGACGTCTCTAATGTCTTGCTGTCGGTCTGTCGACGTCTCTAATGTCTTGCTGTCGGTCTGTCGACGTCTCTAATGTCTTGCTGTCGGTCTGTCGACGTCTCTAATGTCTTGCTGTCGGTCTGTCGACGTCTCTAATGTCTTGCTGTCGGTCTGTCGACGTCTCTAATGTCTTGCTGTCGGTCTGTCGACGTCTCTAATGTCTTGCTATCGGTCTGTCGACGTCTCTAATGTCTTGCTGTCGGTCTGTCGACGTCTCTAATGTCTTGCTGTCGGTCTGTCGACGTCTCTAATATTTTGGGGTCGGTCTGTCAAGGTTTCTGGTATCTTGGTGTCGATCTGTTGAAAATATATATATTGAAAATATGGTTCAAAATCTTACGCTTAATAATTTTTTTAAATAATTATAATTTTTTTCTTTTACAACTGTTTGAATTTTTATTCTACGGAAGATCAAAAAATCCCAAATGAAATTCTGAATTATGTGTTTTGGTTGGTTATTCATGATGACGTCTCTAAGGAAGATGATGTAATATTAGCAATTCAAAATGGAACAATGAAGAAAATATTTTCATTTTTAGAGCTCCCTAAATCTTACTGAAAGTTTGGACTTATCTATTCATGCTGACAGTATTTTTTTCTGTTTGATTTTTTGCTGTTATTATAATAATGTTATAAATACAAATAAAGAAATACTTTGGATACCATGAAATAAATTAAGGTGTTATAACTGACCTGGAAAATATTCTCGAAGTTTTTTAATAAAATATTTCCAATAAACACATTCATTAATGAATAAATGCTGACATTTTCATTAAGATCGGATAATTTCTTGATTTTTGATTTTTACAATCTGAGGGTAGGTTTTCCTGGTGTGCCTGATGTTTGGACGTGTCACAAATGTTTTATGACATTACTAGCGAAAAATAAATTTTAAAAATAATTCTAAATTAACGATCACTTTATCAACTTCTTTACTAATTTTTTTTACTTGTTCTTTTAATAAATTTTCGTGTGAAAATAATTTTTTAAAAATTCGTTGGGTTCAATGAAATATTTTGACATCAATATTTAATAAAATTAGCAAAGGCAATTGTAATGAGTTGAAGTATGACTTAAATGTTTTTTAAAGTTTTGTCGCTTATTTTTACTTTATATTTATGGAGTAAGAAACTAAAAATTGTTTATTCAAAGTTTCATAAGTCTGTTAAGTTTTAAAACTTAAAAGTTTAGATAATTATACGAATTTCGTTCAAAGTTAATCCGCCTCCAATTCCGTTCAGATTGTTGCAAGAATTCAATTTTAAGTCTTTCTTTTTTTTTTTTTTATTTCGCCTAATTTTAACTTGATGAAAGCTGTGGAATAAATCAACCGAAGTGGTATGGTAACGAAAAAATTCCCCACGCCCCACCCAAAAAATATTGTGTGCATCTGTACAACCAGCAGTTAGATTAGAATTATAACGTTTCGTCTCAAATTTTCATATTATCGTCCAGTTCACACTCCTCCCAGGATTTTTGAGCAGGAAGAGAGATGTCTACCTTGTTTCCTGTTTAGGATTGTTTTTTGGGGGGGGGTTTTCAGTTCCTTCTAAAATCTACTTCACCTCTATACTTCTAACGTCTCCGCCTAAACTCTGAAATTTTATATAACATTTATTCAATTTTTTCCTGAATAGCAGTAGTTCACCTATTGTTCGATTCACACTCTCCCAGGTCTTTTGAACAGGGGAAGAGGTTCAGCCCCTTGCTTCCTGTTTAGGATTGGGTTCCCAGTTCCTTCTAAAGTCTTTTCTTTCTCTTTCGCTCTCAGTAGCCTATTGCATCTTAGTGTTGTTGTTGGCTTTCTCGGGGTGAATTGATTTTTTTTTAATTCACTTCATTGTCATAAGTAATAAAGTGGATATTGACTTTGTGGCTATTTCTAAACTGTCAGGTTCTAAATATCAACAAATAGATATTAAATTGATATATATAGACATTGATAAATTGATATAGTTATTAATAGACTGATATCGATAGATAAAAACCGTGATATAATTATTGATAGGATACTAAAGGTCTCTTTTTGTAGATACAAGAAAGAAAAGATGATTATTTTTTTAGCTGTTACCTTACACACACATGTAATCAACGATACTGTTTGGCGGAAATTAAGCTGCTAAGTTTGTCTTTTCCATTTTTGGTTGTCTCTATATTTGATTTTATTGCTCATCCTGAGTAGGAATTATCTCGACAGAGTGGAAGAGGAATGTATTATTCCAGTGCCTTATTTCAAACCTTGTCAAATTGTACGTGCGGGTTTATATGTGACTGAGCTCCTATGTGTACATTAAATTGCACGAGACATTATATACCTTACATACGCATAATCACGCCATGTGAGATGAACTTTTTTTATAATACAGATTTTTAGAGAATGCATACATACATCTAGGGTAGGTTGATTTTTAAACCAAACTCTTGGACAAGTCTAGATTATTGGGGCATGATATCATAAAACCATGCACAAAATATTTTACGTCAAAATTTCGATTCCATTTTAGGAAATGCACTTAAAATCAAATTAATTAATATCTAGGACAATGCTACGGTGTTAACTGAAATAAATATCCAAGCCTGATTATTCCATCCTAAGAAATAAAGTGAATAAGTCAATTTAAAATTGAAGTTTAATTTTCTTTAAAATACTGGAAAAAAAACATAAAATAGTAGATATATAATTGTTATAAGAAATAACAATAACATGATTTATAAATTTTACTTTAAATTAAATTATTTACGCGTAGTTAAAAAAGGCAATATGGATCTATTCAAATCGAAGGTTATGTTAAGATCAATTAACTATTTTTTTAGTTTATTTTTCTTTCCGAAACATTTTTTTTTTCAGAATGAATTCAGTAAAACCATTCGTAAATCATAACCATGTCCTAATTTATTTTAAGCGATAGTTTTATTTTGGAGAAAAACTAAAAGACAAAAAACATAGGTTTCACTTTTTATTTTAAATGAACCGGATATAAATTTCCTGGGTGATTATTTGCCTTTACACCGTTTAAGCTTTTAAGAAATATAAGGTAAAAAAAGATAACAATTGAAATTTTTTTAAGTAAAATATAAATTGACAGTGTAGTTTAATTTTTTATTATTTCCTAGAGTAATACTTTTTCAAACGTTTTATTAAAATGTCTGGAAAAAACGCAATATAGGGAAGACGTTTCCTTTAATCTTGGATTATCTCTTGCTAATGCCTTTCTCTTGGATTTACAGGCTACGGGCCTTTTTAATCCAAGCTCTGATTTTTTAAAAATATAATTGGTAAATCTAACAGAGAAAAGGCTAAAATAAAAGTAAAGACACTGAAGGTATTGAAAAGCTTGTCTGTTTAGAAGTATTTGATGACAAGATTAATAAACTTTGTATAAAGAACTTATAGATGAAAATGGTGACATTAAACTAAAATAAGAAAGGGAACCAGAACACCATTTAACATTTACTCAAGAGACAGACAAGAAAATACCTGACTCAGAGTAGTTCCAACTACAGGTGTCACTGGCGTAGTTCTATCAGAAGAAGCTTTTAGTGTTTTGGAAGAATTTTATACTATAGACAGCCTTAAGGCTATTCTTCTGGACAACATAAATACAAATACTGGATACAGGCCTTGTAACTGCTCTGGGGAAGAAGCTCTATCGAAAATTGCATACAAATGGCTGTTCATTACCATGCAGAGATTTCTTTTAAATATTTTGATGTACAAAAAGCCCGACTGCTTTTACAGGCCCACTAGGTAAATTTTGTGAAACGGACTTTCGTGATTTGCCACAAGTAGAATTTATGAAAATCAGTGGACCTATTGATAATATGGTGCATATAGTGAAAATGGAGGTTCTAAATAAAAACCAAAGGCTCCTTTTGGAATGTAACCTAGGGATTTCCAAAGGTAAAGTTAACTCTACATTTGCTGCCTGGAAAATTGGACCATTAAGTAATGCAAAATGGTTAACTTTAGCAACCAGTTTAATATGTATGTGGACCAAAGGTATATGCCCTTCAGAACTCCATGACAAAATACACCAGCTTATTAAATTCATCACTGAAATGCTTGCAGTTAGCTGGTTTGAGATTAAAGGCAAAATTCCATAACCGGCAGCCTTATATATTCAATATGATTCAAAGGATTTAGAAACAGTCTAAAAAAATTCAAAATATTGCATTCAAGAACATCCAACATAATCCTTTTTCTCTGTTACCTGAGAATGTGTTGTATTCGATGAATAAGTCAGATGAATGTGAAGTGAGGAAAGTAGCTCTTGCAAAACTTCTGTATGTTAGGTAAGTAAATATACGGAAATAGAGTAATTTATCTGGACTTAAAGGATAATTTTGAAGTTCTATTCACTAAAAAATAGAATAGGCATAGATTATTTAATTAAAATAGAAAAAAGAAAAGGTTGAATAAAATACCAGCCATCAACCTTGAAGCCTTGCATTGGTCAGAATTAATCAATCTATCACAGAATGGGTTTTTATATATGTGTATAAACACTCTGTTGTGGCCATGTTCATAGTTGATATGTAAATATGTTGAGGATGAAGTTCGGTAAGTTTCCTTGTGTGTTTCAATGGGTCCTAATTGAGCTATGGTCAACGTGACTATAATTGAACTATGGTCAACGTGACTATAATTGAGCTATGGTCAACGAGAGACTTCTTGATAAACACGTAGTGGTATGTTAAATATAATTATTCATGATTTACATTAAGGGGCATTAAATTCACAAATAATATCGGGCATCTGTAATTTGAAACTTGCAGGTTAGTTGCTATTGTTTGGCTGAGGTTGGCTGTTTTCTTTCTTTTTATATGCCGTGTCCTTTCAGGAGGTAGGCGATCATGGCCTTCCACTTCCCCCTATCCCTTGTGGCTCTCAACAGGTTTTGGGTTTCTACCAACTCCCCCAGACCACGCGCCGCCATCCACCTGGCCAAGCCCGCCACGTATGTCATGAGCTGCTGCTTTCCCCTGTCTCTTTTCGTCCCGTGAGTATCAGATTCTCCAGGCCCTCTTTTCTCATCATATGTCCCAGAAATTTCAACTGCCTCTTCCTTATAATTTTACTTTCTTGTTCTGCTTTTGAAGCCAACAACACTACTGAACATAAAGATAATAACATAACCATTTTCTATAAATAAAAAAAACAATTACACGTTAATTAGAAGCAGGAAAAATGTTTTATTAGAGACAAATAAATACACAACCCTATTTGACCAGAACAAGAAAATTAAATCAACTTTGAAATGTGTTTTTATAAGTGAGCAGACCTGTGAGAGTTGAGTAAGTTTCCTTACATTTTGGTTAGAAGAAAAATGAACATAAAAAAATTGACAGTGGAAAAAAAACACACAGGAAAAAGAAAAATTTTCTGTTCTTTTTAAGAGACTCGGCATGTTTTCTACTTATAATATCTATACTTTCTTCTATTTGATTTTTAACTTTTAAGTCATGAAGATTGAATTAAGACATTTCAATATTTCATAAAAACCTAGAATAATTAACAAAATATAATTTTCAAACTATCAACGTGACACCTTGTGCAGATTGCAGTAAATCTGAGCAGGCGATAAGTATTACTTTATATATAAAAAAGAAATTAGATATATAAGAATGATGACTGAGAAACTACTTCAAAGATCTGCTTAGGTGACTATTATATGAAATTTAATAAATGTATAATCATAGTTAGCTACGTAGACATCCCATGTTCTTATCCTTTGTCTTGGTTACTTACTTCATTACATTAGAGACGTTGCTGGTGGCATCAGATTGATGGGTGGTATTTCTTGAAACTGAGTAAAAGATTCACGTTATTGTAGAAATCTTTCTCAAGAGATGCCGAATGACGCTATTTGTAAAATGTACAGTATTCAAGGTTATAAATATTTCCTGTAAAAACAAAATCAATTAAGATGAAACAAGTTGAAAGAAAAAGTCAACCTCCGTGAACTTTTCGTCAACCAATCAGGAAACGTAATTAGAACAGCGTCCTCAAGAGGATTCTCGTCAAACAGAGAAACAACATTACTGTTTGGTAAACAAAAGATCTTTAAATCAGCCTGTTATACAGATTGTTGCTTTCGAAAATGGTTATTGCTATGTCATTTAATGGAAAGTATAGCACATATTACGGCTAAACGTTTTCAGATTATGTTCGAAACCATCAGAAAGGAAATACTTGTCAGTTATGGATGTAGCTTGTTGCTTTCGAAAATGATATTGCTATGACAATTTAATGGAAATGATAGCACATCTTACGGCTAAACGTTTTCAGATTATGTTCGAAACCATCAGAAAGGAAATACTTGTTAGTTATAGATATAGATTGTTGCTTTCGAAAATGATATTGCTATGACAATTTAATGGAAAGTATAGCACATCTTACGGCTAAACGTTTTCAGATTATGTTCGAAACCATCAGAATGGAAATACTTGTTAGTACAGTGACACTAGAGAGACAAAGCTGACTTCAGATTAATGAAAACTTCAATTGACAATCAATTCAGTATTTTTTTAAATCTTCGAAAACCATTTTCTTTTATTTTGGAACATTTTAAGGATAAGTTAATTAAACTTCTTTTTTATTCTATTTTATATTTAAATAGAAGTTTCTTGCACATGAAATTCAGACAATCTTTTCGAAATACTTTTACTTAGTTCAAGGAATAAATATGCAAGCCCTTTTCTTTCTTAACTATAATAAAAGAGCTTGAACTTAAAATAATGCCATATAATTCTAAGTTAAACACTAACGGTCGAAAGTTGTAGCTTGCTTTTATAACCGATCTCCCGAGAAAATACATATTAATATTCTGACTTAATCATAGGAACGCATACAAGTATTTTCTAACACATCAAAATATAGAATTCGAACTTAATTTAAAACTTATAGAAACTTACTTCTTAAATTGCACTAAAATATGCAATTCTGCATCAGGCTAAACACAAACTCCAATTACTATCAGTGAGAAATAAGGAATTATATGACATTCATTGGAAAAGGTTTTTATCAAGTTTGCTAACTTTCTCTAAATGTTAGTGTTGCTCAATTAACTCTGTTGGAAAATGGAAAACATTAAATTAAAAATTCAATTTAGAAATTAGCTATTTGTTCATCTGCATATCAAATAAATATTTATCAGGTAAACCTTCATTCAAAAAGTGTTAAGATGTTATATAATTACGTTAGACACTTCAATAATATTTTTATTACATTAAATCATAATTTTCTAACAAATTTCGTCCACATTAAAGCGACATGGGATCGCTAATTTCAGAGTTATAAAAATAGATTTTATTCATAGTTTACTGGCATTTCGGGTAAAGATTGCATTGCAAATATTTTCTCTATAATGTCATCAGAATTATTGTCCCAAATACTGTTGCCAATATTGAGACAATTCGAGAAATACATTTAAGATAGACACTACATGGTCAAGCAAGCTGTTTTTAGGATAAATGATGTTTTTTAAAACACTCTGTTACACTCTTGATTTCCAGTAAGTAAATGTACTATCACAATACAATTTTACTTACGCGATTGATTTTATATTACCTGTTTAAAATTAGATGCATATTTTTATAAGCAAGATTCGAGGCTTCTTCGTTTGGAAACATTCTCTATATGTCGTTGGCTTCCAAGCATGGCGCTCATTACTTCAGGCCAAATCATAATGCATCCTACGACCAGAACTGGAAGCCTATCACAAATCTGTTCGTTCCTCTAGGTACTAAGATTTTTAACGTCGGTCCGGGTTTGCGATAGTTCGCTGCTGTAGTTGGTTTAAGTAATTCAAAGACAAATGTCGCGATTAAATGCATAATTAATTTGGCTCGAGAAGTTAATCCTCTTTAACTTTGTATATTTCTCTTTACTAAGGTTTTATTACAATTAATATATAATTTGGTGGAGCTTCGGACCCATTAATTCCTACCTGTTAATAAGGGGTTATACGAAATTTTATATGCATCTTAATCCGAATTAATTATAATTAATTAATTAATAATAAGTAATAAAAAAAACATATCGGAACTATGATTTCTGGAGAAAAAATGTGACATGGAACAAAACAAATATAAAAGTAACATTCTATTTTATTTTATTTAGAAATAAAACTATTATTGTTTTGCTGACTTATTTTGTCATAAATGTTTTTATGATTATAAAAGTACCTCGAAAACGTTTACTCTTAAAAATGCGTGCTTTAGCAGCAGGGTTAATGTTAACGTTTTTTTATACCTCGTTTACAATTTTCTAAAAATATCGGATTAAATTTATGTAATTTAATTATGATATTAACTTTTCATACCAGCGTTCTAATGATTTTTCCATTAATTTTATAGTATAAAATATCACGTTTATATATTTTTTAATGGTAAACCAAACTAAAATCAATATACCTTTTTAAAAAATACCTTTTAAAACAAAATTTAACTCATCAATATATTTGTTATTATGAATAATATTAAATTAACTTTATGTAAGAAATAATAGCATTTTAAGTAAATTTCGAACTGTAAAAACAGAATCGAAGAAAAGTTTTTTGAAGAAACGAATGGTAAAAATTAAGCAACAAAACATTAATATTAATTTTTTTTAGGAGAGACTTTGTAACATTTGTAATTAAAAAAAACTTGAAAAAATCGGATTAATAAATTATTCCTTTAAATCAAGTGTAATTAAAATGTTACATTTCGATATATGAAGTGCAGTAAAAAATCAAGCTTTTTGATTTGTTATAAACAGAAATATAGATTACGCAAAAATAGATATTGCTTTTATGAATAAAAATCTCATAGGGCACTATATTAAATTAACTTCCAAGTAACATGACCAAGTTTCCTAAATTACATTTTTTTAGTGAATATCTTACAAAAACGTTTGCTTTTCGAATGAAAACAAATTAATATAGCCGAAGGAAATAAAATAAATAAACTTTATACTTACTTCAATTAAATAACTTAAAGTTATTCCAAATGTAAGAAACAAAACAAAATTCTTAAGCCAACTACAGCAGCGAACTCCTGCAAACCCATCCAGAACTAAAAACTCTTCGCTCCCAATGGAACGAGGTGATTTGAGATAGGCTTCCAGTAATGGCCATGAGTTTCACTATGACTTGGCATGGTGTAAAGAACTCCAGGCTTCTAAACTCATTTCTCTTATTCTTCCTATTCTGAAAAATGCCGACAAAAGATCAGTGTACAGGTCATAGTATTTCCAATACGGTCATGGATATGAATTAAACCTTCAAAAGCACACATTCCTGTAACCGCCTTTGCCTCTGATCTAACAAAAACTTGCAATTTTCTTTGAACAGCGAAATAAAACCATTTTATAGTAAAATCAACGTTTATTTATTTTGATTCTATTAATGAGATATTCACCGAAGAAAAATGAGACAGCTTTCTAATTAAGGGACCATACTCAAACTGCTCGATTTTTTTGAGTTTATTCGACGCAGTCGTAATAAAATGAACTGGCATAGAGCATTGGCTTTCCTAAAAAGAAAATATATATATATATATATATATATATATATATATATATATATATATTTATATATTAATAAGTGAACATTTTCAGCCTTTTATTTCTATTTCCGACATATGTGCCTTTAGCAACAATCATTGTTGGAACAATATGAGAAAATCTATTTGTAGTTTTCTCTGGGGATATCTTTACAATCACTTGAGTCAGCTCGAAGAAAGAATTCCTTCGTATATACAGAATGTTCTGCTTCAAGCGTTAATTTATGGCAAAAAGTTCTTTAATCAGTCTCGGATCGTACCTCAGCTACAAAGTACCTTTTCAATCAGTTTTTATGACAGTCTCTATTTCAAAAATTAACTATCATGAAATTTATATACAAATCTGTGAAAAGAGTAAAAAGAATGCCATCATAAATTATTTCAGGGGTTGCACATATCGATGTGCTTTTTAAGAAGTGATGGCCGTCAATATGCGCTTATTTAAGAACTGATGGCCGCTAATATAATGTAATGCAGGCATCTGACTTGTCTTTCAGCAAGATAGTTCAGTTAATTCACTTTCGCTCAAATGTTAATGGGCTAGTACTCAAACACTATAACAAAATTGAATAGATGCTTAAAAAATAACTTTTAAAAATGCTTCTTACATGAATGCTACTTAAAATTCTTATACTATATTATCGACTCATACAAGCAGAATATAAGTAGATAATGACAGCTGCAAAATTGAACATTTATGCAGACATTACATCCATTAGAACGTATTTATCATTCTCTCTCATATATATATATATATGTGTGTGTGTGTGTGTGTGTGAATGTGTGACTTATATGTTTGTATAAATCAAAATTAAATTCTATTTGGTTCGCTGCCATCGCCTATCTTCCGTAATGGCAAGACAAAAATGACTGTCACGTGATCTGAGGCTTTTCTCCTACAAGAATGGCTTCCATTTTGATTGACAAAGCAGCAGAAGATTACAAATAATCCGTACGTCCGTTACTTTTAACAACAGGTCGACAGTAAATCTCTTGATAACAAGTTATCTCGTCAAGATGGCGAAGTGTGCAGGCGAAGTTGTACTGAAGACGCCGTGACACTTTCATATTCGTTCTTTAGTTTATTTTGTTTGTCAAGGTTCCGAGAATGTAAGCCGTGGAAAACACAGATAACAACGTTTGCCAGGCATTATGTTCTAAAGCCGTTGTTGTCATCGTTGTCGCTGCAGCCTAATAACACACTTCACATCTTTTTTTAATAATCTAAATATCGCTATACATTTTTCGGAAAGTAATTCAGTTCTCATAAAATGTTGTGAAACAGTATTTTTTTTTGTATTATTACGTCGTATTTGACAAATATTTTCACTTTCGTGTTTCATTTAATGATCAAATTTCACAGAATAAAAAACACTCTATGAGAGGTTTTTTTTCAAAAGCAAACGCAATCATCTAGCTAATTTTATACGTAGTTAATAATTTGCTGTGAGAGGAACGAAAGCAGACACACTAACCAAATCAAATTTTAAAATTTACCACAGAAAGGAAAAGGAAAAAAATATGAAAAAAGGAGGAAGAAAAGGGAAAATGAAAAACATATAAAAGAGTTACGGGAAAAGAAATGACAGATTAATTAAAAAATGAACAGACAAGGATAGAATGATCCATAAAACGGGAAAAAAAAAGAGGAAAAATGTAAGAAAAGGAGGAAAAAGAAATTAAATTAAAAAAGAATAGAGAAACAAAATAAAGGAAAATAAAAGTGTAAAGGGTTTGTCAGCAAAAAGAACGAAGAAAGAAAAATCGGAAAAACAGGGAATAAGGCCGAACTTTATAAAGAATATTAACATAGAATAGGAATCATTATAAAATTATATAGAAAACAGAAATTAGGTGTGAGAAAAGAAAATTGATAGAACAAGAAAAATGTCAATATGAGTAAATATAAATTTTTCGCTCTCGGGCTCATCCACTTGTTGATTTAAGACTTTTAAAACATTTAATATTTTAATGGTGAAACATCATGACATATTCATCCATTATCAAAAATGTCTTTAACAAAATTAAAACTTTATATTATTTTTGTATGCTTAGCTTATCTTTCAGTTTCCTTTTTTAAAAATGCAATTCTTATATTTAATTTAGACCGGCACTAGATTGGATGATGATCAATTCTCAAATCTGAATTATTTGTTCATTTAAAATACTTTTACAAGGAAATATATTCACTTTAAATACAGATTCAGTAAAAACAAAATTCAAACGGCCGCATATTCGGCTTCTACTTTTTTTTTCTGGATACTTGGGGTTGTTACCAGACCAAGAGAAATTAATCGTCGCGACACAGATATCTATTTTAATTTCATTCAAATTGTCTGTATATGCACGTACAGAGGAGTAACGAATAGCGGCTCGGATTGAGGAATCGGGGAGCCGAGTTCGAATTCCAGTGCTAATACCCCTGGAAAAAGTATGAATCCTCTTCTTCTCCCCCCCCCCCCCAAGCTGTGAGTAAGTAGCAGGACAGACTGGGTTCTGTAGCCTTGGATGGCAACTGGTCTACCGCAGAAAGAAATGGTAACCTACTGCGGGAAAAAATTCTGCCTCGTTAGTCATGTATCGAAAGGTACATAACCGCCTAAGCGTATATCACGCATGGCACATAACTGAGAGACCAACATATATTTCTACCATTTAAAGAAATGACAAAATAATCCTGAACAATTCAAGAAAATGTTGTGATTTTGGTGGGGACGACAATTAACTGGTATTCGCCAAGAATCAGCTATGCCATTTTTCTCTCCTTACATTTATGTCAATCTTTTTTTCTTTACCTGAATTCACTTTTTGTGACCATCAATTTTTAATCTAAATTCACTTCATCATAAGTAACAAACTAGACATTTACTAGCCACTGATATGACAGATATTAATGAATAGACTGATGTCAATAAATAGAAATAGTGGAATTATTATCAATAAGACAAAGCTCTCTTACTGGAGGTAACGGAAAGAAAAAGCTGATTATTTTTTCTATTTTATTCTTCAGTCACGCACATGTACACGGTGGAGTAATGGATAGCGGCTCGGATTGAGGAATCGCAGAGCCGAGTTCGAATTCTAATCGAATCCATTATTCACTTATGTGCTAATGAGTAAATAGCAAGACAGACCAGGTTCTATAGCCTTCGATGGCAACTGGTCTACCGCAGAAAGAAACGGCAACCTACTGCGGGGGTAAAAATCTGTCTCGTCAGTCATGATAGCGTAAGCGTGTATCACGCATGGCGCATAACTGACTGAAGCAAGGAGACATTCAAACTGAAGGTGTGTACCTTTGCGCCGCTTAAAGAAAATAAGATAATTATAATATTTTATTGGAATTTTCGGAAATTATTCGCTGACGAATAAAATTATTTTTTAAATTGTTTTTATTTTAAATTTTTGTAGACATATTTTAGGACTGTCATTTAATTCAAATATATATGCAAACGTACATGCGCTGAATTTCAATAAAGTAGATATCTGTCGGGGACTAATTTTAATTTCATTCTGGTTACAACCTCCGGTAAAACTGAAACATTCGACTGTTTGAAGTCATTTCTATAGGGAAGAGGTTGTCCAGACTGTGGAAGGGAATATATTATTTCATCACCTTAGTTAAATTGTGTGTGTGTGTGTGTGTGTTTCGTATATATTAAATGGCATAGGAACATGTAAGTCATTCACTCGTGTCGTGTGCCTATACATTACATATTCGTATCCAAGGTCAAACGCAGGCAGTGTATGAGACACTGACGGTCAGCTCTTCTGATTTAATAAAGATTTAAGATTTTCTTCTGTACAGATTTGAAGGATTTTATTTCCTGGATGCATATAACTGATCAATCTTCCTTCTTTTAATTTTTTAATGTAATTAATTTGTTTTCTAGCACTGAATATTTCCTGATGATAATCATCAGTCATTTAATTCTTTTCCTTACCTTTTTCTTTTCAGGCTTCATTAACATAAATCTACTGACAAGTGATTCTAAAAACTTTCTCCTTATTTGACACGTTATTTTTTTTTCATTTCCAAATTTTCTTTTCAGTGCACTTATTTTTTAGTCGGTATCACCCCAAGCAAAGCAGTGCAGCCACTAGCACGCAAGGGGGTAGAGGGTGGGGAGGAATTAAGAGTAGAAACATTAGTAATGAGGAGAAAGAGGCAAAAGCAATCAAAAGAACAGTAGATCGCGATTGGCATTGCATTTAAATTTTTCCAGATTAAACTTGGTTGGAAAGCATGGAGCCGGAAGAGAATTCCACAAGCGAGAAGTGCGGGATAAGAAACTGTTAGCATAGAAGTTACGGCTACATCTACCTAACTCAACTGTAAACTAATGAGTTCTGTCTAGTATTTGCTTAAATTCGTATAGTCTAGGTACCATAGAACATCCGAACAATTACCATGAAATTATTTAGAAAAAACAAGGCACAGGGAGGCAACCTTATGACGGTGGGCAGATGACTGAAGCGGAGCCGCCAGATGAAGACCAATAATATTGCTGATTCTTCTTTGGTTCTTATCAAGGAGCTCCGGGAAAAAGCAGTGGCACCGGACTATATATGACAGCAATATTCTAAGCATGAACGAATGGTAGACTTATAGATATGCAAGATAGATCCCAGAGAGAAAAAATTGTCTCACCCGATACAGTGAACCGACTGTCTTAGCAGCTGATCTTGTGATGGATTCAATGTAGTCTTTCCACTACATGTAAACGTTAGCCCGAGAAGGCGCAATTGGTCACTTTCTGATGGAAGGCAGAGAGCAGTCTCTCAGATGATTAATGGAGAGTTTAATTTTGGAGGCATTCAAAATTGACAAGCCACCTTTTGTCCCTGTTAACGACGGTCTTGATGTTAAAAGAATGAAAAAAAAATAATGGTTTAATTCGAATTTTTTTCTTTGGTGTTTATTAAGAACATGATCTCTGTTCATTACATTGTTGCAATCATAGCCCATGTTGTATTAGCCACAAAACCAGCGCGCAATAATATCAAATGATGCTAGTAAATTAAGAATCGATTATCACCTAATTGTAATATTATCGTTGTACAGACTGAGAACACGATACTAAATTTCTCATACTTAACATTATTCAACTGCGGACTTCGTCAATTACTGTCGGTGAGCGGGTTTGTCGCTCTGGATTTGCTTCGGACGTGGATACAACTTTCTCACGAGGATGTATGAGACTTCCTTTTTCCATCTCGGGTAGATGCTTACATATCTTCGTGTTATCGGCCATGCTACTTGTGCACATCCCAAAAGAAACTGGATCGACCCTCTACTTACATGTCGGGAGGTGGCGTCAGAAACTGACAACAAGTTAGACAGAGATATACACTTGGTGGCTAAGAGGGTATTTTTCAGGTCAACCCAATGATGGAGCTGGCTTCGATCATAGACACCTAGTGCAAAGTCTATTTTGGCATCAGTTGAGGTCAGTCACATGCTACGTAATGGTTACAGGGTTTGACTTCAGAAAGATATTTCCATTGTCAGTATGAAATAGAGATTTCTATTTCTATTTTTAGGTTCAGGCGTTGCTCAGTCTTAGCAATTTTATCCAATTTGATTTAAAAAAAAAAAAAAAAAAATCTCTTGATGTGTTGAATCATACGGAGAAGAGAATTTCAAGCAAAAAAAAAAAGGGTAGAGTGAGCTCTCTAGCCTTGGGGCAGCCAGTCTAGAGAAAAGCCTACTCTGAATTCAGTACCATGATAACGGGAAACCAAACCATTAACTTTCCCATGGCAATTCACAAACAATAAACAAAAAGAATCTGGAGGATAAGGATCAGCCATTTCCTTAAGGGAAATGACATTTGAAGAAAAAAAACTAAGAAAGGAACTATTTACATTGTCATATTCACGACGTTTCGGCCGTTGCAGGCTCCGGCCCTCTTCGGATAATATACGTCGGAATATTGAATCGGACCCTTTGTTTAGATTGTTCTAGTTCCACGTGCCATGCCTTTTCTTGATATCTCAGTTTTAGTTATTTATTTCCCTTTAGTAACTCAACCCTCAGTTTTTTTGTTTGTTTGTTTTTTTTTGTTCACCTCGTCTGTGGCCAGGTACCGAACTCACATTTATTTGGGTCAAGTCATTGGATTACTTCAACCTAACACTTTTATCCACTGGGCCATAGTTGTGAGTTCAACGCCCGGCCACAGCAGAGTTGAACAAAAACTTAACAAGTTGAGTTACTGAAAGGAAATAACTGAAACTGATATATCCGGTAAAGGCATGACACTGGGAACTAGAACAATCTACCCCGGTGGGCGAAATAAAGCGTTCGGTACGAAATTCCAATCACCTGACGAAGGCCGGAGCATACAACGGCCGAAACGTCAAGAATATGACAACAAAGATGTGGACAACAGTCCGAACAATGTAAATAGAGTATATATAGTTGCGATGCCTCATCTCAGAAACATAGACAGATATTAAGGAAATGAAGATAGATGTATAAATAAGGAAATTATTCTGCCTTCGTGCTCCCGATATTGAAACAATGATAGATTAAAGCAAGATTCACAGATTATTTGCCGTTATCGTCATCATAATTTGTATAATTATATTCTACTCTGGTCTTATACTGGATTACATCCTAATAGTCTTTCCTCTGTATGGATATAGACCTGAATCACCATACTTCTATGTAACACTGTATTTCTAGGTATCTTTGCAGACACAGCAAATCCTGAGTCTATAAACTGTGTGTGTGTGTGTGTGTTGTCGTGGATCCACAATGCATCTCCTCAAATACTCCATCTGTCGAAACATGACTAAAACAAACATTAATTCGTTATCTAACTCTTTATTCAACACCGTTTATTTAGCCTCGTTACTGTACTGATTTTTTAAAAAATACATTTTTATTGTACTGCACGAGCGACTTCTTTCGAATGAAATATTATCGGCACATTTTTTGTTTTAAATGTTGTTTTCCTAAAGTGGGTGCGTCCTACCATAAAACCCATGAGCTCAGTTACAATTAATTTTCAAATAATGACATTGTTTAATGCTTAGCTTATTTAATATTACTTCGATGTCTCCACCTAATAAATTATGCTAATAGCAAACATTAAAGTTTAAAGATATCATTTTTTTCTTTTGTTTAAATAAGCTTATCTCTTCCATTTTATTTCCATCGTTTTTAGCATCACCTGAAGTAAAAGGTGCATTGTTCAAACGCATATATGAAGGGTGATTGTCAACCTTTAATAACACATTTTTGCAGTATTACTTCTCAAAGAGAAACAAAATGGAGAAAAACATTACCAGTTACTGAATATTTCTTTACTCTTTTACATAAATTTAGAACAATAGAAATCAACATTACTTCGTTGTTTTCAAGGGAAACGCAATATACTTCTTTTCCTTCTTATTCTTTACATTAACTCAATAAAAACTTCAACTAAAAGAAATTACGAGCTTTCGAAATTACTCCAGAACGCTTTTATAGCTGCAAACAACGTCTCTAGTTTTGATTCATTTAGTCGACTCTACTTTTATATAGAAAACGACTTTTTCCTCACGTTTTTTCTTATCTATTCATATAACTGTCCTGAACTGGTTGTCGTCCGCAACTGTTTGCTTCCATAACATTTTGATTTTCTACTACTATCTGCTCTACTTGACATCGAACCATCGATCACCAGTTACACTTTTTCCATATATCTTTCCTTATCAATATTCACCTTTCAATGATCCAGCTCGTACCAATCTCTGTTTTTCGTGCTGCAGCCTCTGTGACTTATACCAGTTAATTCTCACTCCCTTCTTGTGTCATCTACAATCCTGGCATATCTTGCTAAACTCCTTACTCTGATAGAATGATTGGACGGATAACTGTACAAAACATTTGTTATAGTTTTAACTTATGTTCAATAACATTATCAAATAAGATAAATTCAGCTACAACCACTATCATGTGGCTGAAGACAGCAATCAAATAAAACGATGTCTCACCAAATAACGGCTACAATCAATGCAGTTTCAACCAATTATACGAGTAATTGCAGATGATTTTTCTTGCAATGTAGTTTTCAAAGTGAGTGGAAATATTTTTTGCATTCTAAAAGAATAAATATTTAGTCTTCAAAAATAAAATTCATTATTTTCTTGAGAAAATAATTCTGTCATGATATAAAACTTGGTCGGCCTTCTGGCTGAGAGCTTCACTCGATACTTGCTTGGTGTAAGGATTCGTCCCTGCGCTGGTGGTATCATGGCTACGACTAGCTTGGACTGGCTCCGGCCTGGACCAGCTATGACAAGCCAAGACTAGCTGACAAGCTAAGACCAGCTCTGACTAGCTTGGACAAGCTATGACCAGCCAAGACCAGCGCCCCGGGTGAAAACACTCGGGTCTCCACGTTAAAAAAAAATGACCTTGTGTCACAACCTGACTCAGTGGGGAGGGGGGTGTCAAGTAAATACCTGATTCCCGATATGAAAATAAAGCGAATTACTGATCATGGAAAGTTTTACAAAAAACATCAATGCTTTAGATTTCTTTCTCTTTATTTCTCTCTTCCCTCTATCCCTCTATGTATGTACGTGAGCCGTTTTCCTTCAGAATGTGAACGATCATGGCTTTCCACAGTTTCCTATCTGTTATTGTTCTCGGCAATCCTTAATGATCCCACTTTCTTTCTGCTATTTGCTCCTCCATCTATTTACTCAATTAGGAGAATCGCCACTTCCCTCGCCACTTCCCTCCATTTGACTTTGCTGCGCCATGTGAATGCCATTTTCTCCAACTTTCCTTTTTAATAAAATGTTCCAAAAGTTCAATCTATATCTTTATTTTATTGTGAGCAACATTTTTTCTTTGTAGTTTTTAGTTTCCTACAAACTTTCTCTTTAGTCGAATGCTCTATCCATGATATTATCAAAATTCATCGGAAGAATCCTGTCTCTTATCTTTGTGACAAAACTGTCCTGTTTCCATTATCATATCGAAGGTTACATGTTAACTGACAATCCAGTAGTCTTTCTTTTTAATATTATATAATGACGCTTATTTCATTATTACGAACGCATAAATACTTCTATGTAATTAATTTCAAATATTTTTATTGTATTATTAATGTATTCTAGTAATATTTGAAACTCTTATAAAACCGTAACAACTTGCTAATAACTGACCAAAACGGTTATTTACTTAACATGAGATCTGAACTATTTAAATTATTATTACACTTATTTTCAAACAATATTTTTTTGCATGAACGAATCTGTCTTTTTATAAACACATTGATTGATCCATGTAGAATTTTCTCAAATCAGGAGTAATATTCAATGAACTTTTCACATTGCCTGGAGAAAATGTTTAATATATTTTATTACTTTGATGAAAATATATATTGCAATTTTTAAATGTTATAGGATTCTTTCTTCGGTGGCTGGTGAGATTATCACGTGCCAAGAAGTTGTGTATAATTGTAAGAATACAAAAAGCAATCATCTCCCTTTGGTGGAAATGAAGTTACGTGGGTCAAATGGCGGCCGTTTAGTGATGTCAGTCCATGCAGTAACGAAAGTGGCAGTCCTTTATTCGATTTACTATGAGTCAAATGTAGTAGTCGTTTGTTTAGCTCGGGCCTATCTGCCTCCTGCTGCAGCTTACAAGTCCATGGCACCGTTTCCCTTTTGAGAATATATCTTCCCCAGATATAGAAAGAAATTATCTCCGGCTAGTAGTCCTCAGTTTGTGAAAACCCAAGATTCGCCGTTTCCTGTTTACGGAATATGTCCTCACCTGGGATATAGTAGATGAATCCGGTCCGTTTGAATCTGGAGTCCTAAACATGGCTTCTCCAGAAACACAGAAGAATCTCTATATTATATGCAAGACCATATTTTTTCGTTCTCCTTTCACTCTGTTTGTCGTGTAGATATGTTATATTTTCTCTGCGTGAAACACGTGGAGATATGTTATGTAATTTTGTATATGACACAGCATTATAAAACACTCTGGATTCAGCCAACGCTTTTATTCACTGGACCATGTGTCCTCCAGTGACTTGAACCAAAGTGTTGTGAGTTCAATACCTGGCTACAGCAGAAGTGAGAAAAGTTGGAGAGTTTAGGTAAAGGGAGATAACTGATACTTAGACATCCAGAAGAGGCATAGCACGTGGGACTAGAACAATCTACTCCGGTGGACGAAATAAAGGATTCAATTCAAAATTCCAATCATCTGAAGAAGGCCGGAGCGTACAACGGCCGAAACATCGTGAATATAGCAACAAAGATGAGGCCAACAGTCCGAACAAAGTAAATAGTGTAAGTAATTACAATATCCCATCACAGAAATATAGACAGATATTATTTTTTTAAATCGAGCATTTATGGTTATTTACAGATAAGGTACATTTTTGTGTGTGTGTGTGTGTGTGTGTGTGTGTGTGTGTGTGTGTGTGTGTGTGCGCGCACGCGCTATGTACAGGTAGATATGAATCTATATCTTCTTTTGAAAAGATATGAATTTATTTCTTCTCCCCGCACACTCCAGCATAGGTTAAATAGCAGAGCACACTGGATTCTCTATCCTTGGTTGGCAGCCATTCTAGGGGGAAAATAACTGGTATGTAGCCCCCTGGAGACCAACTGAAAGATTACCGTTCACAATTATCTGAAGTGCGGAGTCTGAGAACACTATGATCTCGAATTAGATAGAAATATTGCTATTTTGCTGAAAATAAAAATCACTGGTCTGTCTGAATTAATGTGATTCATTTTATAAGTCTGAAAAATATTTTTAAAGACATTTTTAGACTTTTTTCCCTTGTTAATGAATCAGAATTTTCCGAATACACCAAAGATTTAACGAAAAGGTTGCCAGTAATTAAACGGAAAGGCTACAATTTGAACACATCTATCGGACTTTCATTGATGAGACTGTTTTAATACGATATATAGATATATATATATTGTGTATATTTAGGCAGCAATTTTTCATTGATGCATGTTTCATTAAATAATATAGACAAGTTTTGTCTATTTTAAGTAATTTCCTTTCATATTGTCTGATAAGCTTAATTACATTATCATTGAAAGACGAAAGGAAATCACCATATTGATACATGTTTAAATCCTATCTAACTTTTCGGCTTACATAAGCCATTATCAAAGATGACAATTACATTTCAATATATCAAACAATACACGGAAGAAGCAATAATGATATATATATATATATATATATATATATATATATATATATATATATATATATATATAGATAGATAAATACATAATACTGAATAACTTACTCGTTTTCTCCTCCAATAATATGCCGTGGTGTAAAAAATGGTAAATGAGATAAAAAATCCAATCGAAACGAAATACGTGAACGGTAGATTTTCCCCTATCATTGTGTGCGTTTCTGAAAATAGAGAAAAAAATCTATTAATTCAAGTTTGTTAAGATTACTAGGAACAATGTTTATAATTTTACGTTCAGAAACAAGATTAAAGACGAGATTCGGTTTTGTGGGAAAAAAATTAAATAAATGGCTGAATTCAGACCAAAATACCTAAATATTGGCTTTAGTAGATTAATTGGTTAATCAGAGATGGTAAAATCAGGAATACGCACAAGACAAAAATACCAACGCCAAATCCAAAAATTGTTAACGTATATTTTAGCCATGTAACAAAATGAAAGTTTGCCGGTTTTGTTTTGCATTTTTTTTGGTGGGGGTAAAGTTATTGATTGAAAAATCTTTATTTGGTTTTAATTATTAAAACAATACAAATCTTTTAAAACAAATTAAAGTATTAAATTGTTAAAAGACACTGTATAGCAGATATATGAAATTGTTACATTAAAAGGAATTATTTGTAAGACCAAATTTTTTACAAATAAATGCTAATTTTACTTGCTATAAGACTATTCTTACTTCCATAAGTATCCACGTAGTTTTAAACACACACATATCTAGTATAATAACTACATCTAGTATAATTGCCAATAAGAGATTTTTAATTTGATTTATCTTTTATATATATATATATATATATATATATATATATATATATAAAACTTATATTCACCCAATGCAAGGCTCAAGAGCTACTCAAGGCAGAGGGTTAGTGTTTAGTGTTGTATGAGCGTAAGATAGGACAATAAGTGAAGTTCATGTGGATATGCAGGCAAGATAATGGTTAGCCCTATACTTGACGAGATCAAGATTGTAGTGATTGGGAAAACATCCTACCGGGAGTCTGTTCCTCAAGATAACAGTTCTTGAGAAGAAGCCATCCAAATGGAACTTATTTCTTACTACTGGAATACGAAGCGAATGAAGATGATTTATCCTTGTGTAGGTGGTATGGCGGGTCCCAGTTGTATTGGTTGGCCTAAGAAATATAGCTTGTCAGAACACATGCCATCGAAACAACGATAGAGCAGCAAGAGGCTCACAACGTTTCGTCTGTGGGAAAGAGTTTGTAGGTAGGAATTAATTCATCACCCACATGGCAACGTAGACGCTTTCTAACCCAAGACAAGCAAGTGAGGACTGGGCAACTCCAGCTCAGATATGACTGTAATACCCCACAGAGTATAACAGGTGGAAGCAAATACTTATTGGAGCGGTATAATTAAGAAAGCATTTTCCAAATATCTTTAGCAATAGATCAGATATATGAGTTCCACTTGAGGTGTGGGAGAGAGCTTGAGTCCCAATAAACGTTCAACAAGGAGCCTCCTTAAGAACACCCATCCATCATGATAGGTGAGAGTTCAGGGTTTGCTATCTATTATAATTAGTGAGCCTATTAAAATTTGGGGACTGTTGCTTCTTAGCAACCACAACATTTAATAAGATATCGATTAAATCTCTTGCAAATATTATAATGCTTAGTTATATGAATTTCTTAATAAAAACGGAACAAAATATTTCAGTATTAGCTCAAATATATATATCTGCAAAGTTATGAACATTGATAATACAAGTTTTTAACAATGCTATTAACATTAATATTTCTATTAAATAGCTTTCATGTTTTCCATCCAACCTATGAAGTCTTTCATTATTCCATAAACAGAAGTTCATACCGCTCCTTCCCTCTTAGTGTTTGCATTTCTAAAAATATTCCTTATGTCTTTCATCTAATATTAG
>OZ038488.1:34332524-34365024 GCA_964036315.1 Acanthosepion esculentum
GAATCAATGAACAAAGTTATTAGTTGTCAACAGTAGTTTTTTTGATGAAACAAGATATAAGATACCGAACGTAAGTTTACCACAGAGGATTCTGAATTTAGATCACTTTCAATACATTAACTTAATATCACCATCCATTTTGTTCCAATTTGCATTATATGACGAGAACTCTGTAATCGGTGTGAGCATAAAAATCGCTTTAAAATTTAACCTCATCTTACAAAAGATATCGGAAAAGATTTAAGAGTACACTGTCATATTTTATTAAGCAAGTCGACGTTTTAATAATAAATGTTGTTTGTAGAATTATCCCTATATATTTATGTGAGTAATACATCGTGTGAGATTCACATTGTAATATCTATGCGTTTTTTTTTACTAATTTCACTTCATGCAAGGTGATAATTCAACTAAGATGGAAAGGGGTTACTGGGAGTGGAAGAGAATGAGAAAAAATTAGTGAGGAGAACGGACAATAAATGAACAGGTTTCAGAAAGACGGAAGATGGCAATTGACGTTGCATTTCAATTTTTGAAGCAAGAAATCGGAAGAGGTCCACAGGCGAAAAGTGCGAGAAAAGAAACTAATAGAATAGAAATAACGGTTACATCTAACTATTTAAACAATAAAAAGATTAGACCAAGTTTCCAATCTAGAAACACGCTTAAATTTATGCGGTCGAGGTACCAAGGAAGAGAGCTCATTAGAAATCTCCCATGAAAATATTTATAGAAAAGACAAAGGGACGCCATTTCATGGCGGTGGGAAAGTAACTGAAGTTGAGATGCCAGGTCAGGACTGATAACATTACACACCTTTTTTTGGATTTGATAACTTTTCTATTGTTTCAACTTTAACATTACTTACAGCCGTTTTTATTGCTTCTCAAAGATTATCTTTGAATATGATTTTCATTCTCCTATATATCATTTTTAATTATGGACTACAAGTTTTATACTGGATTAATACCTAGAGGCTGGAGGACATTCCATTAGGTCGACCAATTACAATAATTGTTGTAGAATCATCTTCTAAATCATATTTCCATAAAGAACTCAACCTCTAGTACAGCCATTAGGCCCGTCTAATATAGCTCAATGATTATCACAAAAATTCACTGTTTGGAAATCAGTTTTCCTGTACTTCTTCACCCAAATTACACATTTTTCCTTTATGTTGTTTAATTAATGTGATAGTTTAGTTGCTTTCATGCCTCCGGCCAACGTTCTTAATATTCTGCATCTTTTTCTTTATTTACATTCACAGCACCAGCTTCTACAAATATTTTATTGCTGCTCAATATACTTTTGTTTCTTCTTGCATTTTTCAATCCCTTTTTGTGACATTTTTAAAGTCATTTTCTTTCCAGTTCGTTTTAGTTTCCTTTTTTATTGTTCGGTTATCTCGGTTCAAGTTTTTAACAATTTTCAACGTTTCGTTTCATCATTCAATAACTTTGCAATATCTTGTCTCTCTTTTGAGATTTAATATTTTTATGGCCGATGACATACTTATAAATGTGTGTGTGTGTGTGTGTGTGTGTGTGTGTGTGTGTGTGTGTGTGTGTGTGGTGATTTTCCAAGCATAGCTTAGATGTGGCACAAGGCCGAAATTAGGGGGCACCCAGTGAGACTCGAACTCACTACTCAGTCGTAATTGTTCTAGCGAGATAAGCTTGCTGACCATTACACCACCTCGAGGTGCCCAAATATGTGTGTGACATTTAAAAACGAACTTTAATAACTATGCCATTACATTTATTTACAACACAATGAACAATTCTGAAGTTGCATAATACTATATAAGTCGTTGTAAATATTTCTAATGAGACACATAAGCTGAAATTCAGACAATATGACACAAGGTCAAGGTTTTAAGGTGGGTTTTGGAGCAGTACCGTGGGAAAATTATTCAAGTCCCTCTCGGCACTTCCTCTTTTGGGGACGCTTCAGGCGCCAAGCAATAAACCCAGCCCCCTGCAGAAGGAAAGTTTACCTGAGAGGAAGACCCCCTGGGGCTTGGACTTAATATTTTTGCCAGGTAAGTATAAATATATCCTAAAACTTTTACTAATATCATTTGATTAATACAAATTTTATCGCGAGAACATTAACTTTCGAAATAGTCTACCATTGTATATAAGTAACGACAATAAACTGCATAGTTACTTAAAGAACGGAAGTTAAAAATAAATTCAAAAAATAATAAGCTACGTTAACTGCACTACGAATGCAGATTTAACTCTGTTTGTATTATAATTGATTTTCTTTTTAACAAATAATTCTTTATTAAATGTAAACAAGAAAAATGTTATTCCATGTATTACATTGGTATAGATCCTTCAAAAATTATTCAAACAAAATGAGGAGATTTTTGTTTTAATAGTTCCTCAAAAGTCTCTAAAATGGTGACCTCCGATTACTTGAACTTATAAGCACTGTGCACAGGGGATTGTGATGTTTCTTTTGACATGCTTTCAACTTAGATTAATAATTTTGTTACGCAGGTGTAAATATTAAAGTTCAAAATATCCAAGCATTTGTGCTAAGTAATTTTATTTATTTTGCATGGTTTTTACAAAACATCTGACAGCAGTTTCTACTAATAAAGTTATTTTCTTAAAGAAATCTACTTGTATCCAGAAAATATATTTTGTATAGAATGTTAGATTACACTGAATTTTGCTATGGAAAGCAAAATCATTATGATTCAAACTCACAACTTCCTTAGTTTATTGTTTCAATTGTCATTGAAATATTCAGAAAATCTTTCCTCTCCAGTTGACTCCTCCCAATAAGCTTATACGCAATATATCGGGATTAATTTATGTTTTTCGAATGGACGATAATATGAACCTAATAATTACTTTTTTTTTTAATTTAAGAACAAATGCAAGAGATATTTCTAAATTAAATTTATTCATACGTCTTTAATCTGAAAAAAAAAATTGACATCTAATATGATGAAAATAAAAATCTGGAAACAATATAAATGCGATGCTATATGACGTGGCAAGATATTTTTATAAATTCTGTACTCTTTTAAATGCTGAAATCATTGTGAACGAACACATTGCATTTTTATAGAGTAAAAATCGTTTATCACTTGGTGTTTTTTGGAGGTGATTTAATCTTACTACTTTGCACGCATACACCACAGAGATAGACAGAGATTGTTAGAGATAGACAGAGATAGACAGAGATTGTTAGAGATAGACAGAGATTGTTAGAGATAGAGACAGAGATTGTTAGAGATAGAGACAGAGATTGTTAGAGATAGAGACAGAGATTGTTAGAGATAGAGACAGAGATTGTTAGAGATAGAGACAGAGATTGTTAGAGATAGAGACAGAGATTGTTAGAGATAGAGACAGAGATTGTTAGAGATAGAGACAGAGATTGTTAGAGATAGAGACAGAGATTGTTAGAGATAGAGACAGAGATTGTTAGAGATAGAGACAGAGATTGTTAGAGATAGAGACAGAGATTGTTAGAGATAGAGACAGAGATTGTTAGAGATAGAGACAGAGATTGTTAGAGATAGAGACAGAGATTGTTAGAGATAGAGACAGAGATTGTTAGAGATAGAGACAGAGATTGTTAGAGATAGAGACAGAGATTGTTAGAGATAGAGACAGAGATTGTTAGAGATAGAGACAGAGATTGTTAGAGATAGAGACAGAGATTGTTAGAGATAGAGACAGAGATTGTTAGAGATAGAGACAGAGATTGTTAGAGATAGAGACAGAGATTGTTAGAGATAGAGACAGAGATTGTTAGAGATAGAGACAGAGATTGTTAGAGATAGAGACAGAGATTGTTAGAGATAGAGACAGAGATTGTTAGATAGAGATAGATCAGAAATGATAAGCAGAAACTTGGTAATAAATATTGTGGGCTTTTAATATTCAAACAAATTTTATTAACTCCTTGAATGCTTAGCAATTCATTTAGAAGTTATAGTAAAAGCCACTTTAGAACTACATACTACACTTGTGTTTATAAGCATAGAAACTAAATTTATATTCATAAAATACAAGTATTTTCTACCGGAAATATATCTACATTTGAATATGAATGACAAAGAAAATGTCTTCATTTTATAATCAACCAGAAGTTATCTCATCAAAATGGGTCAACGAAGAGAAGTGAGAACAAATGTTTATACTTTCATTTAAGCAACCTTTCATAGCGTAACAAGTGGAAATTTATTTGTTTTAGTAACTTGGCAAAAGATATTTTCAACGTATTTTTCACTCAGTTATAATTTTTTGGCTATTTTTATTTTAAATTTTGTTTTTGTACTGTTTGCCTACAAGATCTTTTTTTCCTATTTTTTCTAACTGCTTTTGACTTTCTTTCAACTTCTTTTTCTTGACTTCTCATTTCTGTTGTATTTCACTTGTACTTTACACCAGTGCATTTTTGTTTCTTTTTTACCCAATTTATTTGTTCTTTATCTGCTGTATTTGGGTTATTTGACACTGCCATGTTTTTGAGTGCTTTTAATGCAACGTATTTTTTCGGCTGTAATATTTTTCTTTTATCTTTAACATTTTCCAACGAAGATTCTCATTTATAGCGCTACTACCACTTTAATATTCCCGCCTACTTTTTTTCTACACTTGTTTCTAAAACTGATACTAATTCGAGGAAAGCTGTAAGGTTAACTATCCTACGAGGAATTTATTTCGTTAACTGGCAAAAAATAAAGGTTTCAGAAACATTTAAAATACTATAAAAAAAACACTAGAAACGATTGTACTTTGTATAAGCGTTAGACCTGTGAATAACTAATTCTGCAGACAGATTAATTTAAAAGGCGAATATTTGAATCAAAAATAAGTTTCAATATATATTTGTATTGAAAATATTTTACAAAAATGTAGTGGATTTTTTAGGTGAAATCTTGTTATGTTGAACTCAAGTTTGGTGAAAGAATAAATTTTGTTAATGAGTTCTGATTTGAAAGGATGTTTGTTAGAATCTGTTATTGAATATTCCGTAAATTAATTGCAAGAGAAAAATTTACATTTAAGAATTTACTGTTCATGTAAGTAGTAAATGTTTGCAAAGTTGAATGCAATTTTGTTATCAAAGAAGTTATCTACCGTTAATTGTTTTGCGTTATACACTGTTCTCGAATGTTGAGAAATAAAGTTGATTTGTTAGCAGGAATTTATTTAACTTCTGTGTAAGGAATTTGGTAAGTGAATGGCAATACAGTTCACTGGTAAGTTTTGATGAGTGAGTGTGAATATCATTAATTTTGTATAATGTTCGTATGAACGAAAAACTTAAGATTGTGTGACGAAGTTTAGTTGCAATTCGTTTGATGTCAGATACTTATTGGTGAGTGTGAATGAGTTTATGTTTCTATTTGCTTCGGGTGGCTCACAGAGACTTGGTACGAACTTGGATTTCAGTCATGAGCCATAAAAATTAGTTAAGCGTGGGTGAATAGTCACGTCTACTTGTATATTTATTAACCAATGAGAGCTCGAGATATTTTTTGTACGTGTATGAAGTTGAAAGTGTTCTGTGATCCACTGTTTGCACAGATTTGACCAAAGTATTTTTAGGTATTGGGTAATGTGGATTTGGGTTCTACAAACCTGTCCATTCTTTGAAAAAGTATATTTCATTGATCATCATTATTATTATTGTGCTTTCTCACTACTGCTAAAATCATGAGACCATGACATGACTCGATTTTTTTCTCTAGCAATAACTAGAGTACGTAAGGCGAATTAATGAAGAAACACTGGTATATCTTCATTATCTTTAGGCCAATCATATTGCTATTCCCACTTTCAATGCAACATTCATCTATTGTTCTAATTTAATCCCACATAATTCTCTATGTCCAATTCATCTTTACATCAGAACAAATAAGTTCGTTCATCTGACCAGAAATAGATGAAACTCACAGCAGCAATGAATTGTAGCCTACTCTTCTCAAAGCAAGTTCTTATTCTGTCTCAAAGTTCTTGCAAGAAGAATTAACGTTACAACACAAGAAATAGATTAAAAACACAATAGAAAGTAATGGACGCCTGCTCGATATCAAGCAAGTTTCTGTTCTTGTCAAAGTACAAATTTATCTCTTGTTCCCTTCACGTATTTTCCTTATAAACATCATATTTTTATTATAAAAAAGCAAACAATCACCCCCTCCGTTCTAAGAAAGTTATATATATATATATATATATATATATTCATGGCTAAGTAGCGAAAGAAATTTTGAACTTTATCCTCAATTACTTTATTCATAAATCAATTAACAGATGTATTTGAATTACTGATTTATTATTGGTGAACTCTATTGTGCACCATTACATATAGCACATAACAAACATTACAATGAATATTAGTAGCCTACGACGAAGACTTAGCGAAATAGGTGAGAAAGTTTACCAACGACACAGGTTAACATTAAACTATAGAATTTATAAGATTAACCATACACATTTCATCTGGCAACACGCTTAGATGCTAAAGAAAGGTAAGTCAAGAGCGCAAATGTTACTTCTATTTAATGTTTAGGGATTCATTTTATTGCACAATACTTCTATGTTAATGCTAGTGAAAATTATCACAAGTGATTGCTGTCTATGGCTGAAAGGAGGAATGTAACAGTCGTAATACACTGTCATTGGCTAAACGAACAACTTCAGTTGGAATAACCATGAGGCTAACCAACGCCATCAGGCGTTTTTGTCTTTTTTGGGTGTGTTTTGTTTTGGGGGTCATAATGCAGAATGACACAACTAGAAGAGAAATAAACAAAGCAAGAGTATTTTTACTGCTATTTTATTATGCTTTTCCGAACTACGGCACCTGTAGCTCCAATACTGCTATCTACATTATGACAAGCCCACAAACGAATTCTTCCAACACGCAATGATTGGTACTTGAATTACATATACACATGTGCACATTTCATTGAAAACGACAGACAAGGTGCTTTTATTTAGTTTTTATACAATTTCTCATGCGATCTAATATTTCTTTTCTTTACGGATGATAAATTATATAAAAACTGTATAAATGTTCTTTATCCGAGCGCATTCAGCTATACTTTAGCCATTTTAACATTATAAAAAAATGCATAACACCAGTTGAGAATAGCCAAAAAATTAGATTAATTATTTATTACAAAAAAATTAAAGCGTCTAACCTTATAGTTAAAAATAATAATTCACCTCCTAGAACAAAATTAAATAGGGCAAATATTATTTACGAATTTAAATGCCCATTAAGGAATTGTATTCCTGATCAATAAAAATTCGTAAATAATTATATGGGCTACACTAGAACATATTTGACACGCAGACTCACTCTACACCTTTCTGGCCATAGCTCAATTAGATCTCATTTAAATATTCATGAAGACCTACCGGACACTATTCGTAACATACTTGTTGACAACACTAATATAATAGCATCATCTACATGCAAAAAAAGGCTAAAAATAATGGAAGCCTTATTAATAAAAACAAAAAACCCAACACTTAATAATATTAACTTTGAACATGGACATAATATCTTGACCGAATTTTGAAAAATGAAAACATTTTATGAAACATACAAATTATTTCTTATTTTAACAGTTAAAATATAATCCTTTAAAATGGTTAAATGTATAGCCGAAAGTGCTCGGATAAAAAGAACATTCGGACAGTTTTTATATAATTTATGATCCGAAAAGAAAAGAAATATTAGATTGCATGAGAAATTGTATAAAAAAACTAAATAAAAGCACCTTATCTGTCGTTTTCAATGAAATGTGCATGAAAGAAGCATTGCTGCCTAAATACACACACACACACATATATATATATATATATATATATATATATATATATATATATATGAACCATCGGAAATAAAGTTTTAAGTTTTTAAATCCCTTATTTTCCGTCATTATCTCCTTTGGTTCTAAATACAAAACAATATAAGTGATAACTTCAACTCAACATTCTAAACATACATAGGCGTTTTTTAAGGTAATTGTCATTCAGATCCTTTAACAAAGTTCTGTAATGACCAATAAATGATATACGCCATTTTTAAGTGCATTAAAGTGAATCCCATTAAAATAGTCTTTTTCCCCGAGTTCGTTCGCTCAGTAATGCAAATGGCGTGTCTCTCATATCACATATATCAGGTACGAAAATATTTGATGGATTGATTTATTTTTGCGGGTTCTTAACATTTTGCAGGTTATTTAAATCCAGAAAATATTTCCAGATTGTATGAATTTTGAGGAGACAATGATTTACTGATACAAGTCATACTAATTAACGCATAACTAAGGGGAGAAGTGGATTCATACTTTTCCCAATGGTTCTCCGATTTCCAATTCCTAGCCGTTGTCCATTACGACGAAAATATTTGAAACCATCTTCTTTGGCCGTATGTTTACATTATAAACCTACGTGGTAATTATCAGTCAGATCCCTTAACAAAGTTCTGTAAAGACCAATAAATGATATACGCCATTTTTAAGTGCATTAAAGTGAATCCCATGAAAATAGTCTTTTTACCTGAGTTCGTTCGTTCAGTAATGCAAATGGCGAGTCTCTTATATCACATATATCAGGTAATTTATACCGACAACATTAACCATTTTCTCTTGGTTGATATTTGAAGTTCGCATTTAGCTCGAAAATACATTTACTCAAGAAAGTTAAAATGCTTGGTGATATGTAGACACGAAATAAACTGAAAATATAAACAGCTTGGAAATATAAAATGAAAGTTGTCTATATTTCCGAGAAGAGGTATCGTAACTATTTATATTTTCGGACTGTTGTCCTCATCTTTATTGTTTCGGGCGTTGTTCGCTCCGGCTTTCTTCAGGTGATATACGTTGGAATTTCGAATCGAACCCTTTATTTAGTCCACGGTGATAGATTGTTCTAGTGCCATGTCCTTTCTGGATATGGCAGTTTCTGTTAATTCCCTTTAGTATCTCAACTCTCCAAGTTTTTTGGTTCATTTCTGTTGTAGCCAGGTATTGAACTCACAACTCTTTGGGTCAAGTCAGTGGATTACTTCAACCAACGCTTTTATCCACTGAGCCATGTGTCCTTGGGGACACGTGTCCTTCAGTGAATTAATTTCTTGGAATTATAAACCTAATGTCTCTGTTCTAATTTTTTACCAGAGCTCATATTACAATATTTTTTTTTATTGTCGTTTTTCTCTACTGGATAAAAGTGTTGGTTGAAGCAATCCAGTGACTTGACCCAAAGAGTTGTGAGTTCAATACCTGTCCACAACAGAGGTGAACAAAAAAAACTTGAAGATTTGGTTATTAAAATAAAATAAAATGAAACCGAAATATCTAGAAAAGGTATGACACGTGGAACTAGAACAATCTACCCTGATGAACTAAATTAGAGGGTTCGATTCGAGACTCCGACGTATAACCCCTGAAGAAGGCAGGGGCGTACAACGATCGAAACATCAGGAATATGATAATAAAGATGACAATACACCGAAAAATGTAAATAATGTAAAACATTAAAATTAAAGAACGAAATACAACTCGCTAGCATCTTCAGCATATATTTTTTTAATGTCCTTACAGATTTATTCCCTCTATTATCTATGAATTTAAATTATTAAATTATTTAATTCTTAGAAGAGACAGTGGATTGCTTTCTCGTCACCTTCTTCACGGTTTGGAATGCATAATTGTCCTTCTCTAAAGCTGGCTGCTACCCAACGCTGGAAGGTGAAAGAAAATATTCCTGCCTTTCCCGAATGCTAGCGCTAAGAATACGAAACAGACGAGGACGAAACGAACCTGGCTCGGCGAGTTTACTTTTCGTATCGATAACCCACACGCTATTAGCGCGACACTGAACACAACAGCATTATTGCTTCTCTTTATTATTAGTTGTGAAGGACGAGTTATTCTATTTACACTGATGATACTTTTGCTTATCCATTAAACAACTGTTGGTAATCTTGCATGGATGTGTATCTCAAGAGTAAGCATAAGAATCTGTATATTCGGCCATTGATTGAAAAGGTCAACCGGTGTCATCATGAGAAATCAGGAAAACGAGCGTCACAAACTTTTCATGGTGTTGCTGATTTTATCAAGTGCTGACATCAGCACCTTCAAAATTTGATTTAGCACTTACAGCTTATGGCGTTAACTAATGCCACTTACCAGAGATAATACCTTTACCAAATTATATAAATCATTGCCTGAATAAGAGTGCTTAATAATTCTCAACCTCATAACAGGAAAAGCAAACGGTGAAGTCCCTGATGTCACATACATTAACTGTATTATGACAGCTGGTACACACGAGAATTTCACATGCGCGTGCTAGCAATTCGCTCTTAGGCCTTTACTTCTAATAAGTCACAACTTGTGCCACTCGAGAAGTGTATAACAATACTTTAGCTGGGAGATGCAAACAAGTCATGTCTGATTGTTTAACGTTATTTCTCTGACGTCTTTACACTGCAAGACAGATCTTCCATTTTTGGCTTAGAAAGAAAACAATGCCCTTTATCTCTGTTAGCTTTTTACTCAATTATCATTTCTAAACATAAGTTTCTTTATCAATATGAACACTTTGCTTAAGTCCACATTTCCCTGTCCCGGGCTAGATCAAACATAAACATTACATGATTAGTAACAATCTTCCAGATTCTGAAAAACCTATCGATATACAACCATAACTATGCTCAGGCGAGAATATGATCTTTGCTTAGTTATGTAAATAACTTTTAGAAGTTAATCAGTTGATCATGAATACAGTGTAACCCGGATATAAGAGAGTTGTCGGGACCGGAGAAGGGGTCTCTTATATCCGGGTTTCTCTTATATCCGGGTTTGGTCTATTATACAATAACCCGGATATAAGAGAGTTGTCGGGGCCGGATACGAAGTCTCTTATATCCGGGTTTGGTCTATTTTATATACATTAACACAGGCTCTAATTTGGGACCAGAGCGAATCTCTTATATCCGGGTTTCTCTTATATCCGGGTTACACTGTATATACATTAAGACGGGCTCTAATTTTGGACCAGAGGAAAATTCTCTTATATCCGGGTTACACTGTACTGATACTAAAGACTCGATCATCACTTTCAATTTTGTTTCATCTGCTCTATTTTTTTGCTATATTTTTTTAAATGTCAATGCATTATGATAATTCACCTCCATTATTGATGGGTTGGTTCATGTTCAACCCTTTTGCAGGTTATTTAAAACCCCAAAATATTTTTAGACTGTAAGAATTTTTTAGGTAAAAAATGGTTTAGTGATACAAATCTTACTAATTAACCCATAGCTGGGAAGAGAAGAGGTGGATTCATACCTTTCCAAAGGGTATTTGCGCGTAAGTGGATATAGCAAACCTGACTGGAATTGGAACTCGGCTCTCCGATTAACATTTCCGAGCCATTATCCATTACATCACCCGCACATCCAAGCTTAAAGCATTTGGTATTCCCAAGCGGTCATCAAGGCACGACGATGCTTAATTTCGGTGATCGTACTGGAAAGGATCTTTTAACGGGATATGGCCGTAATCCTTTTCCTTAATGAAGGGAATGTATATTCAGGTGATTTAATCCTTTTAAAAATATTTTTGATCAGACATTGGCTCTGAAGTCGTAATCATATTTTCACATGTGACGAATAACAAATTATTCTGATGATACCACGGTTGATGAGTACACCTTCAAAAGTCTAAATGACCAGAGCAGCTGATCTCTACTCTTTCATAGCGCTCACAACAATGGGGGAGGGAGAATTGGCTTGAATCATTCAATATCCCCCAAACCAAGTTAGTAGCGTTTTATAATCACCGTGCAGGCCCTAAATTTTCTACAGTCCTGATCAACGATGCTACTTACCTTGGTCGTCTATTGGATCTTGTTCCAGATCTCAAATGGAACTCGTATATACAATGCATCGCTAAAGATACAGGAAAAGTGGTCAGTTCCTTGTACCGCTCCGGAAAGTACATGACACCTACTGTCCTCTATCTTTACAAGGTGACAGACCAAAAGAAAACATGTCTATCGCTGCCGCATCAGAACTGGAACTGTCCAGTCTATACTATCCAGCCTTGACAGAATTCAAGTGTTTACTCGGCCTTGTTGGTTAATTATTTTTCACCCTACAACTCTTTTCACACAGACGAAACATTACTAACCTCTCACAACTCTATAACTATGTCCATAGATAATGTTCAGAGGGCTTACATCCACCAGTTCAGACCTTCACAGCTAGAACTCACCCTCATTTCCTTTGTGTTCTATCGATAAGGAAGTTCTACTCAGACAACTTCTTGCCCAGAACTGTTAATCGGTACAATGCAAATATGGACAGTCATACTCAAGTGTGAAGAAAAGAAAGCGTACATAAGGTGCAGAATAGTTTAGGAAGCTTTCTTCAGTGTCAGATCCTAAAATTGCTTCTGTTCATCAACAAATTTTGCCCGATCGTCAAACGTAACTCAAAAAAACAGAAATGATCAGAAACGTTATCGAGTAGATATTTTGCAGTTACTATTTTGGAACGACGTCTTACTTTTAATGAAACATGATTGCACCAAATCCAGAAAACAAACAACAATCCAGGCAGTGGCGACACACGAGTGTTGCATGCTCCCTCTCTTCTGCGGAGTCTCTTTTGGTTGATGGTCTTGATTCACTCATATGTTGTTTTCTTCTTTTTCTTCTTACCGCCGTCTTCTATCGGCCGGGTGATCGCTAATTGTTCTTTTAGTTCGGAGGTAAAATGAGAACAAAATGGATTTTGACTAACTATTTTATTAAACACGTCGGAGTGTATATTTCTAACTAGACAGTGGCTATCACCCCGACTGGAGAGCAAGTTCCCCTAGACACGAAATAATCGCGTCTCATCTCTTTGACGTGTAAACTTAATTCCTCGAAAACTATTCTATCTCTCCTTCCCACGAGAGTTTAACCAATCAAAAAGGACTTCCTTTGTTTTGTCTGCCAGCTGACATCAAGGTCAGCCTCAGAAGGTCTGAGCCAAATACACTGCCACTAAAACATAATAGTTTGAAACTATTATTTAGCATTCCTTACCTAACCATCAAAAAACTCATTTATGAATTTTATTTCAACTATTTACTCTAAATTCCTGAAAAAGAATTAACATAAACAACGAAAATCTGACCAGTTTTTCACGCTTCACAAACAAATTTTTAAACAAAAAACCGGACAATCCTACGTCTTTTCTTGATCACTCGCTTCCGTGACCCAGGGTCAACGCCTCAGACGCAAATCTGGATATAAATCATTCAAACAATGAACTATGACCTCTTCAATATCTTCTCCACCCAAGCAGGTACTACCTCTGCAATTCAATATTCATGGGGAGAACAAAATTCCTTGCCTCTTCACTTGAGACTACACAAAATGTACATATAATTCACTGAAAAACAAATACTAGTTCAAAAAGCACACAATACATTCCAAAATCCGCACGCTGCAGTGTCAAACAGCTCTATAATTGAGCCACGTCCTTGTCACCTAATTTTTACACGTTAAATATACTTTAATTTCTTTATTTCTTTTCCTTGCTTGTACTTCTTTTTCTGTTATCTATCAGAAAATGCCTTTCCCTCATTTCTTCAATCATTACTTCTTATTTTGGTTGGTTGCTTAGATATATGTGTGTGTGTGTGTGTGATTTGTTTTTAGTCCTCAATAGAAAATCCTCTCCGAACTTTTCCACGCTGTGCCGGTTAAAGAAAACTTGAGAATCTATATGCCAACTGTGTTGGACTGTTTTCTTTCTTTTTATGAGCCATGTTCTTTCAGGACGTAGGCGATCATGACTCTCCACCTCCCTCTATCCCTTGCAGCTCGCAACAAGTTCCCTCCCTCTGCTACTTCCCCCCAGACCACGTTTTGTCATCCACTTGCTTAAACCCGTTAGGTATGTCATGCATTGTTTTTACCTCTATTCAGTCCGTGAGTATCAGTTTCTCCAGGCCCTCATTATGTATCCAAGGAACTTCATCTGCCTCTTCCTGATGTTAAGTATAAGCCTCATCCTTGTTTGCATCCTCTCTAAGACCTCATCGTTGCTTACACGCTCGATCTATGTTATCCATAGCATCCTTCTGTAAAACCACATCTCTCGCCTCGAGTCTCTTCATCTTTGAGGAAATCGTCCAGCATTCGCTGCCGTAAAGAAGGACAGATGTCACGTCACAGCTCAGTATTTTTTTATTTGTTACCAAAGAAATCCTCCTGTCTCGCAATACTCTGTCCAGCTTTTGGAATGTGTCCTTGGCCATCCCAATACGTCAGTGTCCTTGGCCATCCCAATACGCCTACCAATACGTCAGTGTCCTTGGCCATCCCAATACGCCTACCAATACGTCAGTGTCCTTGGCCATCCCAATACGCCTACCAATACACCAGTGTCGCACTTACCGTCCTCTGTCAAAACGCTTCTCATATATTTAAGCTTCCGTGTCTGCTTGATTCTAGTGTTCCCGACCTGAAAATCGTATTTCAGGCTCATCCTTTTACTGATGACCATGCATTCTCTTTTGTTGTAGTTTATGCGTAGTTCCTTCTTCTCACTCTCCGTCGCTACCTTCTATAGGAGATTTTGTCATTTCTTTTCCGTATCTGCTACTAGTGCAGTGTCATCTGCGTTGAACTGCGAAGTGAATATATGAAACAGTGCATGTTTCATGGCTTTAGTTTAGTCTCGTCTTGGTCAGGCTGAGAAATATTTTTTGTGAATTATTACAAGTGTCATATTTTGAAAATTTATTAGAATATTATACTCCACAAAGTGAGTGAAAATGTGTGATATAATGGAAGGGGTTTTCATATCAGTCAACTTTCAGCCAATGGCTATAATGCTGTATGCTTTATCCAAATTATCTGAGTGAACGTGTTGAAAATAGACTTGAAGCCGGTTCGTTTATATCAGATACATAAAAAGAATCAGGCTATGTAAAGTATTGACTTGTGCACGATCAAAGATTTACACGATTGAAAAATCAAAACATAAAGCAATTCTATTCAGATGTATATGCGTTCTTACAGTTTCTGTTCTTGAGAGATTTTCAGTTGCTCAACTTGCAAGTTTTGTCACATTCTATATATAATGCTCATTTTTCTTATGTTTCAAATATATGCACAAGAATATGTGAATTTCTATGTACATGTAATTGTGTTTACCTTTTTATACAGCCTGTTCGTCGTCTTACCGACTCCCTACTCTCCGCTAATTTCTACATTCTGTGTTTACTCATTTTTATTCAAATGAAATCTTCAAAGTTGCAGAAAATTCTAGTAATTTTTCAATTTGCGTATATTGTCAATTTTGAAACGATTAGGAAATTTGTTTGATCAGACACAAGGAATGACAATATTTGACGCCTCTATAGCACAGTTGATTTCATAAGGTGTTCGTTAGAGCAACATTATGATTATCTTAGCAACAGAGAAAAGATGGCTGTGAGCATATTTAATCAACGTATAAAAAGAAAGGATTTGCCAAAAGAGGAATACAAAAGAAAAGTAAAGATTCCGATGAAAGTAATGGATAGATAATCCGAGTGCACATGATGGCGGAAAAAAGAAGAGATAAAGACATGATGAGAATGAACAAGAGAAAATGAAAGACAGAATGGTAAGTGGTGGAATGAAAAGACCGACGGCAAAAAGTGAAATAGAAATTGCGATCCATCGCAATAGAAGGGTTAAAAAGCTTGTGAAAGAAAAACATAAAATGAAATCATAGCAAAAACCAAATGAGAAATTAATATATTCGGATCAAATTAAAAGAATGGGACAAGAACAAAAGCGAGCATCGGAGTGAATAGATAAATAAAAATATTAAACAACAAAATGATGACGATTTTCAAATAGATAAAAGAGAGGAAAATGCGAAAAGATAAAGAAATAGACTTGGAAAGACAAGGCTATAGAATTTAAGATATATACCAAACTAGCCGTATAACCAGTCTTCGACCGTGTGTTTCATTACTGGGAATTTTTACCGTTCAGTTGGAGCAGGTTAAGTTTAAAGTCAGCGCATCCGAAAATCAATATTAGTAACAACATTTGGGTGCAACTGAGGCACATCCCCAAATAGGGGGTTAACAATTGAAGGGAGGCTGAAAAGGGCCGTTTTTGCATTCTCAATCTTGCAAGGAAGGAACCTCTTCCATGAACCGTTACGGCGGAAGGAGAAAATTGTTGGGGGAGAATGTTTCTTCAGGATGTAGGTGCATTTTCTATTGATATTCAATGTGCTGGAAATTATGCCATTTCAAGGGGGAGGTGATGCGGTTGAAGGTGGCCTGTGGAAGGAGACATAACACATTTATTAGCATAAGGAAGACGAACTTTTAATTAAAGCATGGCAACTCACTATGCAGCAATCCGTGTAGACTTCACGAATCCTGCAGCACCTCGCTGTAGACGACGTTGCGTGTTTTCGTTCCGGGAGCGTGTATGATCAGGTTTGTGCTGTTGTCAATTCTAAAGCAGCCGACGTAAAGTTGACCGTTCCGCGCTTCTCTTCGGTTTCAGTAGCACGTACAGCAACAATTGAAGAGGCGTTTCTCCTCAGCCGTTGATCATCATTTTCACTCTCGTGCGCAGAAGCGTTCAAGTATGCTCTTCTGGATAGCTACGCTGATCTTCGGACTCAGTGGCTCTAAGTGAAGCATTTCGAGAGATATTTTGATACAGGCGAACTGAACGTTCTGAAGACGATTCGTTATCCCTTATTCGCACGGTGGACCTGGCGGCAGCGGTTTTGCGACCTAGCAAGATCTTCTCTTTGGTGGCATGTCTTAGGCTAGTATGAATTCTCAAATGGAATGCGTGGGCAAATACCAGAAGACAACGCTGAAAAGCTAGAGGAATCACTAAGCTCGAATAACTTGGGGGGGGATAAATGTTGAGTAATAAAAAGCAAGCTTATTACTACGGTGAATGCAATGCAAAAACTGGCAGGACAATAAAAATTTTAAGTTAGGAACGGCTATAAAAAAAAAACCAATAAAAGCAACGCCATAAAACCGTAGTAGTAGGCTTTATGAGAGAGGCTGAATTCTTGGCCAAGAAAAGGGGGATGTGCAAGCAGGGGTGGACGTACAGAAGTAGAAGCTGAATTGCGGAATTAAGCAGCAGCAATGAGCTTAGGACTGCGTAGACAATCAGTATGACACGGCGACATTTGAATGGACGTGTAAAGGGGCTTCGTGCAGCCAATGGACAACTCGAACAGGTGTCGCTATCCGCAGGTCATGCGTATGCGCGTGACACATCGCGTGATACAGCGCCTGTTGCAGAGCTACACGTACACGCGAGGTGTGAATCACGTCCACACAGCATGGGCTAAGATTGGAAGGTTATGTGTGAAAAAGTAATGTATTAGGCGAATGAAACTGCGAGAACATGAACAAACAAAACCTGGTAAATGGATAGATATAGTTGAAGAATGAGTGGGTTTACTCGTATCCAGGCGGAATGGTGCCTAAACGTAGAGGTAACGAGGCACATCACTAATGCCTTGCACATGTAAAACTTATTTTAGGTTCGATACAATTGAGCAGTTGTTTCGCAGGTAAAATGACGAAAATAGGATATCCCTGACAAAAGTCATCTTGCTTCAGGCATCATCCACCCCCACCCTCCAAAAAATGTTATTTTGCATGCCTGTTGACTCGTAGAGCCGGACATTGAACACCCCTGAAAATGCTACATGACCGTATCTTAATTGCCCATCTTTTGCGTTAGATTTCAACTCTCTACGCTGTTTTTTTACGGACATTAAATTTTGCTTTCGATTGTTGCGCAAGGCGTAAAAAAATCAGTTGTTTTTATTTTTCACCTATACGGTTGTAATATTTTCGGCACTGAAGAATTATCTATCAAACATAAGAATTTCATTGAAATTGAATGAAAACTGTGGAAACGCATAAACAACGTCCGATTACATTACATACATACATACATACATTCATGGAATGTTTCCCATATTTTGCAAACGTCTTACAACTGTTGACTGATCGACACTCAATCTTAACACTGATTTAGTAGATTCATCATTCAAAAAAGCTTCTAAAACATTTCTTCCAAATTCTTGTGGTCTACTGCTACTATCCAAGACAAACTAACTTTTCTTGTTGTTTGTAGACCATTCACTAAACGTACTTCTTCCAGACCATAAGATTATTAGTTATGTTATGTTCTCTTCTCTTATCGTATCTCATCTTCACTCATCTCATCTTCACTCATCTTCACTCCACTTCACTTATCTCATCTTCACTCATCTTCACTCCACTTATCTCATCTTCACTTCACTTCACTTCACTTATCTCATCTTCACTTCACTTATCTCATCTTCACTTCACTTATCTCATCTTCACTTCACTTATCTCATCTTCACTTCACTTATCTCATCTTCACTTCACTTATCTCATCTTCACTTCACTTCTCTTGTCTAAACTGAAAAGGAACCATATGCAGTGTTGCACGTCTAACTTGGCCTCCTCGACAGAGGATAAATGAATACTTTGTTATGAAAACACCCCAATGAGTGCGCAGAACCTGAAATTATCTACAACTTTTCCCTTCTTTATAACTAACGATCTCGATTTGCAGGCTTGAAACTCATTCTCGCCAAAGCAATAAGCTTTTCAAGTCTGCGAAGGATCCACCTACTCCCTGTGACCGAAGATGTAATTGTCACATCGTCCATGTACGCTCTGATCGGTGGCTGACGCACTCCTGTCTTCATCATAGGGCCTCGACACTCGACTTCGGCCGATTTGACCAATATATTTATAGCGAGGGTAAATAGGGTAGCTGAGATCGTACATTTTAAAATTGTTATAATAGTCCAGGATTAATAGGCCGATCTTCTTGGGTATATGATATCTCCTTAGCGCTATTTCTAATAATTTGTGTGGAATGGACCGTATGCGTTGGCAAGGTCCACCACCACAATGCGGCGAGGTTACTCTTATTTTCTTTAAATGAATACTGAATGAAGATTACTCAAAACATGTTTCCTAATGTGTATTCAGACTAGTTTTCAAACCAGCAACGCAAGGGAAACATTTGGACTTATCTAAAATATATTTGATTCCTTATTTCTTCGGCTCTACCTCAACTATTTTCTTGTGTATGTGTAAACAAAAGAAAAACTACTCTAATAATGTATACGATAATAGGAAACAGGGAAAAATCATTTTAAAAGCGGATTAGAATTTCAGTGCTTTGAGATGTATTTCTATGTTTCTCTTTCTCTATTATAAGAATTGCCTGTAAATTGAAATGTCATTTATTTTGTAATGCGTATGTCGGACTCCACCTTAGATTTCATCGTGAAGGCCTGAGGGATTTAATATTATCCAAACACGCAGAGACGAGACAACGATATAAAATCGAAAATTTCTGCGGCCGTCGTTAAATAATTTAACTGTTGCGTGTGGAAATCAACGGCTATCGACCATCGTGTCTTAAATATTAGTTTCTGAAGCTATGATGATATGTGTATATCTCTTTGCGCGAGATTTATTATTCAATTTAATGTTTTCACAGTAGAAATGTTATTAACCATCCGATTTTGGTAAATTTTCAGGATATATTTATATTGATATGATAAATAAACTGTGAATTTCATCTCATTATATCTGTTTGAATTGGAAATACTTACAATATCGTATCTGGTGGCGGGAAATTTTATTATGCAGCAAGAGAGTTGTCAATCATATTGTAAATATACATTTATTCATTCCTATAGATGTAGGTAGAAATAGATAGATAGATATGTAGGTAGAAATAGATATGTAGGTAGAAATAGATATCGATTGATATAGAGACAGATCTCTACACCTATCTATCTACCTACCTCTATCTACATATCTATCTATCTATCTACCTACCTACCTCTATCTACATATCTATCTATCTATCTATCTACCTACCTCTATCTACATATCTATCTATCTATCTATCTACCTACCTCTATCTACATATCTATCTATCTATCTATCTACCTACCTCTATCTACATATCTATCTATCTATCTATCTACCTACCTCTATCTACATATCTATCTATCTATCTATCTACCTACCTCTATCTACATATCTATCTATCTACATATCTATCTATCTATCTATCTACCTACCTCTATCTACATATCTATCTATCTATCTATCTACCTACCTCTATCTACATATCTATCTATCTATCTATCTACCTACCTCTATCTACATATCTATCTATCTATCTATCTACCTACCTCTATCTACATATCTATCTATCTATCTATCTACCTACCTCTATCTACATATCTATCTATCTATCTATCTACCTACCTCTATCTACATATCTATCTATCTATCTATCTACCTACCTCTATCTACATATCTATCTATCTATCTATCTACCTACCTCTATCTACATATCTATCTATCTATCTATCTACCTACCTCTATCTACATATCTATCTATCTATCTACCTACCTCTATCTACATATCTATCTACCTACCTCTATCTACATATCTATCTACCTACCTCTATCTACATATCTATCTACCTACCTCTATCTACATATCTATCTACCTACCTCTCTACATATCTATCTATCTATCTATCTACCTACCTCTCTACATATCTATCTATCTATCTATCTATCTACATATCTATCTATCTACATATCTATCTACCTACCTCTATCTACATATCTATCTATCTACCTCTATCTACATATCTATCTATCTATCTACCTACCTCTATCTACATATCTATCTATCTATCTACCTACCTCTATCTACATATCTATCTACCTACCTCTATCTACATATCTATCTACCTACCTCTATCTACATATCTATCTACCTATCTATCTACCTACCTCTATCTACCTATCTATCTACCTACCTCTATCTACCTATCTATCTACCTACCTCTATCTACCTATCTATCTACCTACCTCTATCTACATATCTATCTACCTACCTCTATCTACATATCTATCTACCTACCTCTATCTACATATCTATCTACCTACCTCTATCTACATATCTATCTACCTACCTCTATCTACATATCTATCTATCTATCTATCTATCTACATATCTATCTATCTATCTATCTACCTATCTACATATCTATCTATCTATCTATCTACCTACCTCTATCTACATATCTATCTATCTATCTACCTACCTCTATCTACATATCTATCTATCTATCTATCTACCTACCTCTATCTACATATCTATCTATCTATCTATCTACCTACCTCTATCTACATATCTATCTATCTATCTATCTACCTACCTCTATCTACATATCTATCTATCTATCTATCTACCTACCTCTATCTACATATCTATCTATCTATCTATCTACCTACCTCTATCTACATATCTATCTATCTATCTATCTACCTACCTCTATCTACATATCTATCTATCTATCTACCTACCTCTATCTACATATCTATCTATCTATCTACCTACCTCTATCTACATATCTATCTATCTATCTACCTACCTCTATCTACATATCTATCTATCTATCTATCTACCTACCTCTATCTACATATCTATCTATCTATCTATCTATCTACCTACCTCTATCTACATATCTATCTATCTACCTACCTCTATCTACATATCTATCTATCTACCTCTATCTACATATCTATCTATCTACCTCTATCTACATATCTATCTATCTACCTCTATCTACATATCTATCTATCTATCTACCTACCTCTATCTACATATCTATCTACCTACCTCTATCTACATATCTATCTATCTACCTCTATCTACATATCTATCTATCTACCTATCTACCTACCTCTATCTACATATCTATCTATCTATCTATCTACCTACCTCTATCTACATATCTATCTATCTATCTATCTACCTACCTCTATCTACATATCTATCTATCTATCTACCTCTATCTACCTATCTATCTATCTATCTACCTCTATCTACCTATCTACCTACCTACCTACCTCTATCTACATATCTACCTACCTACCTACCTACCTCTTATCTACATATCTACCTACCTACCTACCTACCTCTTATCTACATATCTACCTACCTACCTACCTCTATCTACATATCTACCTACCTACCTACCTACCTCTATCTACATATCTATCTACCTACCTACCTACCTACCTCTATCTACATATCTATCTATCTACCTACCTACCTACCTCTATCTACATATCTATCTACCTACCTACCTACCTCTATCTACATATCTACCTACCTACCTCTATCTACATATCTACCTACCTACCTCTATCTACATATCTACCTACCTACCTCTATCTACATATCTATCTATCTATCTACCTACCTCTATCTACATATCTATCTATCTATCTACCTACCTCTATCTACATATCTACCTACCTCTATTTACATATCTATCTATCTATCTACCTACCTACCTCTATCTACATATCTATCTATCTATCTATCTCTACCTACATATCTATCTATCTCTCTCTCTCTACCTACATATCTATCTATCTATCTACCTACATATCTATCTATCTATCTACCTACATATCTATCTATCTATCTACCTACATATCTATCTATCTATCTACCTACATATCTATCTATCTATCTACCTACATATCTATCTATCTATCTACCTACATATCTATCTATCTATCTACCTACATATCTATCTATCTATCTACCTACATATCTATCTATCTATCTCTCTCTACCTACATATCTATCTATCTATCTCTCTCTACCTACATATCTATCTATCTATCTATCTCTACCTACATATCTATCTATCTATCTATCTCTACCTACATTATCTATCTATCTATCTCTACCTACATTATCTATCTATCTATCTACATATCTATCTATCTATCTATCTCTACCTACATATCTATCTATCTATCTATCTCTACCTACATATCTATCTATCTATCTATCTCTACCTACATATCTATCTATCTATCTATCTCTACCTACATATCTATCTATCTATCTATCTCTACCTACATATCTATCTATCTATCTATCTCTACCTACATATCTATCTATCTATCTATCTCTACCTACATATCTATCTATCTATCTATCTCTACCTACATATCTATCTATCTATCTATCTCTACCTACATATCTATCTATCTATCTATCTCTACCTACATATCTATCTATCTATCTATCTCTACCTATCTATCTATCTATCTATCTCTACCTATCTATCTATCTATCTCTACCTATCTATCTATCTATCTCTACCTACATATCTATCTATCTCTACCTACATATCTATCTATCTCTACCTACATATCTATCTATCTCTACCTACATATCTATCTATCTCTACCTACATATCTATCTATCTCTACCTACATATCTATCTATCTCTACCTACATATCTATCTATCTCTACCTACATATCTATCTATCTCTACCTACATATCTATCTATCTCTACCTACATATCTATCTATCTCTACCTACATATCTATCTATCTCTACCTACATATCTATCTATCTCTACCTACATATCTATCTATCTCTACCTACATATCTATCTATCTCTACCTACATATCTATCTATCTCTACCTACATATCTATCTATCTCTACCTACATATCTATCTATCTCTACCTACATATCTATCTATCTCTACCTACATATCTATCTATCTCTACCTACATATCTATCTATCTCTACCTACATATCTATCTATCTCTACCTACATATCTATCTATCTATCTCTACCTACATATCTATCTATCTATCTCTACCTACATATCTATCTATCTCTACCTACATATCTATCTATCTCTACCTACATATCTATCTATCTCTACCTACATATCTATCTATCTCTACCTACATATCTATCTATCTCTACCTACATATCTATCTATCTCTACCTACATATCTATCTATCTCTACCTACATATCTATCTATCTCTACCTACATATCTATCTATCTCTACCTACATATCTATCTATCTATCTATTTCTACCTACATATCTATCTATCTATCTCTACCTACATATCTATCTATCTATCTCTACCTACATATCTATCTATCTATCTATTTCTACCTACATATCTATCTATCTATCTCTACCTACATATCTATCTATCTATCTATCTATTTCTACCTACATATCTATCTATCTATCTATCTATCTCTACCTACATATCTATCTATCTATCTATCTATTTCTACCTACATATCTATCTATCTATCTATCTATTTCTACCTACATATCTATCTATCTATCTATCTATTTCTACCTACATATCTATCTATCTATCTATTTCTACCTACATATCTATCTATCTATCTATCTATTTCTACCTACATATCTATCTATCTATCTATCTATTTCTACCTACATATCTATCTATCTATCTATCTATTTCTACCTACATATCTATCTATCTATCTATCTATCTATTTCTACCTACATATCTATCTATCTATCTATCTATCTATTTCTACCTACATATCTATCTATCTATTTCTACCTACATATCTTTAGTGGATTAAATCGGCCCTTAGACAATTTACGTCTTCGTTCTGCACGCACATATTGGCGAATTGTCTGACTTTGGCATTGCTAGTCATTCTTACGTTTTCAAAAGTTTTATTTTTCAGTGAGTGTCACACTGCAATTATCTTTTTTAGCTTCAATCGTAGGGATGAATGTGAAGAAAATCAGTTTGTTCCGGCTTTGGAAATCTTCGTTAGTAAATTTTCAAAAAGGTAAGTTTTAGTTTTTAATTACTATTTCAATGCATTTTTAATTTTTGTTTTGTATTTATTGATTTATAGAGTTATAATTTCTTTTTTAGTTTCAGTTAATTGAAACTAAAAAAAATAATAATTAACAGAAATAAGAATGAACTAGAGAGACGACCCATTGACAGCGCATCAACATTACAAATTTTCGAAAAGTACGTTTTATTTTATATTTTTTAATTCCTATACCAATAAATGTTTCAAATTTTTGTATTTATTATTTTTAGTGAGTCATAATTCAACTTCAATTAATTATTTAATTTTTTGTTTCAACAATTAAGAAAAAGTATAAATAACCCAGAGACGTTACCAACCTCATTTTAAAAAATAGGTTCTATATTTTTATTCCTATTTCAGTAAAAATATTTTTAATTTTTGTTTTTATTGGTCTTTAGTTAGTCACACTTCAATTATTTTAATTCACAATTATTTCTTTTAGTTTCAGTTAAGAATATTTGAAGTTTTGTATTTTTGTATTTAAAAATTCATTTTTGTTTTTAGTTTCAATCAAGAATGCATCACCTAGAAATGAAAACCAATGCTAATTGTTCTTATTTATTCAAGTATTGTTACTTCTTAATATCCCCCTCCCTTAAATCTATTTTAGTACACAATAATTTACTTATTTAAAACAGGGTGTCCATAAAGTTCGTGTGCACTTTAAAAAATTTATAACTTTATTTGTATTTGCGATAGAAATAATTTGTAAAAAGGATTAGAAAGAAGTAAATCTATATTTTTTAAGGTTTTATTGAAATTTTATTCAAGTTTCCACATGTCCTCCATCATTAGCAATACAAAGGGTAATACGATTTTGCAATTCACGGAAAACATTTGCCAACTGATTTACAGTAATGTCTGAAATCGCATTAGTTATTTTAGCTAAACTTAAAACTAGGTACATTAAGCTTTATAACATTTTTTACAGATTATTTCTATCGCAAATACAAATAAAGTTATAAATTTTTTAATGTGCACACGAACCTTATGGACACCCTGTAATTATGTTTATTTTTATTTTGTAATTTTTAGATGAGCAAAACTGGAAAGTGTTTGGACCAGTACAGCGTAATTGAAAGTGGCCGGCCAATTCTGTGCGGCCATATTTTGAAACAATTCTCTGTACGGAAGATAACAGAGAATGCTAAAAATAGCATTCATCCGGTTAAATTGTCTGAAGTTGTAAAACTTTATAGCCTATACGGAGATGGATATGTTGGAAACCGTTTTGAAAACTTACACCAGGAATTTCCACGGACACACCCACACCAGGAACCTCCACGGATTCATCCACACAAGGAATTTCTACGGACACACCCACACCGTGGAATTTCTGGGACCAATGAAACAATTCTGCAGTTAAAAACCTCACTTCAGGAACCTGCAGTTATCGTGGAAATGCTACTACTGAGAATCATAGGGAAGATGCTATCCGGGCCTTGGATGAGTACCTTCTACACACATTTGTGTGTTGTCAAACTAAGGATAAGACTGATAGAAGCCTCAACTGTGGTAAAGGATTTTTGATACTGCCTCCTTAAAACCTCAACAATGCCTTCTAAAAAAAAAACAAATTTGAAAAAGAAAGGATCCAATTAACACCATGCAAACTGTAAAGGGTGTCATTTCAAATCTGCAGGTACAAATCCATAGCTCCATGCGCATTTTGTTCACAAAGGATTTCTTTTAGTCTGTCAAAGATATTGAAAATTTGCTGATCTCCCACCACATAAGTCAGCGTTTTTTAAGAATGGTAGCTGACTTTTTAGAAGGCACTGTTGAGGTTTTAAGGAGGCAGTATCAAAATTCCTTTACCACAGTTGAGGCTTCTATCAGTCTTAGCCTTAGTTTGACAACACACCGTGCTAACTGAATATATCATCGGTGAATACTGCGAAAAAAAGAAGCATTCTCCTAATATAGCATAAATAACCTTATAAAGGCAAGCCGCATTAATGTCGAGGAACTCATTGATGATATGGAAGGTGATCAATTTGGAACCTACTTAAAGTTGGCACAACAATATAGTAGGGAAATAATTACCCAACGAAAGTCAAAATAAGATGTTTTAGAAGCAGAAATTATTCGGAGAAAAAAGCTTGAGAGTAGAAAAATAAAAAGATCTAACCCCTAGAAAAGATTAAAGAAACGACAAAGCAACACAATTTCTGCTATCATGGCAGAATTCTCGCAGTCAGCAGCACATTGTGTAAAAGATAAAGTCTGGAAGACTTTATTTAAGCAAAGATTTCTGGGTAGCAATAAAAGCTGCTGCAACAAATGATTAAAACGAAATAGTAGAAAAATCACTACAGTTAGTGATAGTTTATAGAAGGTCAAGGAATTAGTATAAACGTTTAACATTAAATAATAATTGTATTAATCAAATATGTTTGAGCAGACTATCCTTTGGATTTTATATAAATAAATGGTTATGTTATGCTTAGTTGGTTTCCATAATATATAACCTGATATCTACAAAGCAATTACCAATATTTTTTTTAATCAGGATAGATATTTACGCTATTGACATTGTTCAAACTGTTGTTCTCAGCTTAATTTTCATATTCACAACGTTTCGGCCGTTGTACACTCAGGTTCACTTCAGGTGATATACATGGCCCAGTGGATAAAAACGTTGGTTAAAGTAATCCAAAAGTGACTTAACTCTAAGAGTTGTGAGTTCAAATCCTGCTCACGGCAGAGGTGGACAAAAAGAAACTTGGAGATTTGAGTTACAAAAGGGAAATAACTGAAACTGAGATTTACAAAAAAGGCACGTGGATGTAGAACAATCTACCCCTGTGGACTAAATATAGGGTTCTGTTCGAAATTTCAACGTATATGACCTGAAGAAGGCCGGGTCATACAACGACCGAAACGTCGTGAATATGACAAAAAATAAGGACAACAGTCCAAACAATGTAAATAGTGTAAGTAGTTACAATACCCCATCTCAGACATACAGACAGATGTTGAATGATAGATATTCTATGTTGAAAGTTACATGTAAATGTATTCTGAGAGTGTGGCAAATATCGGGTTATTAATACCAATTTTATTGTGAAAATATTGATTTACATTATAAAATGTAACATACTGTATTTGCATAATATATCTTCAGCTACTTTAGCGTACCTATGGTAAGGGTTCTTTTCACATACCAATGTTCTGTTTTTCAACTGCAAAGAAAATCTGTGCCTGTTTCGCTAATAATATACTTGCAGCGAAAATCAAAATTGTTCGCTCATGTTTTAATTCAGACTGTGGAATTCTTTTTTTACTCACTAATCGGTTGCACCAAATTATGTACAAAATTATATCAGGATATTAATTCTTATTCTAATATGTCTATGTACGTTTCTTCCATAGACTTTGAAAGTAAGGTGAACCCTTTTTCTAGTTATACTTCAACTCGTGCACAATACTGAGTAAAGTGAAGCATTGTATTGTGATTGTTTCTAACACAAAACCATTTGGTGAACAGCGCATAGAAGATTATTATACTGCACTGTTTTTTTTTAAATACACAACCTATTTTGAATTTGTAAGAAGAAAATGCTTTCTCTCTTTACCATCAATTTATTATCATTTCTCTTTGTTATCATAACTGAGTATAAAATCCGATAACCATATAATTCTGTTTCCAACAATCCCCCAGCAATAATCACACAATTTACAATATGTAAAAATGGCATCTGTTCCGAATATCACTGTACAAATTGACAATTTAAAATATCAATCGTTTCCAACCGGTCAATTCACAAATGGTCTATCTTGCCTACATTTCATTTAATTAACTTTATCCTTCTGTACCTTCCAGTATAATATACACACTTTAAAGTATTTAATCGTATCGACAAGATTTATTTAAAAGAAGTTTTCTGTGATACAACCAAGACAAATTGAATGAATGAGACGCAAAAATAAACTGTAAATAAATGTTTGAATTAAAAGACTTTCGAATACTATGATTTTCTGTTTAAATTTGAATTTTTAATAACGTCATGTGTTGTTGACCATTCCTCATTCTTGACACCCCTGAATAAGCCATCGCCCCACATGCGCTTTTTTTTTGGGGGGGGGGATTATTACTTATGAATCAGTTGTTTAATCACATATAACAAATGTGAGAAACACGTAAATAAAAATGTAGAATATAAATACAACAAATAAATTTATCATTATCTTAAATATGCGAGGGTGGGCTGAAAAGTTCATAGGCTGACTATGAAGGAGTGATGCTAAAGCTGTGAAATCCTCATGCATTAATTTCAACTCTTCTTAATAACTGCATTTTTTCTTTCTAGGTACTAAGGTGGGCTGAAAAGTTCATAGGGGAAAATCTGACATTGTTTAAGGTAGATTCAACTGGTTTCCTTAAAGGTTTCCTAATCCAAAAAGAGCGTTGGGTTAATCACTTTGAGCCAGAGAAAAAGAGACAAATTGTAGTGGAAACACTCCTCCTCACCTGCTCGAAAGAAGTCCAAGGTCGTTTCATCTACAGGGAAGGTGATGGCCTCAGCTTTTTGTAATGCAAAAGGCATTGTGTTTATTTACTATCTTCAGAAGGGACATAACGTTAATGTATAGTAGTATGCCAACTTCCTGTGGCAGTTACAAAGGGCTATCAAAATCAAACTCCATCAAATGTCAAAAGAATTCATGATTCATCAAGACAATGCTATAGCACAGAAGTCTTTGGTTTCAATGGCTGCTGTATGTGACTGTCTATTCTCCTGATTTGACTATCATCTGTTCCCCAACACGAAGACGACACTTGGCCAGAAGGAGCATAAAAGGAAACTCTTTTCTTTTAAACACTTGCATAGGATTTGATTGAAACATCAGTTACAAATTTAACTGCAGAGATTTAAATTCTTAAATTTTACAGGGAATATGTCAACTTTCTCTCCGTAGATTTACGCAATACAACCATTTAAAAGTCCATGACCTTGTACAAGTAACATTCAGCCAGCAATCACATTTATTATATTTGAATATCATCTGCATCGAACCAAAATTTTCCTATCATGTAACGTAAGTTAACTATAATTTCTGATACGATTCTTGGTTCGTTTTAACATTTCTTTCATTAATCGATCTTATTCCATAAGTCTACCAATAATAGCAGGTTTCCAATCGTGCTTACCTTCCGAAAGTTTTAAAAACATAACACAGGAACTATAGAAACTGTGGGATATAAGTGTAACTGCCATATCTGCAATTTTTGAAACCAAGATATCGTCCTTAAGTTCCAAGAAGAAAACTAAAAGGTGGAAATAAAAAAATAAATGGATATCGTCTAGCTAACCATGTCTAGAATGCTAATATTGCCTGAACCCTCAGAAGACCTAATGTTATTTCGAGTTAATTAGTATCCACCATGTGAAAAAAAAGTACATAAGGATAACAATCAACTGGGCCACCTGAAAATAATTTGTTTAATTCTAAACTAAATAAATTCTTTCCGGCAACATAAACCCCTGTGGAATGATTTTATAGACTAAAATAACCTTAAATTGAAATGAAGAGCGTCACTAGACACCTCGTAACAGGATTTTCAATGAGCTCGACTTTCAGTAACCTATTATAGTGACAAACTAAAGCTAAACTTTATTTATTGAGCGTCACAAGACGCCTCGTAACAGGATTTTCAATGGGCTCGACTTTCAGTAACATTGTAGTGACAAACTAAACTATATTAATTGTGCGTCACTAGACGCCTCGTAACAAGATTTTCAATGGCCTCGACTTTCAGTTACATATATTATAGTGACAAACTAAAGCTAAACTTATAAACAAAAACATTAAGGAATTATTTATTTTGAATTGCATGCATAAATAAGTCTTTGTTGTCGGATTATAAACGTTAAGGATGTAATTGAGTGACATCACGCATTCCGCAAGTGGAACTGAACTGAAAATTAAATCAAGAAACCACACTTATCACAATATTGCCAAAATTGAAGTTCGCCGTATCGAATCTCAGCGAATTCTTTATTGCTTTACTGATATAACGAATGATTTAAACATCGTTTAAATTCCACTTTAACGTTTCTGCCATAAAAACTTACGAGAGATTAAAAGCAAAACTTTCGAAAAACACTTTAATAACTGAATGTTATAAATAATTTCGTTTATCACCCGGATAATAAATTGGATATTCTTTACAGGATATTACTTCTTCGCTTTCTTCTTTGCCAAATCATTTCATGACCCCTAAAGTTCATAATAGAATGTTGCGGTAATGTTGACGGAAACCGGAAGAAAAACTACCAAGATAATTAAGGTAACTAACTTAAGTAAAAAAAAGCAGAAAAAAGGGCATAATGGAAAGTGAAAGTCATAAAAAGATACAAAAAAGACAGAAAATAAACAATCACTGTTTCAGATTAATACATGGTACAGTGTTAAGAAGATTTGATAATACTTTAGAGTATTTATTGTAGTCCAATGGTTAATATGCTGGCCTTCACCAGTATAAGAAATTCGAATCTTATTGGACTTTTTTCTTGTTTTCTTTTTCTTTTTTAATTGGTATCACCCCAAACAAGGCAGTACAGCCACTGAAATTCGAGGGATTACAGGGTTTGGAAGAATTAGCAATAAAAACATTAGTAATGAGCAGAAAGAGAAAAGAGTAATCAAGAGGACAATAGATAGCGATTGATATTGCATTTAAATTTTTGCAGATTAAACTTGGCTGGAAAGCATGGTGCCGAAAGAGAGAAGGGTAGGAAAAGAAACTGTTAGCATAGAACTTACGGCTACATCTAACCAGCTCAAAAGTAAATTGATGTAGTCTCGGCAACAATCTAGGTACCATAATCTAGGTACCATAACGAAGAACTCAACCGAAAAATACCATGAAAATGTTTATGAAAATGGCACAAAGAGTTAACCTTACGGCGGTGGGCAAGTGACTGAAGCTGAACCGCCAGATTAGGACCAATAATATTGCTGATTCTTCTTTGGATCTTACTTCTATTGTAATCTTCTTCCGCGTATTTATATTCGCTTATAAGTGCCGAGACACAGAATCATGGCTTTGCGATCAGAATGGGGTTCCACGATGCCCGGTGAAACCTACAAGGAACAGTTGCATGGAAATCACTGGCTTACTCTACAAAGCTAGGGAATATGAGATATTTGTTAGACAAAAACAGCCAAAGAACAAGGCCATGTGTGTGGTACATTCAGGAACGGACTTACATGCTATGTATATATTGGGAAAATAATAATCTGTGTTGCTACACCGGCAAATACTTTCAACTATTAGATGTTCTTAAAGTTATCTATTTTATACTGGTGATTCTTGCTATGATTCTATGGATATTATGATGTTAGTAATGATTGTTCTCATCAGCAGGAGCCAAGGTGAAGTTGTTGTTTAGCATTGGTAGTAGCAGAGATGATGTCACGAATGAACGCTGTGACCCGGTTTTTCAAATCATTTCCTTTAATCAACTCCTGAGCTTTAAATTTGAAAAAAATATCGTTACCTTCTTACTTGCTTGCTTTCCGGTCTCTGGCAAAAGATCAGGTATATCAGATAATAACAATATTCAATTAACTTCGACTTTTTCCGTTCTTGCGTTATCTGTGCCGATAAAAGTGATTGTTTATTGTTGTAGCAAGTGACACC
>OZ038488.1:34367524-34452524 GCA_964036315.1 Acanthosepion esculentum
ATAATCAAAGGGGTATCAGTCTAGGCTAGTAGGTGGCGAGATGTAAGGGGTGATGTAGTCACAGAAATTGTCTGACAGCCATGACTGTTCTCCTGCTTGTGTGGCATGGTGCAGAGTCTTGTTGCTAGTCATAGGGTCTTCCAGCAGCCGCTCCCTTTCAGCACTATTTCAAGGCACTTGATGTAGGCCTCCGTGTTAAGCCTGAGGCTATGTGGGAAGATGAATGGTGGCATAACGACCCATCATTAGTGATAACTCCAAATACCTTCGTAATCACCAATAGACTCATTTATCTCTGTACTGCACTGTCCTCAGATTGACACCCAAACACACTGAAATATTTGTATTGGGGCTTCCATTGCGAATGCCAAGCAGTACACCATTTTGTTTCCAAATACAGGAAGAAAAAATGATGATGATGATGATTATGTTTACAATAAAAGTTATGTTTCAATTAAATTTCTAAAATATGTTTTGTACAATGTTCTCAAGTTTTATGCCTGTAACGTAATGTAATAACGACAGCATATGATCGCATTTTCTCGATATTACAAGACTGTTTATACAGTGAATAATATTCAAAATATACAAATTTATACCGTGTACGGTGTAGTAACGGATAGTGGCTCGGGTTGAGGAATCGGAGAGCCGAGTTCGAATTCCAGTCGAATCCATTACATTAACATACGTGCTAATACCCTTAGAAAAGGGTATGAATCCTATTCTTCTCTTCCCCTCGAGCTATGGGTAAATCGCAGGATGGCAACTGGTCTACCGCAGAAAGAAATGGCAACCTACTGCGGGAAAAAATCTGCCTCGTCAGTCATGTATAGAAAGATTCGTGATCGCCTAAGCGTGTATCACGCATGGCACATAACTGACTGATTGCGTTTTTGTGTTCACCCTTTTCATTTTTGTTTCTCACTCTTCTTTTGTATACCATATCCGTTTAGGTCCTGGAAAAGCATAGCTCTCCACAACTTCTTATCTTTTTTTCTTTCTTGATTTAACAGTTTTCGTGTTCATTGTTCCAGTAGCGGGACGTATTTGAAAACATTTTTTAATATCAGACGAGCTTTAACTGTATTTTAAGACGATGCGTAAACAAGTATTGTATTTAGTCTTTACCAATAAAATAATCACAATCAATGCTCGTTTGTTATAAATAAAAATATCTTAAAATACGTTCCATTAGTGGCACAATGGATGCTAAAAGCTTAAGTATATATTGCCCTCTTACCAACCCTGTTTGTCTTTGCTCTGCCAGTTATTCACTCAAGTAGGTAACACGCTGTTTCCTTCTGCTTCGCAAGCTTTCCATATGGTATTAAGTGTTAAATTTTCCAAGCCTCCTTTCCTCGTGTGTCCAAAAAGATTTAACCATCTCTTTCTGATTTCTAGCAACACTTTTTTCACGTGTCCTATCCATATTATTCGATTTATTTGCAGTTCTTATGAGTCTACCACCAACATGGTGTCATACACGTGTGTTAAGATAATAGTGTAACCTGGATATAAGAGAGTTGTCGGGGCCTGAGACGAAGTCTCTTATATCCGGGTTTATCTTATATCCGGGTTTGGTCTATTACATATACATTAACACAGGCTCTAATTTGGGACCAGATAAAATATCTTATATCCGGGTTTCTCTTATATCCGGGTTACACTGTACTAGTCTTCTTGGAATGGTTTCTCTGTACATGTTAAATAAATTCTTTGAGAAAGCACATTCTCTATGTATTCTTGTTTCTATTTATGTTCACGAAACTCGTTCTTTACCCCTATATTGTTTTATTATGTTACTTATACTAGATATTAAGTACTCTTGAAAGACTCATTTTGTTTCATAATTATCCAATGTTTGAAGATTTCCAGCAGAGCAGCTGTAAACTAACAAAAAAAAAACTTTATCACAGCTTTCATATTTGTTGCAACTATCCTGAATTAATGTCGAAAAAAGGCAGTAAATGAATTTATTAAAGACTATTGCTGATATTGTCACTAACATTCCAAAGTTAAACTGCATCTTATTAACTTCTGTATATATTTTTTCGTTATAAAAAACTATTCTCAATTTTCAGAGCTTATGATTTAAAGTCATATTTCAACAGGCCAACTAAAAGGCATTTTCATTTCAGTGGAACATTTAGTCTCGAGGAAGAAGGTGGTCCTTACATCATCTATTGTAAATCTTTTTCTTTGTGTTGCTGTTGTTTTTGCTGTTACAATTCATACTTATGTATTACGATAAACAGAATATTCGGTAATGTTACTCGTGAATAATTTCATGGATGTAACAAAGACTAGTTAACTATCTTTGAGCTGTTCAAAAGAAATTATTTCGGGTTAAAGAATGAAGCCTACTCTGGTACAAAGAGAGAACAGGTTTACAACATAGAATTATTTTCATATCCGAGTTGTATAATTTGAAAATTAAATTCTTAAGATCTTATTTTTGATAAACTTTATTTTTTATGCAAAATATCTTACTTGGAAGAATTTCAGGCTGTAAGTTGAGCAAGCACTTCCTCTCGGCAAATTTAACTTTCCAGATGATAATCTTACCATGCGAATATGGCAAGTAACACAGTAAGTTAGCCTGCTTTTCTTTCTAGACTATGTTACTTGACCAGGGATAAAAAAAACGACTGGATTTTGTCGAATGCAAGAACTGAAAATGCATTAACGAAATTTTTTGTTCGTTAATCTATCATGTCAAAATCAATTTTTTTAAATATTCCCGTCTCTCGAATGTAAATCCGTCTTTTTATTTGCTGGCTTACATTTCTAAATTAGTATCATTTTATGGTGTATCTTTAGATACGTCACACAATCCTCGTGATCAACATTCCATGTCACTACATATTTGTTTGATAAGTTAGTCTTCTTTTCCAGTGGCCACTGGATTTATGTTAAATCTTTTTATAATTTTATTTAATAATGTTCTCTACGTTTTCTATTTCTGTCTTTATATTCGTTGACGTTTCACAAAAGTAATATCTGGCAGATTTTACTAGTGATCATGTAGCAGCAAATCACTTCTATAGTCCAATGCCTTTTTCTGCTATTCTTGCTAGATTTAGTCACACTGGTGTAACTCAATAAACTATTATAATTGGCTCGCTGAATGTATATTTAGCAGAAGAAATGTGTTAGTTCAGAGAAAATGTCACGAAGTGATTGAATCGAGAAACATTTTCTTTTAGTTTTATGTGCAGTTTACGTTTAAACAAAATCCAATGGAGTTGATATCGTTATATAATGATGAATAGAAAAATTAAAAAATTAAGAAACATTTGTGATCTTCTGTAAGCAAGTCACTCAACTTATAAATATATATGGTGAATGACTTGGTTACAGAATATCACAGAAGTCGTTTCATTACGCTATAAAATTGCTAATATTTTCTTGAGATCAAATCCCATGTTAAAAAAAAATTCTTGTTTAGTTATGCTGAAATCAATAAATGCCAGATCAAAGTTATTTTTTCTCGGGTAAAAAGCGTTACGGTAGCCAGAATTCGTATTATTTTATTTGATAATTTATTTCAAATGTAAGAAGGAAGTTCCACTGAGACAGCTTTTACTTCTACTTTGTGGAATACACTACCTGAACCCATCCATCGTGACCTTTTCAAAATCAAGGATGAGTCGTTACCTATTCTCCTTATTTGCCTGCGGGAACATTTTCGGTATTCTACATTAAAAAAAATTCACTTCTAAATTTAACAAACCACTTAGAAACAGTATTCTCAGCTATGGCACCATCTCCATAAATGGTCCATATGTCTTTTGCAGTTTATATAGTTATTTTTTCTTTAATTTCCTTTCCGGAAATAAACACTCATCAAATTACGAAGAGACATCTCATTTCCTCCATTTCCGCTTTTAACATAAAAAATTACCATTCACAAACCACGCACAAATCGGATAGAAAGAAGCGTTGAAATGTTACCTTTCAGAATATCTATATATGTTATAAGTTTTAGTCACATGTGAAATGTAATCACGGCTATTGAAAAAACGCTTTCCAATCTTCTTTCCAATCCAATAATTATATTATGAAAGTTTTATTAACATCGATTAGTTAATCCCAGTTTTATTTGTAAAACATTTGATATAGAGTGCTTATTCACAAATATGTGTACACATAAAAACACGGAGACAGAAGGACGATTCTGAATTGGGTAAACTTCTTAACGTCTTGGGTATACTTCCTAACGTCTTGGGTATACTTCCTAACGTCTTGGGTATACTTCCTAACGTCTTGGGTATACTTCCTAACGTCTTGGGTATACTTCCTAACGTCTTGGGTATACTTCCTAACGTCTTGGGTATACTTCCTAACGTCTTGGGTATACTTCCTAACGTATTCTCTTTAACTGTAACCCTGCTCCTTGTGCGGTTTTCGAAATTTGTATTGTGTTAAACTTAAATTCAAATTTGCTTCTTTCACTGGAGTACTGGATTTCATTTATCTCGTAAAAATAGTACATTTAAGCTATTATCAAATACTAAATCTAATTGTTTTCAAATTGAAACCAGTGCCTGCTTCAGTTATTTACTATTCATACATTCTGTCATTATTTATATGCAGACAACTGTCCTCATACTATTATAACAATGTTTCGGATGTTGTGCTCTCCAGCCTTCATAAGATGTTTTATCCATCCGGCTATCTTTAGTTAATTTCGAACTGAGCTCTTTATTTAATCTACGGTTTAGACTATTCTCGTTCCACCTGCCATGTCTCGGGATATCTCGTTTAGTTCTTACTTAGTACTGCACAGCTATTGTTTGCCTAGTTTCTACTGAATCTAAGTCTGCATTACACGTTTAGGAATTGAACTTCCAATTACTACGTCATCAAATTCACGAACCAACACTTTAATCCACTGGGCTGAGTCTAGAACTTAAAGTTTTAAACCTCTTCTGCCTTCTATGTGTTGTTTCACTTCAGGATATTGGTGACCATGGTCCGCCACAATTTTCTGTCATCTGTAGTTCTTAATAAATTCTCTTTTTGTTATTTCTCCTAAACCTTGTTCCGCCATCCATTTACACAACTTCTCTAGTTAGATTATCCTTTGTTTTCCTCTGTCTCTCTTGCCTTCAATTTGTCCTGTGAGTATCAGATTTCCCAAGCCCTCTTTCCTCATTATGTTCCCTAGAAAATTAAACTACTTGATCTTAAGTATATGTTTCTTTTTGTTTCCATTTTCTATAACACTTCGTCTTTACCCATATGTTCAGCCGGTAGTATTATCGGCATCTTTCTATAGAAACACATTTCTACTGCCAAGTCTCTTCTTCATCTGTGAGAAGATTGTCCAACATTCACTGCCATATATGAGGACTGATATTACGTAACACTTCAATGCACTCTACTTTATTTCTAACGAAATTTTTCAGTTTCTTAATACTTTGCTTAGCTTTTAGAAGGTATCTTTCGCTATCACAATATGCTTTCGGATTTCAGTGTCACACTTTCCGTCCTCTGTTAAAACACTTCCCAAATATTTAAATTCTTGTACTTGTGTGATTTTGATATCTCCAGTTTGCATTTTTGGTCAATTTTACATACATTTTTTCGTTTCGTCCATATCTATTCTATGTGTAGGACTTTCCTCTTGTTAGTTGGTCAATCACTGATAATTTTTTCGAATTTTTTGGCATAAGACACACTTTTTTTTGTTCGTCTCAAAATAATATAAGCAGCAGGAAATAACAGAATAAGTTAATTTTCTGTTATTCATAACAAGATAAAAATACGTTTAACCCGTCTGAGTTTAACCATTAATAAAATAAAGTTAGAACAAAAATGTACTTTAAATTTAAACCCAACATTCTGTTTATTACTATGTGTGCCACTGGTTCTTTGTGAATTTCTTTGTTATTCGCGATAAATCAGAGAACTTTCAAACCGCCAATGCTAATAATTATAAATATCGCGCAAAAATATCTGAGCAAATTGGATATTTCTCCGTTCAGCTTATCATTTGAAAGATGCTAGGCAGCACCGCACCATTGCCATTACTAATGCTAATCACATATTCGGAGCGATTCTGGAAGACCAAGATAGGTCCGTAACCGTGATTCTTCTTTGATACTCTAATTTAATACATTGATTGGTCGGTAAAGAATAAATGCATGTTTGGAACATCGGATTTGGTCAGAATAAAATCAACATTTGCAAGCCTGCTGGAATATTCTCGGTCTTCTAGATAATAAAAAAAAACATTCACTTCTAAATTTAACAAACCACTTAGAAACAGTACTCTCAGATATGGAACCATCTCCATAAACGGTCCATATGCCTTTTGCAGTTTATATAGTTATTTTTTCTTCTTTATTTTCCTTTCCGGAAATAAACGCTTATCAAATTACGAAGAGACATCTCATTTTTCACCATTTCCGCTTTTAACATATAAAAAATTACCATTCACAATCCACGCACAAATCGGATAGAAAGAGGCGTTGAAATGTTACCTTTCAGAATATCTATATATGTTATAAGTTTTAGTCACATGTGAAATGTAATCACGGCTATTGAAAAAACGCTTTCCAATCTTCTTTCCAATCCAATTATTATATTATGAAAGTTTTATTAACGTCGATTAGTTAATCCCAGTTTTATTTGTAAAACATTTGATATAGAGTGCTTATTCACAAATATGTGTACACATAAAAACACGGAGACAGAAGGGCGATTCTGAATTGGGTAAACTTCTTACCGTCTTGGGTATACTTCCTAACGTCTTGGGTATACTTCCTAACGTCTTGGGTATACTTCCTAACGTATTCTCTTTAACTGTAACCCTGCTCCTTGTGCGGTTTTCGAGATTTGTATTGTGTTAAATTCAAATTTGCTTCTTTCACTGAAGTACTGGATTTCATTTATCTCGTAAAAATAACACGTTTAAGCTATTATCGAATACTAAATCTAATTGTTTTCAAATTGAAACCAGGGCCTGCTTTAGTTATTTACTATTCATACACTTTCTCATTATTTATATGCCGACAATTCTCCTCATACTATTATAACAATGTTACGAATGTTGTGCTATCCAGCCTTCATAAGATGTTTTATCCATCCGGGTACTTTTAGTTAATTTCGAACTGAGCTCTTTATTTAATCTACGGTTTAGACTATTCTCGTTCCACCTGCCATGTCTCGCGATATCTTGTCTAGTTCTTACTTAGTACTGCACAGCTATTGTTTCCCTTCTTTCTACTGAATCTAAGAATCTTATATGTTGTGTAAAGAAACCCTGGTTCCAATTGAAACAAAAGATCTTTGTATCTAGTAATTATGTCTACAAAGAAGAATATTTAGCTGCCAGTTACTAATCGATCAAAAAGAAGGCACACCACCATTTAAAACCTATAAGTATATATTTCGTTCTTGATGAGGAATAAACAGTAGAGTAACCCACGGAAATTATTTCATTAGGATTCGGTGATGAATTCACTCCGTCTGTCCGTTGTTTGTTTTCTTTAGTAGATAAAACTAAAAAACTAGTAAAAATAGTCTTCTGAAATTTCAGGTAAAAACTAGCAAAAAATATGTCTTTCAACGATTAAAAAAGTACTAATAGAAATCCAAAGAAAAGATAAGGATAAAAGTAAGACACTTGTTAGCACAAAATGCAAAAGGTCAATTTCGCTAATTTTTAAATTCCAAGCCTGCCCACCAGAAAGTATTTATAAGCAACAGACGAGAATAAATTTAGTGGAAATATCTTTTTTTTAGGAAATTGCAATAAAGATACAAAATGGTTTAAATAAATTGACTAAATTAAAACTGTTTTTTTAATGGTTCTTTTGTGAACCAATGACCGCGAAACATTTCGCCATCAACGAATATTATCGCTACACACTTCAAATTCTGTCCTATATTTTAAAGTCAAGAGTCATATGAAAAGATTCTTACGTGTGGAACGAATAAAACAAATATATACATATATTTGTTGATTATTTACTGGGATTTATGTGTTCGGATCAAAAGTGCAGCCATTCACATTCACGCAAACAAATCTTCCTGTTTATGCAGAATTACATTTTGCATTTAGATTTGCACGTAATCTACATCTTCGCACGCGTATGTTTATATATGCGTCCATGGGTGAGCGCACTTATCTGTCTGTATATGTATGCACGTATCTTCACGTATGTAATATATTACATTAATAAATTAACAGTTACAACAAAAAAAAACGAATAAAGATAATCAATGCAAATAAATGCATGAAGTAATAAACAAATTAAAAACTGCTCCCACCAAAATAGTTAGAATAAACTACAACATTCAACCCCAAATTTGAATAAATAGCTTTATCTTCCCAATCCCAAACAAAACTATTAAATAAGCGATATAAACAAATTTTACTACGTTAATAAAAACACCGATTAAAATAGAAATTAAAAATTAAAAATAAATAATGAGACGCAAAATAATTTAACACAAATAAAATAAACAAACAAATAAACGACTTCCGGTAAAATAACGGCCAAAATAGACTATCCACAATGAATCACTGACCCGTATATATAATAGCCGAGAAAAAGTAACAGCAATCGTGTCCTGAGGATTGCGTCTTGCATGAAACAGACTGTTGCCTCTAAGTGTTGACTTCTGTGCTCACTTTCATATATATATATATATATATATATATATATATATATATATATATATAATGTTATATATATATATATATAATGTTATATATATATATATATATATATATATGTTATATATATATATATATATAATGTTATATATATATATATAATGTTATATATATATATATATAATGTTATATATATATATATATAATGTCATATATATATATATAATCTTATATTCATATATATATATATATAATCTTATATTCATATATATATATATATATATATAATCTTATATTCATATATATATATATAATCTTATATTCATATATATATATATATATATAATCTTATATTCATATATATATATATATATAATCTTATATTCATATATATATATATATATAATCTTATATTCATATATATATATATATATAATCTTATATTCATATATATATATATATATAATCTTATATTCATATATATATATATATATAATCTTATATTCATATATATATATATATATAATCTTATATTCATATATATATATATATATAATCTTATATTCATATATATATATATATATAATCTTATATTCATATATATATATATATATAATCTTATATTCATATATATATATATATATAATCTTATATTCATATATATATATATATAATCTTATATTCATATATATATATATATATAATCTTATATTCATATATATATATATATAATCTTATATTCATATATATATATATATAATCTTATATTCATATATATATATATATAATCTTATATTCATATATATATATATATATAATCTTATATTCATATATATATATATATAATCTTATATTCATATATATATATATATATATATAATCTTATATTCATATATATATATATAATCTTATATTCATATATATATATAATCTTATATTCATATATATATATAATCTTATATTCATATATATATATAATCTTATATTCATATATATATATATATATATATAATCTTATATTCATATATATATATAATCTTATATTCATATATATATATATATATAATCTTATATTCATATATATATATATATATAATCTTATATTCATATATATATATATATATAATCTTATATTCATATATATATATATATATAATCTTATATTCATATATATATATATATAATCTTATATTCATATATATATATATATATAATCTTATATTCATATATATATATATATATAATCTTATATTCATATATATATATATATATATAATCTTATATTCATATATATATATATATATAATCTTATATTCATATATATATATATATATAATCTTATATTCATATATATATATATATAATCTTATATTCATATATATATATATATAATCTTATATTCATATATATATATATATATAATCTTATATTCATATATATATATAATCTTATATTCATATATATATAATCTTATATTCATATATATATAATCTTATATTCATATATATATATATATATATAATCTTATATTCATATATATATATATATATGTAATCTTATATTCATATATATATATATATATATAATCTTATATTCATATATATATATATAATCTTATATTCATATATATATATATAATCTTATATTCATATATATATATATAATCTTATATTCATATATATATATATATATAATCTTATATTCATATATATATATATATATAATCTTATATTCATATATATATATATATAATCTTATATTCATATATATATATATATATAATCTTATATTCATATATATATATATATAATCTTATATTCATATATATATATATATATATATATAATCTTATATTCATATATATATATATATATATAATCTTATATTCATATATATATATATATATATAATCTTATATTCATATATATATATATATAATCTTATATTCATATATATATATATATATATAATCTTATATTCATATATATATATATATATATATAATCTTATATTCATATATATATATATATATATATAATCTTATATTCATATATATATATATATATATATAATCTTATATTCATATATATATATATATATATATAATCTTATATTCATATATATATATATATATATAATCTTATATTCATATATATATATATATATAATCTTATATTCATATATATATATATATATATAATCTTATATTCATATATATATATATATATATAATCTTATATTCATATATATATATATATATATATATATATATAATCTTATATTCATATATATATATATATATAATCTTATATTCATATATATATATATATATATATATAATCTTATATTCATATATATATATATATATATATAATCTTATATTCATATATGTATATATATATATATAATCTTATATTCATATATGTATATATATATATATAATCTTATATTCATATATGTATATATATATATATAATCTTATATTCATATATGTATATATATATATATAATCTTATATTCATATATGTATATATATATATATATAATCTTATATTCATATATATATATATAATCTTATATTCATATATATATATATATATATATAATCTTATATTCATATATATATATATAATCTTATATTCATATATATATATAATCTTATATTCATATATATATATATATATAATCTTATATTCATATATATATATATAATCTTATATTCATATATATATATATAATCTTATATTCATATATATATACAATCTTATATTCATATATATATATAATCTTATATTCATATATATATATATATAATCTTATATTCATATATATATATATATATATATATATATATATAATCTTATATTCATATATATATATATATATAATCTTATATTCATATATATATATATATATAATCTTATATTCATATATATATATATATATAATCTTATATTCATATATATATATAATCTTATATTCATATATATATATATATACATATATAATCTTATATTCATATATATATATAATCTTATATTCATATATATATATATATATATATATATATATATATATATAATCTTATATTCATATATATATATATATAATCTTATATTCACATATATATATATATATATAATCTTATATTCATATATATATATATATATATATAATCTTATATTCATATATATATATATATATATAATCTTATATCCATATATATATATATATATATATAATCTTATATCCATATATATATATATATATATATAATCTTATATCCATATATATATATATATATATAATCTTATATTCATATATATATATATATATATAATCTTATATTCATATATATATATATATATATAATCTTATATTCATATATATATATATATATATATAATCTTATATTCATATATATATATATATATATATAATCTTATATTCATATATATATATATATATATATAATCTTATATTCATATATATATATATATATATATAATCTTATATTCATATATATATATATATATATAATCTTATATTCATATATATATATAATCTTATATTCATATATATATATAATCTTATATTCATATATATATATAATCTTATATTCATATATAATCTTATATTCATATATAATCTTATATTCATATATATATATAATCTTATATTCATATATATATATAATCTTATATTCATATATATATATAATCTTATATTCATATATATATATATATATAATCTTATATTCATATATATATATATATAATCTTATATTCATATATATATATATATAATCTTATATTCATATATATATATATATAATCTTATATTCATATATATATATATATATAATCTTATATTCATATATATATATATATATAATCTTATATTCATATATATATATATATATAATCTTATATTCATATATATATATATATATAATCTTATATTCATATATATATATATATATAATCTTATATTCATATATATATATATATATAATCTTATATTCACATATATATATATATATATAATCTTATATTCATATATATATATATAATCTTATATTCATATATATATATATAATCTTATATTCATATATATATATATAATCTTATATTCATATATATATATATAATCTTATATTCATATATATATATATAATCTTATATTCATATATATATATATAATCTTATATTCATATATATATATATAATCTTATATTCATATATATATATATATAATCTTATATTCATATATATATATATATAATCTTATATTCATATATATATATAATCTTATATTCATATATATATATATAATCTTATATTCATATATATATATATATAATCTTATATTCATATATATATATATATAATCTTATATTCATATATATATATATATAATCTTATATTCATATATATATATATATAATCTTATATTCATATATATATATATATAATCTTATATTCATATATATATATATAATCTTATATTCATATATATATATATAATCTTATATTCATATATATATATATATAATCTTATATTCATATATATATATATAATCTTATATTCATATATATACATATAATATCTTATATTCATATATATACATATAATCTTATATTCATATATATACATATAATCTTATATTCATATATATATATATATAATCTTATATTCATATATATACATATAATCTTATATTCATATATATATATATATAATCTTATATTCATATATATATATATATAATCTTATATTCATATATATATATATATAATCTTATATTCATATATATACATATATAATCTTATATTCATATATATATATATATAATCTTATATTCATATATATATATATATAATCTTATATTCATATATATATATATAATCTTATATTCATATATATATATATATATAATCTTATATTCATATATATATATATATATAATCTTATATTCATATATATATATATATATATATAATCTTATATTCATATATATATATATATATATAATCTTATATTCATATATATATATATATATATAATCTTATATTCATATATATATATATATATATAATCTTATATTCATATATATATATATATATATAATCTTATATTCATATATATATATATATATATAATCTTATATTCATATATATATATATATATATAATCTTATATTCATATATATATATATATATATAATCTTATATTCATATATATATATATATATATAATCTTATATTCATATATATATATATATATATAATCTTATATTCATATATATATATATATATATAATCTTATATTCATATATTCATATATATATATAATCTTATATTCATATATATATATATATATATATAATCTTATATTCATATATATATATATATATATAATCTTATATTCATATATATATATATATATATAATCTTATATTCATATATATATATATATATAATCTTATATTCATATATATATATATATATAATCTTATATTCATATATATATATATATATATATATAATCTTATATTCATATATATATATATATAATCTTATATTCATATATATATATATAATCTTATATTCATATATATATATATAATCTTATATTCATATATATATATATAATCTTATATTCATATATATATATATAATCTTATATTCATATATATATATATAATCTTATATTCATATATATATATATAATCTTATATTCATATATATATATATAATCTTATATTCATATATATATATATAATCTTATATTCATATATATATATATAATCTTATATTCATATATATAATCTTATATTCATATATATATATATATAATCTTATATTCATATATATATAATCTTATATTCATATATATATAATCTTATATTCATATATATATAATCTTATATTCATATATATATATAATCTTATATTCATATATATATATAATCTTATATTCATATATATATATAATCTTATATTCATATATATATAATCTTATATTCATATATATATATAATCTTATATTCATATATATATATAATCTTATATTCATATATATATATAATCTTATATTCATATATATATATAATCTTATATTCATATATATATATAATCTTATATTCATATATATATATATAATCTTATATTCACATATATATATATAATCTTATATTCACATATATATATAATCTTATATTCATATATATATATAATCTTATATTCATATATATATATAATCTTATATTCATATATATATATCATCTTATATTCATATATATATATCTTATATTCATATATATATATCTTATATTCATATATATATATAATCTTATATTCATATATATATATAATCTTATATTCATATATATATATAATCTTATATTCATATATATATATATATATATCTAAGTGAACAAAAAAGTCAACACTTAGAGGCGACAGTGTTTCATGTAAGACGCAATCGTCAGGCCACGAGTGCTGTTTATATATATATGTATGTATATATATATATATATACACACACACACACGATTTGTGCGTGCGTATTTTAATTGCGATTATGCATGCCATTTTGCCTACATAATTATATAAATGTTTATATTTAACCATAGAAATCTCAAATACGTAAAGATCTAAAATTGCGTTGATTTGCATAAGCTATTCTGTCTTTACCAATGATTAATATAGCAACAAAATTTCACGTATTAATTAAATTATTTCCTCCTAGATATAAGTAAAAATCTGTTAGCGTGAGTAGCAAATTATAAACAATAGTTCACATATACACGCGAACACGCATGTACGTCCACACACACGTGTGTGTGTGTGTGTGTACATATGCCAATATTCATGCAGCCAGCGTCATATTTAACTTTTGTTATGTACACATCATTCGAAAAGAGAAAATTTATTGATGCGTAAATATATCTATATATGTGCAATATTTTTATACATAGAATATTTTGCGATCCAATACTAATTTGAACATCTTTTGTAATTTTGCATTTCCCCAGAACGAATATTCACTCTCCGGTCATGAAACCCGAAATCCTAAACATGCCCATAGTTCATCTGAAGCCATGCCTTGTGTCTCACTACAAATACTTGTCCATTCACACACATGCGCGATTTCAGAGTTGACTTTATTTATACCCGGTAAGCAACAGAAATATACACGTTTTTAATAAATTAAGGCATTTAGTCAAAGAGTTGCGTTCACTACCATTGTGTCTTTGAACAAATAAGCTTCTTTCAAAACGAATATTGATGTGTTCATTTCCTTTCTATCTAAAAATCTTTCTTTGTCAGCTTTTGCGTTCCCAAAAAGACGATAGGAAAATTCCTTAGCAAATGAATTATCTATACTCAAGAGGGCAAATTTTATGTTATAATGTACCCCAAAGGAAATTTTCAGAAAGAAAAATTATCTTGGAATGTTACAAACTCGCTTTTTCTACATCAGTTCTAAACCATCTAGGGTTTTTTTATTTATTTCAGATAGTTTTTCTTTATAACAATACAGTCGAGTTGATTGAAAATGGTTTATTAGTTCCTATTTTATACCGGAATTATCGCAAAATTTTTATCTTGAATTTATTCTTATAAACAACTTTCCATCAACATCCAAAATCTATATAAATATAAATTCGTTTTACGGATCTTTATTATTCGACCTGGGGAAGCCATAGTTCTTTCATATTAGGTATAATCATTGGATTCATGTTTAAGTAATCCAATTTTGGGCGTTATTGGAAAACTGACATTTTCATAACAACCAGAGATCAAACAGTGTGTATGAGCTGAGTTTCTTCTTGTTTTTCAAAGTCTTTCTTGGGTATTTTTTCAAGGCGTGTACAGAATATTGAAGAAACAAATATATATATATATTTTTGGATATAGTTTGCTTTATTACCTAGTATTCCCAGAAAGGAATACATAATCGTTTTTCATAAGTTATGAATGCGAGCTCTCCGTTGTAAATATTCATACATGTGATATCATTTATTGGTTCAAAATTGTTACAGAAGCACCTGCCATATTTTGTACTACTTCACCTGTGCAAGAAAGGTCATTCAGGATTCTTTAAATAGCTTATATTAAAATTGTTATCTTTCATATCAGACTTCATAAATAAAACATTGATAGATAGATAGATAGTGAAAAGGCATTTTAAATAAGCATTTATTTTTAACATCTTTCTTTGTCAATGCACTTAATTTTGTGGTAATTATTAATCACAGACCAAACCTCATACAGTGAAAGTATCAGATCTTAATTCAGCCAATACATTACGGATCCATTGTACGCCCTAATACATGGACCTTGCAAAAAACGATAACCAGGCAAGTGAGCGCATTCTTCTTGTATATGCCGCATCCCTTGAGGACATAAGAGATTATGGTTCTCCATAACTTCCTATCTATTGTGACCCTTCGCAGTTTTTCCCCTTTGCTAAGACTCGGTCCCACCCCTGGATCCGCCATCCATTCACACAAGTATATCAGGTAGGTGGCTTCTCTTCTTTTATCCCTCTTGCCCTCAATATGCCCGTGAGGGTTAAGTTTTCCAAGCCCTCCTTTCTCAAGATGCGTCCAAGGAATTTTAGCTCTCACTTCCTGATTCTAAGTATAAGTGTTTTCTGTTACCATTTTCTTTAAGACTTCCTTGTTACTTACTCAATTTGTTCAGTGAATTCTCAGTATCCCTCTGTAGAACTACATTTCTCCTGCGTCCAGTTTTCTCCACATCCGTGTTGAGATTGTCCAGCATTCACTGCCATACAAGAGTATGGATATCACATAACAATCCAGCACCCTCTTCTGTGTTTCTAACGATGCATACACAAAACTATATTCTCACCCAAACAATGCAGAACAGCTGAAATATTAGAGTTCGTTAAAAACGTAAAAAGTTTGGTCAACAAAATTAATAGAAATTCGTTGAAAAGAAGTTTATAAAACGTATCAAAAGAGTCTTGTTATTCTTTGCTTTGTTATTGCGTAGAAATCTATTGACATCTTTCATGAGTGTATTCAAGGATTTTTGTTTTCTATCATTTTCATCTCCAGCATTTGCTTCACTTGTTCACTTGTTCCACAACAAATACCCCAGTCGAAATGTTCGCGCCTGACAACTTCAGAAACATCGCATATATTCCATCCAGCATAGACTTCAACATTGCGTTCCAATGTTGTAACGAACTCTTTTGCCAGGCCGAGTTTAATGCAATATGGCCAAGTTAAACAAATGTTACACAAGACGGAAACTGTTTCCTGATACAACCGACAAAATATTGATGTTATGGGGAAAAGAATATCGTCATCGTATCCAGCATGTTGGAAATATACAAAAAAAACATGGAAAAACCAAGCAAAACAATTTTACTTCAGATATTTATTGTGCTAGATCTCAATCGATAATATCGATCTATAATATCAATCAACAATATCAAAATAAAGATATTTTTCACTTAAGAATAATTTTATTGTACAGGTTTCCTTAAGTAGTCACATGAATGGCTTGTGTCACTCATATAGTGAGACATTCCCTGTTACCACAAGTGGCCACAATCAATCTATTCCCTAGATCAAGGAATACTTTAGACAGTTAAAATGTTTTAGCCAAAGATAATATTTTCTCGTGGGAGGACTAGCGCTGAAGGATCTTTTGTCATGTTCTATTTTTAACTTCCTCCGCAAACATGAATAATATAACACAAATGAAGTTCAGTAATGGTTATTGCTTGTGAGTAGAGAAACTTAACGTTCTCCGACATATGAGACGGCAAGTGTCTATGGAAATTTCTAAACGTTGCTTTAAAAACTCGATCTAGATATGGCCCGGGCATATTTATGACTATTTATTACATCGTCCTTACGTCCGTCTACATTTTTACTGTCCACTAAAGAAACTTTTCGCTGACTATCGACTTTGGTGACCCCTTTCCCCACCTCTAGCTCCGCGTCTCTGTGGTGAGAATTTTGATTTACAAATACAAATCCTGTAGCATCAAGTAACTCCTAGACACTCGTCTACTGAGTCAACTCGCCCAGTCCCAAATTCGTAAGCAATTCTTTAGAGACTTCGTTCTTGAATGTGGTTGTGAATTTTGAATGATTTCTACTGCATTAATGGATTCTAACTTCCTCAAAGGTCATGCAGGTCGTCAGTTCATATTTAGAACCATTCGCTTTGTGTTTTTGGAAACGGTTTGATTTGAGGAGAAAATGTCGGTTCTTCGATCTCAAGGTTGTCAGGCTTTCCTTGAATTCCTACGAGATCTAAGCAAATGGAACCGGACGACTCCCAGTCGATATCATTTTTTTTTCTTTTTCTCCTAGTCTTAGATTCCGCAAAAACTTGAACAAAACAGAATGTAGTCATTTAATTCTTGCTTACTTATTCGGTGCGTTAGATGAAGGTTCAAAGCCGTTTGCAAACAGCAACATACTGTATGTCACATAAGAGAAAGGAAACCATTTTAAAGTGACTTATTTGAAGCTTAACATTGACCTAAAAACGTATTGTCATGTTTATGCAAATTTGTTTTCCTTAGGCAATATAATTTCTCAATTATATTTTTCAGATTTGAGCTTTTTTTCAGACTTGAGCTTAAATTTAGATACTTGATTACCATATATACCGTATATGCATGACTTCATCAAAATATCGACATTAGTATATTTGTTTATATTCTTTTAATCATTTCCCCAAAGTAAGGCGAGAATGCCACTAGTACGCAGGTGAATGAAAGTGAGAGAAAAAAGACTGAATATAGGGAAGATTGAGGAAATTATAAAAGATGAACGAGCTTAAGTTAGAAGATAGCGATTAACGTTTCATTTAAATTTTTGAAGATTTCAGTTGTCAGGGAAGCAATTAGACAGAATGGAGTTTTACAGGCGGGAGTGCAAGAAAAGAATCTGTTGCAGTTAACGTGGCGGTTATATTTAACTATTTCAACAGTAAAATGGTGGGAACCTAAATGCCAATCTAGCAGTACGCTTAAATTCATGTAGTAAGGCCACTAGAAATCTCGAAAATATACATATATGCTTGCACAAGTTTCTTTGTTTAACTAATAAAATGACGCAACGTTTTCCTGTTTAATTTCAATTCATTTCTGAAGGGTTTGTTGATCAAATTTTCCACGTTTTTATGATTCAAGTTACCTAGACTTACATCGAAGTTAAAAATGAATTTGAATTGTGAACTATCGTTATCCGCTCCAGATGAACTGGCATTCCATGTAACAATAAATATATTTACAATAGCCATAAGAACTGCACAGCATTGCTATTACTAACCTTCAGGAGAGCAACTCACAACACCACCTTGGTCTCACGTTTTGCATCGATATGAATTGGAATGGTTATATTGAATCAATTGCTAAGTCTACTGCTTGGAGAGTTGGTTCACTGTGTTGTACTGGACAATATTTTTTTCACCAAAATTTATCTTGCACATTTAAAAGTCTATGATTCGTCCGTGCGTTGAATATTGCTGTCACATCTGGTCTGGTGTTACTGTTTTATATCTAAAGATACTTGACAATATCTAAGGAAGAATCTGCAATGTTATCAGTCTGCACCTATTATCTCGGCTTCATTCATTTTCTAACCGCTGTAATGTAGCGTCCGTTTGCCTCTTCTATAAATATTTTCACAGTAACTGTCTTGATGAGTTTTCCTCGTTGGTAGCTCGACTTCACGAATTTGAGCGCAGTACTAGATTGGCAGCAAGGTGTCATAATTCTGTTGTTGAAATTGATACTTCGATGCTTATAGTTTCTTCTCTTGCACTTTCGCTTGTGGAACCCTCTTCCGGTTTCCTGTCAACTACGATCTTCCAAAATGCAACGTCAATCCTCATTTGAACCTTGAAACCCGTTCATTAATTGTCCTCTTTTTCTTTCACTCTCTCTCGCCTCCTAATGACCTGTATTGCCTTGTTTGAGATTGAGATGATTAAATGAAATGACAAGTGAAGAATTATTTGAGTATCTTTAATCCCACATTGAAGACAAAAATCATTTATCAGATATCAATTAGTGATGATGCTTTTCTAATATTAACCTGCACTAAAACATCTATACTGACTAAACTTGCTGAAAAAAATGATTGTTATCAATTTTCACTATTTCATTATTTTCACACTATTTTATCTTTGTTTTTAAGTTCTGACCAGTGAAAAAAAAATATCGACCAAAAATTATTACAGAAAAAATAATGTAATAAATAGTTTGGATAAAAATGGACTAATCAGGAATCATTTTAAAAGTTATTTCAACAACTTTACAAGTCTATGGCCGAAACTTCCAGTAACATTGGTAGAGTATTAAATTCTGGGTTTCATCTTAAATTCAGTTAGGAAAAGATTTTGATAAAGGAGTTTTTTATAGAACAGAAATATAGTCATTCTGAGAGATTCTTATACTCTCAGGATAACGGCAACTACAAAATTTACTTCTTGCTTTTACAAGTTATGGAAATTATAAACATATATATATATATATATATAAGATTGTTTAGCATGATGCATAGAATCTGAAAATAGCATAAAATAGGACGATTCATATGATATGTTATTCTGAATTCTGCTTTAGAATTGTTTTATATTAGGCATGTGTATAAATTTATAGTGAAAAACCAGATTTCAGTTATTTTTCTTAAACAAAAGAGGAACTCTGGAAACATTTTGCACGCTCAAACTTACGTTAAATCAAAATTATACTTATTATAATTTAAACAAAAGCTGATATTTTTTCAAGCAAAGAACGAAACATTTAGCAATACCCGCTGTACATTAACATTTATTCTTTGACTCAAAAGGAAGCCATTTCACAAAATGCAATAGTTTTTCTTTTTTTTCTTTTTTGTTCAAATAAAACTGACTGTCCTATGTTGTCTGAGGGTGTCTTATAACAAAATGGCCGCATCACATTATGATTGAAGATCAGAAGCAATCAATTTAATTTTAAACTCAATGTTATTAATGATATCAGTGACTTCGACATATTGTCGTTGTTTCTTTTAATAATGTCCAAAGTACACATTTAAAAACTACTCATCTAATGTCAAACAGCGATCAAACAAGTTCTCGTCATTTCTAGGAATGAAGGTTACATCAAACTGTTTTCAAACTGCTCACAAGCAGAAGATTCCTAAAGGTTCCTAATATGACAGTGAACAAAAACTGGAACGCATATACAGTACGTAATTCTTCTACTAAATTATATGCACTCATAAAACCTGTGTTGTCCCAAGATAATACCCTATGGCAACCGTCTTCAATCGGATTTATTTTCTACTGTCAAAAGCATTCTGGATAATAACAGCAAACACTTGACTGCCCCTAACCAAAGACAAAAGCAGAAAGCCGTTGTGTGCATACCACGCATACACATGCAATCCTGCCAATAACTTTCTATTAATATGATCTAAAACTGACAAGTGTGAAAAGACGGGAAATCAGAATGTCGAAATAAATATTCGCTCGAAGTTATCGTTTATTATTTGAGGATTTCTCCCTATATAGCCTGCGACCAGACGTAACTATGGAGAATTTCTCACAAAATATTTCCCTACAGGCACACATATGGAATATGCTAAAGGAAAGTGCAATCAACTTCAAATACTGATCATATTTTATCTTCTTCCTTTATTATTAACTTTAAAAGAAGGAACACTTACTTTAAAACATTTTTTAAAGCTGAGACTATTTTTGCTTTAGAAACTTTAAAGATGTCTAAGTGTTTATTAGGTTGCAAGCTACATATTTCTGTAACGTTTTGCTATCGCCCAAAGCAAAAAACGTCACTGAATACAAAAAAGGTATTTCCTTTCTTTTTAGACTTTATCGATGAAACTACTATTCTGATCTTCCGCATTTCCTGTATGACTTCCATTAGTATCCATGAATAAAAGAAATCTTATATATTTTTAATATCAGTAAAGAAAGGAGAAAAGCTAATGAAATAGGAGTAGATAGGTTCGCCTATCGCCCGGTTCACATGCCTTCCGCATCTTTTGAACAGGACTAGAGGTCTATGTCTTGTTTTCTGTTTAAGATCGGGTTTCCTCTTCCTTTTTCAAAAGTCTTTTCATTTTCTTTCATTCCCAGTAACCCCTTGCGTCTTCGTGGCATACTTACTGCGTAATGATTAAAAGAAAATGGATTCTACTTTTTCTGTTAAATCCTCACGTTCTGACGAATAGATCTTTCCTATGATTTTGTTACAAAAATGTATTGAAGCAATTTGACCTATTATTTTTTTATTCGGTATCTTCTATGTGCTGTGTCCCTTCATGAGGGAGATGATCATTTTTCTTCACAACTGTTCTTTGTAGCTCTTGGTAGTGTTTGTATTTTTGCTATCGTTCCTAATCCCTCAGTATCTGTCTATATTTGAGATGAGGTATTATGTATACTATTTACATTATTCGGACTATTGTCCTCATCTTTGTCGCCATATTTATCACAACGGTTCGTCCGTTGTACGCTCCGGCCTTCTTTAAGTGTTTGGAATGTCGAACTGAACCCTTTATTTCGCTCACCGGAGTAGACTGTTCTAGTTCCACAGGACATGTTTAATGGATGTCAGTTATCAGTTATCTCCTGTTAATTCCCCTCTCCAAGTTCTTCACTGCCTTAACAGAGTATTGAACTCACATTCTTTGGGGCCTGTCACTGGATCTAACCAACGCCTTTATCCACAGTTGATAAAGGCGTTAGTTAGATTCAGTGACAGAACTGATAACTGATATCCATTAAGCATGGCACGTGGATCTAGAACAGTCTACCCAAGTGAGCGAAATAAAGGGTTCAGTTCAACATTCCAAACACCTGAAGAAGGCCGGAGCGTACAACGGCCGAAACGTAATAAATATGGCGACAAAGATGAGGACAATAGTCCGAATAATGTAAATAGTGTTTCTAATCCCTGTTCTGCCATCCATTTACACAAACTGGTTAGGTAGGTTACTCGCGGCTTATTTCTATCTTTCTTCCCTTCGATGTCATGTAAGTGTTAAATTTTCTAAGTCTCCATTCTATGCCATAGAAATTTCAACTGCCTTCTTCTGATTCCAAGTATGAGTCTTTTCTGTTTCCATTTTCCATCGTTGCTGACATTTTCGGTCTATGGTATCCTCAGCATCCTACTCTAGAAACATTTCTGTTAATTCAACTCTGTTCTTTATTTGGGCTGTCGAATATGTCAGCTGACATAAAACTAAATAATTTCAGAAGAGGTTTTCACGAAGCAAAAATGGCGAAATAACGCTACTATACATAACTGTATATTACGAGAGATTTCACACAAGGAAAGTAGGTTCTTGCCTAGCGTCATCGCGAGGCCGAATTATTGCAAAATTGTGTAAAATCCACGATATCTATAGCGGAAGAAACGGCAAACAAAACAAAAATTTCAAGGAAAACTTTACTTAACAAAAGCCAGATTGAAAGAAAAGAAATTTCTCTCCAACTCTGCACGTACGATATCTTTTAAATTTATTTCTTTGCTTTTGTATATATATTTTTCACTGATGTCATATATCATTAATATATTTAAAGAATTGTATTATATGAAGGACGGGACGGAGACGACGCAGGTACTTTTGTTGACAAACATGACAGCAGCTGATCTACTGATTTGACATGTACTACAAAGAAAAAAGGCAGGACTTGCAATATTATGAAATGAATAAATACCAGCTTGCCTTTTTATTTTCCCTTTTTTGTAGGTTTTTTTTTGTCAATATTTGCTTCACATGCTTTCTCTTTTGGCTTTGGAGTGCAAAATCTAATTTTGTTTTCGCAGTGCAGAAAAAAAATCGAGTCGGTAAATTCAATATGTATCGATTAACCTTTCTTGACAAAACACCTAATAAAATTGATAGTGATAACAGCATTGATAAAAATAAGAGTCGAAGTATGAATAAAAGCAATAGTAATAACAGTAGCGATACGCAGAATGGTAATAATAATATCAATAAAAGTATTAATAACAACAGTATAAGCAAAGCATGGACAATATGTAACGTAAAAATTGAAATATCATACATTGAAAATAACTTCCATACTCAATCAATGCGTGTATGCTTGCTTTCTTTTAGGATATCAAGATTGATTTCAAGTATATATCCTACTGATATTAAGCGTCGGCTAATTTAATCAAATATGATATTTTAGTAAAAACTTGCTCAATATTAGTGAATAAAAAATAATATCTGAGTTTTTACATCAACAGGGTTAGGTGAAACAGATGGAAATTTGATGGTAAATAATTATCAGGGTTTCAAGTATTATTCGAGCCGTATTCTATTCCAGTGCTATCTACAGCATTATGTGTGTGTGTGTATATATATATATATATATATATATATATATATATATATATATATATATATATATATATATATATTGGGGGAATATTGTATGAAAAAGGTTACATGTAAAGCGTTTCGTTCTTCAAGGACTTCAGTGGACTAAATTTGTTAGGAACAACAGAGGGGTACTGGGCTGAGAATTTTAGATTTTTTTATCTAGCCAAATTAATTTAGTCTTTTTCTTTCCGTCAAGGTATTACACTGTGAAGTTAGATCAGCCAGGAATGCTGAAATGTTGCAAGAGCCAGGGCGCAAATTTATTGTAGATGACCTTGCGATTAAGGCACTCTCCAGACATTTAGGTTGTAGTGAATTATTTTCTACTTTGATCAGATTGGCATTTTTTATGTTAACATTGTGGTCAGTCTCGTTACGGTAGGCAACCAACGCATTTGACGTATTATTTTGTAAAATGTACCTTTTGAGTTCATATAATCTTTTATTTAGATTCTTTGAGGTTTCTCCTATGCATTTTTGTGACAATTATTACAGGCGATGGAGTAAACTCCTACTTCAGGTTTTAGCTTCTTGTTTTGTTTAGTATTCACCAAGTCTTTTATTGTTTTGGGTGTAGTAGTAACAACTTTTATGTTGAGTTTAGATTCTTTTTATTGTAGATGTGATAAAATTAGTAGGCAGAATAATATATTCTTTAATTCATTGGGTTTCTCAGAAGGAGCCGTTTTTCTGTTTTGGAATATTTTATGGATGTTTTGTTTCGCACCGAATGTAAAATAATTAGGGTACTGGTAAAGTTTGATAGTATTTCTCCTCTTCGTGTAAATAATCCGAGCTGCATATCCTTAGTTCTCTTAAGTAGTATCCAATAATTATGCTGGATTTTATTTTGTTATAATAGGAATAGAAATTTATTAGGTCGTTTTTGTTGGTTGATTTCTGGTGGACACCGAGTTTTAAACTGTTGTTAACGCGGTGTAGCTTGATATCTAAGAAGGGTAAGGAATTGTGTTCTTCTATTTCATCTGTAAACTTCATTGTGTACGCTATACCGTGCAGCTGCGGAAAGAAATATAAAGGAGAGACGGGCCGCCCCCTTAAGGTGAGGCTTCAAGAACACCAGAAAGCTGTAACACGAGAGGAAGTGGAAAACTTAGGCGTGGCTGGCCACATATGGAGAGAGAAGAGGTCACCGCCCCTGTGAGATCAGGTTGAGATCATAGACAAGGAACATCATAGACAAGGAACACCATTGGAAAATTCATAAACTTAAGGAATCAGCACATATGCTAGGCCACAAAAATCTCCTGAGCCGACGAAGCATAGAAATGAATACAATATGGGAATCAGTAATAAGGAGTACCAGAGAAAAGCGATAATAACAAGAAAGTTGCAATATGAGCTCTGGTAAAAACTTCAATGATAACAGCAAAAATTCACTATGAGCACTGGTAAAAATGGTTGCTGAAGACATTAGGCTTATAATACCCAGAAATTCATACACAGATGTTCTCAAGGCACAGTGGATAAAACCGTTGGTTAGATCCAGTGACAGGACCCAAAGAGTGTGAGTTCAATACCCGGTTAAGGCAGTGGAGAACATTCAGAGGAAAATATTAACAGGAGATAACTGATAACTGACATCCATTAAATATGGCACGTAGAACTAGAACAGTCTACCCCAATGAGCGAAATAAAGGGTTCAGTTCGACATTCCAACATCCTGAAGAAGGCCGGAGCGTACAACGGCCGAAACGTTGTAATAAATATGGCGACAAAGATGAAGACAATAGTCCGAATAATGTAAATAAACTTCATTGTGTTCGACTATGTTTGATTGATCTTCGGTCAGATAAATTAGTATCATTATTGTATTATTCATTGGTTTTCTCAGGCAGTTTTTCTTTTTTTGAATATGCTTTTGTAATAAGTAGAGTATCATCAATATAATAGAAGCATGTTGACTGTTTGGGTAAAATATTTTGTAAAGTACCAGAATCGACACATTCTAAGAAGATACATGCTATCAACTCTGATAGACGATCCGTTTTTATTAAATGTGAAGTAGCATTGAATGATGATGAGAGGGCAGATTATTATGTTAGCTACTAGCAGAAAGCTTTATCTATAATTGTGTTTTTCAGGAGGTTTAGGCATTTTCAGCTGAGACGTTGTTGTAGAGGGATTTTATATCTAAACTGGTCATGCGTTCGTCGGTCACGTCCATTTCCCTTAGTTTTTCAAATAGGCTGCCTGAGTGCTTTACATGAGATGAACTGATTGTTCCAAGAAGAAGAGTTAGATTTTTTTTATTATGTCTTTCGCGAGTTTATGGGGGCGCACTGTCTATTCCTGATATAATGGGGCACATTGTGGTAACAGTTCAGTTCCGGTTTGTCCTAATTAATTGGTTGTCTGCAGCTCAGTTGGTCAGAGGCTTTCAGTTTTAACGATAGCTTCCTCTGCTGAGAGAGACAGGTTCGAATCCCGTCAAAGAGCGTACATTGTTCTTTAATAAGATTTCTCAAAATTTCAGACCGGTAGACCAAAATAAATAAATTTACTATTTAATAAATAAACAGAGGATCTACTTAAATACGAGCGGGTGTTAGTATGATATCTCCCAAGGCATTTGCGACCTACAAAAAATGAACTCATTGCTGGAAAATGCTCAGGAAAAACGATGACCTGTTTTTTTTTTAAGGATATCAAATCCGTTTACAAATATTAAAATCAAGGACAGATGGCATAGTGGATAAAGGCGTTAGTTAGATCCAGTGACAGAATCCAAAGAGTGTGAGTTCAATACCCGGCTAAGGCAGTGGAGAACTTTCAGAGGGAAATTAACAGGAGATAACTGATATCCATTACACATGGCATGTGGAACTAGAACAGTCTACACCAGTGAGCGAAATAAAGGGTTCAGTTCGACATTCCAACCACCTGAGGAAGGCGGGAGCGTACAACGGCCGAATCTTTGTCGCCATATTTATTACAACGTATTCGGAGAATATTATCTCATGACATGATCATTTACGAGTGACTAGTTCATATTTAATCTTATAATCACATGAACATACTGACTGTTGTGTAAGACGGTTTTAAGAATCTAATCATTATTTTTAAAAATACGTATCCATCGTTATATATTCCAAATTAGAAACCCAATAATAGTTCGTGAATATTAATCGATGTCACCGTAATCAGGAACGATAAAAATTATGCGATCAAAAATCAACAAGGTTATTCGTTTGGAACCGTTATTGAGAAAATTAAATTTCTAAACTACCCAACTTTATCGATTTATTGATAAAAAACCGGAGACAGAAGAACAACCTCCATAGTGAAAGTGGAAAATAGCAATGATGCAAACATCAACGCTAATAAGTAAATCTACTACTTCAGACTACAACAGAATCTTGTATTTCATTTTTTCAATATCCTAGTCTTGTTGGCATCAGCATTCCACCTTGTGTTGTGAAAATTGTGTGCATGAGTTTTAAACAATTTCTTTTCTGATGGAAGTTTCTGAACTGCCCTTTGGTAGAAAATGATCAATTACGATATTATCCAGTGTGTTTTATTATTATTATTATTATGACAATTATTTTAAAGACTACCGAAAAGACATTGACTTTTTACAGAACTTGAGAGATTAAGTTTTTTCTTTCAATATATATATATATATATATATATATATATATATATATATACCCTATTGAAGGGAGAAAACTTAAGTTTGCTAACACCAGTTTCTGTGGTTGAAGAGTAAAATAAATATGTAATTTACTGCCCAGCGCAGTGAATTAGCTCACATTCTTCAGTCAACCAGCTAGAGACTTCAGCTTTTAATAAACATATCACCGCTATTGACTGGAATAAGATCGCCCAGTAGATATCTATAAAAGTCAGTGTTTTTCTCTGTAGCAACTGGTTTTTGCCTATTGCCTGGAGAACCGCTGTCATCCAGTATTACCCCCCCCTCAAACTAGAGATTATTACCAGTTGTTCGATTATTGCTAGTGTCGAGTGTAAGAGAAGACTCTTAATTTAAATTAGTTTGATAGCGTAACTTTAGCCTTGACATATTCTGGTCCCACACAACTAATGTCTCTTTACTCTCACCAACATCTGGACATAATATAGCTTATTTTATACAACAGTTCTAATCTGATCCACAGAAGATTTCGTTTTATACATTACAGGAAAGAGGAATTAGAAAGAATACCAAATTAAAAATAATGTACAAATCCCCATTGGTGATGCATAGAAATGTGATTTCGTTACAAAATAAATAGTAAATTAGTCATTTATCTTTTAAAATGTTCGTTCAATTCCGGTTTTAATTAATATGTAAATGTATGCAAATTAACAATGTTTCAATTTGTTTGCATGATTTTAAGTTATCTTATTTGATTAAGTCGATTAAATATTTGTTTTACGGCGTTTGTATTTTAATTGTTAGCTATTCTGTTAACACAGTTGGCGTTTGCTTTACTCATTATGAAAATAACTCATTCAATAGTTACCTGAAACAAAAATCATGCTTAATAATAAATCAGAAAAACAAGTCAAGATTAAGGCCTAAACTGTTTCAGAAAATTAAAAATATGATCTATCAAAAAATATTAATAAAAAATCGCCGACCATGCTCCACATTGGGTCGAAAGAATACGGTTTTTTTTATTGTTTTAGTTCTTCAGTAGCTGATACTAACAAGAGTCACACTTATCTTCTGTAACTGCGGTTTACTGTGTACATTCGCATTTCATAAGTTATTCTCTAAGAGTTTCGTTTGTCTTGTAGTATAGAGATTTCATCATGTTCAAATATCACGTCAATGTCTGTTCACGTGACAGGATTTGTGTTTTTATGAAATAGGTTTCTACTCAAATTTGATAGCATTTTATTCATACTGGATTATTTGTTTTTATGCTTAATGCTTCTAGTTACTTTACAGCTAAAGTATCTTATGTTATGAGTAAGTTGAAGCTTTTCGGGAGGAATATTGTTTAAATCAAGAGAGCTAAGCAACTTAGCTGGGTACTGTAGAGCCGCAGAAGTGTCCGGAACGATGCGTCGTATAGCTAAACATCACAAAACATTGTTGCGGCAGATTTGTTCATTTCTTCGACTTCGATGGAAAATCTGACACAGAAATCCAAAGGTGAAAGTTACCTTCTAAAAACTAAAAGTATTAAAAAACAGGAAATTTTTGTTGGAAACAAAAATAAAAATGCTCCACTGTTATGTAATATCATGATTATATATGACTATGAATACTGGACAATTTCTTCACAGATTAAGTGAAGACTTGAGGAAACGGATATGCGGTTCTACAAAGAATGTTGAAAATACCATGGTTGAATCATATGAGCAACGTGGAAAAGTGGTGTACTTGTGTTTAGTATCAGAAAGAGACAGTTGATATTTCTGAGAGACATAAGTAAAAAAGGCTTGGAGAATTCGACATCCACAAGACACATTGGAAACAAATCGAACAAATGTAAACAGCGAGTAACCTACATAACAATCTTGAGTAAATTGATGGCAGCACAGAGAATGAGAGAGAATAAAAATCGTCCACTTTCTATATAAAAGAAAAAATCTCACTCAAAGAGATACTCGTTATTTCTGTAGTTTAGACAATTTCTACATTTAAAACAGTCGAAAAATCATGTTTAATTCTGATGATTTTTATCTGAAAATATCTGATACGCAATGCTTTAAAACAAAACAGAAAAGAAGTGTTAGTCCTTCAAGAAAAAAACATTTCAATTCCAAAATGACCCCCAGGTGACCTGCACCTACGTATTGACATTTTTCCTGTCCTTATTACTCACTTTTGCATCAATTTACACTCAAGAATGGAAATGTTTGCTTACAATAAAGGCCTCAAAGCATTTCCACCTCAAATAACCATCAGTAAACTCAGAACTTGAATTTGATCAAATCCGCTCAACCATTTGTGAAATCATAATACTTTTCTAGTTCGTATCTTACTTCAATCTGCCAGAGTTTTCACGCTGCAGACTGAGATGACCTCTGTTAATACTGAATGACTCCTGAGGTCAACTTCACAAGAGCCCGTCTTAGAAATGAATACCTGGTAAGTTTTCATGCCAAAACCTAAATCAGTCTGCATTGTCGCTAGAGCGCACTCGTGACAGGAACACACAAACAGAAGCCTCTAGTATAAATATAGACTTATTTTACGTTTAAATATGACTACTGTAATATAATGGACATTAAATATTTCCGAAAAGGCAATTTCAAAGGAATGCAATAATATTAAAGCAAAAAATTAAATTTTTGGTTTAATTATCATTAAATCAAAATATTTAATTTAACAAAATTCTTGAGAGAAGTGGATATCTAATTTACAATAAAAGCGCTATAGAATGTAAAACAAAGAAAATATGTTCATGGTCTTGATCGTTGTTTCAACAAAATAAGCCGTATATTAAAACATACGGTCAGTCCTCATCTTCATTCATGCTTTCAAAATAATTTAGGCAAGCAAAAAAGTGTTTAGGAATCATCATTCTTCGGTTGCATCATTGAAATAATACAAACCACGACCTTTTATATATATACCACCCATTTTAACATAGCATACAAGAACGAATCAATTATAAAAGCTTGAACAGTAACATTTAAAACAAAATATTTCAATATTTCAATAAAATACAGTAGATATGCATATCTATAAATATTTTATAATGAAAATATATGATACTTTTTAAATCAAATAAAAAGTAGCTATCCATTTTTATGGGCGTTCATTTTACTTATTTACAAGGAAAAATATTTACATCGTACAATTTTCACTTTGGATAGGTATCTACATAGTAAAACAGATGCAACTTTGGCTTGTTATCTTTTCCTTGTAGATAACAAGCCAAAATAACACTATGTTTTTCTATGTAGATATAACTCCAAATTAAAATTTTTACATTGTTGGCATTTTAGCCCATGTACTTGTTGTTTATCGCTATAATATAAATAAATGAAAAAAAATTTATATTTAAATTACATCTTATTTATGTTATATATATGTTATAAATTATGTTATAATTGCATCTTATTTATGTTATATATATATGTCATAAATTATGTTATAATTGAATATTTACGTAAAAATTCGCCTTCCTCTCTACCGGGCGCTGATATCTGTGGGGTAAAATCTCCGACTGATGCTTGAAGCAATCGGATGTCTAGCTACACTGATGAGCTGTGATACAGCGAGACACTGTCTGTGGATGACGATATGTTATGATATGTAGATATCATTCCAAAATAAAATTTATACAGTGCAGTACCGTTTTATGTCCGTAACATTAAAAAGAAGTTTTTCCTCTTACGATTATGCGGTTTACGTCCATATATCGTACAATCTCGCCGAGCCTGGTCAGTCAGTACCTAGATAGGTGACTGCGAGGAAATACCAGGTTCTGTAAGCTTTGATGTGTGTGGTGTAAGGAATAACTGTTCGGAATTGGAGATGAAAGAGCTGAGTTCAAATTCCTGTCGGTTTCGTTATATTCACGTACACGCAAATACCCTTGGGGAAAGGTATGAATCCACATCTTCTCGTCTCAACTATGAGTTAATTAGTAGGACTTATATCAATAAATCACTATCATCTCGAAAAATTCTTACAGTCTAATAATATTTTCTGGCTTTAAATAACTTTCAAAAGGTTTGGTTTGGTTTGTTTTACGGCATATCAACCTCAATCGGTCATTTAATGCCGACAACTTTTTTTTTTCCTGGTAATTTTTTTGTTTTGACAAAAATCCATTTCTGTTAATATTTTTTTCTCAAAAATATATAGCTGGTAAAAGTTTTTTTTCAAAAACGTACAGCTTGCAACATTTTTTGAAAAACGTATTATCAGAGGCTTTGTTATTAGACCTAGTTTATCGTCATACCCAGGACGCGGATGTAATCTGAGTATTAACTATATGTATTAACCATAGTTGGGACCCTAACAGGTGCTACCACCCCAGGTCAGGGGGGACCTGGGAACACCAGCAATTAAGAGGTGGTTCCACGCCCCTCAAAACCTGATCAGAGGCCTTGCTGTTGGACATAGTTTATCGTCATACCCAGGACGCGGATGTCGTTTATCGTCATACCCAGGACGCGGATGTCGTTTATCGTCATACCCAGGACGCGGATGTCGTTTATCGTCATACCCAGGACAGGCAAAAGGTTAGAAGCCGTGAAAATAAAAACCACGATTAAGGTTAAATATGCATACGTAATTTCAAATATATTTTAAGGCTAACCTTTTTAACTATTATGAGGCCTTTTCATCAACCATTCATGTCAAAACTACATTTTAGTGTCAATTAAGACAAGTTATTGAAGATCATGTAAGCCTGTTATAATTTTCATATTTGTTTAGAGCAGAAAGATGACGTAAGAATTATATCTCCTATACTTCGTGAAGAAAGCTTTCACTATTTTATGTTTCTAGTAATTCTTAACAAGTACAGCTTCATTAAAACTTACGAAAATAAGTAGACAAGAGCAGATCAATAATTCTAATATTTAAAATGGAATGAATATTGATATCACCTGCAAAGGTGGATTATTTAAACTGGGTATTACAGATTCAAGAAAACAGCACCATTGTATTCTTTTATCAAATAATAAAAAAATAACCTTTTGATTGTCAACATAATAAAACAGAAATCGCCAAACGAAATGGTGAATTAAAATAAACTTCCATTTAAATATAATAATATTCGCTCAAATACGAGTTTATAACTTACGTTAAATATTATGCAATTTGCAACTAAATCTACCTACACTATTAAAGTCACTGTCTTTCCCAAAGACACTACTGCTGCTATGGCTGTAGTACATGTGTAGTGCCCCTACGTTATGGGATTCGTGATATACAAAGGAATATTTTTCTATGTTCCTTGCAATGTGAAGGTATATTCTTTTCTCGAAAGTCTAAAACCCTGGAAAGGTGTGTTGATGTTTCACTATTTACAGGTGTCGAATAAGCTAATGAAGCTAATGCGAGTCTCTTCTAATGGCAGTTGACTTCGAAGAAACATCCAATTATCGTCGGGAACAGAAGTCTTAAAGATTTACAAACAGGTACAGACGGGAAAAAGTGCAAAGAAGATGACAGCTGATTATTGTTCACGTCGTTGTATATCCGTCCAAGTCAAACTGAAATAAGCTTATATCTTGTGTTATCTCCCTCCACTCTCAATTTGAACTTTACAATAAGAATTTTGCTTGAATTCGTCTTAAGCATGAAAGTTGGATTCATCCAAAGATCTGTCTATATTTCTGAGATGAGGTATTATGTACAGTATTTAGATTAGTCGGACTATTGTCCTCATCTTTGTCGCCATATTTGTCACAACGTTTCGGCCGTTGTTCGCTCCGGCCTTCTTCAGTTCTTGTTCTTCAACAATTTTCTGATGTATATTAAAAATAAATTTAAGCTACTAGTGCAGTACATCATAGTATCTTTACTTGTTGATGAAATTCATCTAAAACCTTATTTAGATTATAAGGGTGGTAATATTGTTGGCTTATCTGACAACAGGAGTGAAGCTGCAACAAGTGCTTTTGCTTTCATGATTAGCTGTGTATTCTCACAATATAAAGATGTTGTGCATGTTATGTCAACTAAATGTCTTAAAGCTGAGAAGTTATTTGACATAGTTAAACATATAATTGGTTTAGAGGAGATAGGCTTTGAAGTATTATCAATCATAACAGATAATAATGCTATAAATAAAAAAGTTATATCTTTCTTTTGCAGTCCTCCAAAGCTTTCCATTGTATATCCACACCCAGTTATAAGGTCTCGACCTCTTTTCTTCCTTTTTGGCTCCGTCCATATATTAAAATGCATTAGAAACAATTAGCTTGGTCAAAAAGATGCAAATAAATGCATGCTGTTCCCCAAATTTTGTCATAATGGAAATCATGAATTAGATAATATTCAAAGTGCCCCATTTTCTACCTTACAGAAACTTCATGCCTTAGAATCTGTCAATTTTGAAATATTATAAATTGACCTCAAAGGCATTTTCTCCTACAAATCTTGAATGGCAAAATGTTAATTTAGTTCTGCAAATTTTTAATGAATACACTATTCAAGGATTACTGACCTTAGGAAAACAAAAATATTTGCCTGAAGTTGCAGAATATATAAACATATTTTATATTTGATGGACAATAATGAATGTTAAAACGCCATATAAAGGTTGTTGGCTTAGAAATAAATACTGCAATCCACTTAGAATGAATGAAGAAAATTTTAGATTTCTCTCTGTATTCTGTGACTGGTTAGAATCTTGGAATAGCATTTCTGGAAGAAATGGCAAATTAACAAAGGAAACCGTCACTGCTTTGTATCATACAACCTATGCATTTCTAAAACTGACCAAGTATTGCATAGAAGAACTGAAAATGCTATACATATTACCAGGCAAATTTAAAACTGATCACCTTGAGGCAAGGTTTGGTCAGTACTAGCAACTTAGTGGGGATCAGTATAATATCTCGATATGGCAAGTGTTTGAGTGTGAAAAAAATCAGAATGCTATCAGTTTTAAAATTGAACTTACCATTCAATCAGCAATGCATTAAAATTGATTTAAAGAGTTTACAAGAACCAAACTGGGATGAAGTGACAGATGAGGAAAAGTTATATATATATAAATATAGAATTCATGTTAAAGAGGATGATGTTAATAATTGTAGAGAATTTCTACCTGTAATACTATACTTAGCAAGTTATTGTTGTAATGCAGTTTTTAAGAAAATTAAATGCAATAGTTGCAAAGATTTAATATCTGGAAGTGTAAGAGATAATGTGGAAGAAATACCTGAAATAAGCAGCTATTTTCAGGCAATTAATAGAGGTTCTCTCTTATATCCTAATGATAAAACTATAAATTTTGTTCTGTATAATTATATAGTCATTGATATGCTGATAAAAAAATCATTCTTTTCTTCATTCAGTAAATCAAAGAAAATTAGACATGCATAATTTATTTGCTTGTTTGTATTTATTTATTTCCTATTTATGTTTAATTGTTTTATTTATTCATAATTATTTTATTTATTCATCATTTAATTATTTATTTAATTGTTTCTTCCCTAATTCATAATTCAGTTGTTACTATATTTGAGTAATAATCTCTTAATGATTACAAAAATTGTAACTTTACAGAATAATTATTAAAATTCAAATAGAAATATGCAAATTAAAACAATGCTGATTATGATTTATAAAAAATTTTCAAATGTGAAACAATTAACATCATGAACGAATTTCAGTCTTAAAATTGTGTCTGTAACCTACTTTTCTATAAGTATTATTTGAATTTTAAATCTTTTTTGTATCAAATTTATTTACTTTCTTGTATTTAGTTTATTTCTTATTTACTTGTAATTTGCTCGTCTGTTTATTTGTTTCCTAATTCATAATTGTGTTGTTGCTGTATATAGTGTAAGAATAATCATCATTAATAATTACGATTACAGAATAATTACTAAAATTAAGATAAAAACATGCAAATTAAAACAATACTGATTATGATTTTAAAAATGTTTTCAAATTTGAAACAAATAAAATAATGAACGACAGTCTTTAAAATTTAATGAAATGTAACAATGTTTAATTTCTTTATTTTAACAAAACTTTCAGCAACATTTTTTTCTTATCGGTTATTTTTTTTAAATTAATATGAAATAAAGTTCTGTATAAAATCCAATTCTGTTTCTTTTATAAATGTATTTTCAAAAAGTTTTCTAAAACCAATGTTTTCTTACAATTATTCGTTACATTATGATTACTGTGTTTCACTGCATGGACTACTTTTGTGACGTCACGTCACTATCGAACAGGCCTTCTCTCTATCGGTTGCCACGAGATGGGGCATCTTTTATTATTTCCACGAAGTGGGCAGAGTTTCGGACTTATGAAGGTGACTTTCCGATCAATGGGTCAATTATATCTACAAGGAAGCGACTCAGAATATAGCACACAGAGCCTTGGCAAATAACAATAGTCCTGAGCGGAATACTGTCTTTGTGAATCTTAGGGAGACCGTATATGTGAGGTAGTTTGGTGTAACGCTGCGATAACTGCCTATACATCTTAGAAAGCAGCAATGATAATTTTGAAGAAATAAATTTTAATTCCTCAATTCACTCCATGGAAATTCAAAACCTCACTTTAACTCTGATTTGAGCTATACGTCCAATTCCGGCTAAAAGACAGATTTTGACTGAAATTCTAATTCAGACCGAAAATTTGAGTTTTTCAAATAAACTGTGGAACTTCAAGACTTCACGTCACCAAATTTCTCACTTTAACTCTGATTCTTTGGCATTTTGAGGAAATAAAACTGATTTTATCAATTCACAAATATTTGGAAATGTTTTAAAGTGAATTTAGAACATTTTTTTAATTCACAAAGTTATGTGCTACTTTAAATTTAATATAAATTTTTTAATTAAAAAACATTAAAATAACTATTTTGGGGGTTATTTTAAACTTCGAATTTTTAACTGTTCCCTCCTCATCCGGACACAAATCTCAATGGTGGATGTTCAAGCACCAGATGAAGGGCAGATTTACATTCCCGGGATGATCCTGATTCTAAAAAGGTATATGTTTATGTCGAGCAATTTGGCCCGAGTTTTAGACACACGGACGGACAGATAGAATTTGTTATATATATATATATATATATATATATATATATATATATATATATATATATATATATATATATATATATATATATATATATATATTCGATTACTTTGAAAATTAAAAAGTCACTTTGATAAATATTTCTCTTTAAATATATACCAATAGATTGTATTTAAATGCCACTGTTCTCTTCTGAAATACTAATAGTCACAAATTAATTTCTACGAATAAAGTCATTCAAATTTGAATGTCAATAAATAAAATTTAAGCTAATACTAATTTCTGGACGTACACTATCATTTATGAATTATTGTACGATTATGCTTACGTGAACATGCATTGTGTGTGGGAATATGTTTCTTTTACCGTGTTTCTAAGATAATATATTTTCATCGGGTAATGCTTATTTTTCTATTCTATTCTGAACATTTTCAAAACGAGGTTGGAGAACTTCAGTGGGGAAACTGCCAGAAGCCAAAAACTCGACCTTCATTTGACCTCGACATTATTGCTGCTTTTCTTATTCGTATTGATTCGATCATAATTCGATGTAAATTGATCATACCTTCGTTCAATATCAGTTTTCAAATTTGTAGAAGAAAACACCAAACCCGTCCAGCTTCAATGAATCTGATAATTATTGATTGTTTGAAATCGAAGTCATAATCGAAATCAGCAACTACTGTACAAAATCTAATGTTTGTAATTTCCAAATAAAAAATTAAGCTAACTGAAAGTTATTTTTTATTCTTATTTTTGTCTCTGTACTTAGAAGAGAAGATTAAAATGTGTAAATTACTGTGCTTTTTCGGCAAGTGTTTTAATATTCCAAACGACATCTTGAATTTCATAGATAATCATACAGACTGTCAAATAGGACCTTTAATGGGCTAAAAATAAAATAAGACTAATTCAGCTGAAATTCAGACAGTTTATCGATTAAATATAAAAACACTTCCATCAAGATATTCAGAAAGTGCTCATTCGCGCTGGGGGTAGTCTTGGGTCAACGGTCTTGATTCACTCATATATTACTTTCTTCTTTCTGTCATCTTCCGGCCGGTTGATCGCTAGTTGGTTTGTTCGGAGGTAAAATGAGAACTTTTTTTAAAAAAAGGGATTTTTAACTATTTTATTAAACACGTTGACGCGTACATTTTTTAACTATTCAGTGGGTGTGCTAACCCACCTCACTGGAGAGCACTTTCCGCAAACGAAATTAAAACGTCTGCATTCTTCGTTGCTTAAAATTTAACTCGAAAACATTTTCTAACTAAAATTCCCACGTTCAGCTCAGCCAATCAAAATCAGCATCCCTAGTTCAACCTCATAAGGTCTAAGCCGAATACACTGCCACTAAAACATTATAGTCTGAAACTTATTTAATAAAGGAACCACAGAATATAGATTTTACATTTACAATGGGATGCTGAAAAGTTCGTTCCCCGATATACGTTCTAAAATCTGAACATCAGAATGTTTATGTGACTTCTTGGCAGGACTGAAAATTATTAAGCACCTCATCGTACTTAGCAACCGATTTAAATTGAAGTGCATGTTCTTCATTTTATTATTCATTAACATTTTTCAATGAAGACAGGATTCTGTACAGCCAAATCTTTTCTCGACTGAGAATTCGTTACGAAAAATAATAGTTTTCAAACCCCTATAAAGCAAATAATTATCGAATATCACCAAAACAGAGAAAATATTATGAACATATTTTAATTTTTCTGGACTAAATAAGTTTTCTGACATTTCAATAAATTCATTTTTGAAATTTAGTATGATAAAGCATTTTATCCATTCTGATATAGAAATATGTAAAAAAGCTACTTTGTCTACAATTTCATGCATTTTATTTGGAAATATGTCAAATTACATTTTCTTCAGATTTAACCTTTTTATATAGAAATATTCAAGCAAGCTATATTTTCTATAGATTTTTTGATCCTGAAAATAAATCTTCTACACATATATGCTTTTTTATATGGGAATGTGTAAAAAGATCATTTTTCTTTAAATTCCTGCATTTTTATTTAGAAATAGAAAAGAATTTTCTTCATATTTTTTATACAAAAATATAAAAATCTACATTGTCTTAAGATTTATGCATTTTCATTGAGATATATGAAAGAAACCTACATTTAATTCAGATTTATGCTTTCTTATTAAGAATTATGAAATTAATCTTAATTTCCATCAGAAATATGCATTTTTATACTGAAATATGTAAGGAAGATACTGTTCTTTTAAATTCATGAATTTTTATTTAGAAATTTTTGCTCTTTTATATAGAATTATGAAAAAAGGTGCATTTTCTGTAAAACAGCTACTTTTCTTTAAATTCATGCATTTTTATGTAAAAATATGGAAAAGGCTATATTTTAGTCAGATTTAGGCTTTTTTTGTTCAAAACATAAGCAAAATCTTCAGAATTAGGCATGTCTATATAAATATATGCAAAAGGCTACATTTTCTTCAGATTTAGGTATTTTTATTTAGAAAAATGTAAAATAAACCGATTTTCTTCATATTTCAGCTTTTTTTATTTAGAAATATGAAAGCAAGTTACATTTCTTTTACATTTATGATTTTCTTATTTAGAAACATGAAATTAAACGATATTTACTTTACATTTAAGTTTTTTTTTATTTAGAAATATGTAAAAGAATATTTGCTCTTCAGATCTGGATTTTTTAGTAATATGAATGCAATTAGATTTCTTTCAGGTTATACGCCTTTTTCATTCTGAAGCATGAAAATAACTAAATTTTCTTCATATTTAGTCATTTTATATAGATATACGAAAAGCTACATTGTTTTAAGGTTTATACTTATTTACTTGAAAATAAACAGAAAAATAGACTAAATTTTCTTCATATAAATGCATTTTTATATTGAAATTTTAAAAAATCTCCATTTTCTCTAAATTCGTGCATTATTCTTTAGAAATATGAAAAGCTACATATTATTCAGATTTACTCATTTTAGTTCTAAACATTTATACAAAAGCTTCTTCATATTTAAGCATTTTTATATAAAATGTACATAGATTTATTATACATTTTTCTTTAGAAATATGAAAGTTCTCTATTTTCTTTTCAAACAGGAAGGTTATAAATTTTATTAAAGCTGGCGCGAAACCGAACCCAAAGAAAATGATTACACCCAAGTGTCTATCATGTGCAACAGACTGGGAACTTAGAGTGGATACAGGTAAAAGATTAAACTTTTCGGATCACATTTTCAAGACCCAATTACATCCAGACTCAGTCCTCTTTTCAAATACGTTAAAGAAAATCATTATGTGGGAATTAACAGTCTGTTATGGGGACAATGCAGATGAAGCAAATGAACGGAAAAAAAACTAAAATACGACGAATTACTAGTAAATTGTAGGAGTAATGATGGAATGCAAGCTGCAAGCCAATTGAAGTAGGCACAAGGGGTTTTGTAGCAAAATCACTAGTCAGCGTTCTAACAGATATTAGGATAGTGGAAACAAAAAAAAACGAAAGACTATCCCAACCATTACTGAGACAGCAGAAAAAAAACAGCTAAATGGTTATGGCTAAAACAAGCCAGTGCATGGACAGGCAATCAGGGTGGGTTGGGGGTGGGGGTTGTCTAAGTTCGAGATAGATGGAAACAACGTTTTTTTGTTGTTTTTTTGTAAAGTCTTTATTTTACGCATCGTGTAATTTTGCAAATCTTAAATTGTATATTTAAATGTAAATAGTATAAAGCAGCTTATAACTAATTGTAAATGCCGTATTTGGTTTGTGTATATATATATATATATATATATATATATATATATATATATATATATATGGTTCTTTAACTAGCTGTTGTATATAATACATACGATCCTCCACAATTTTCCTCCCCGGAAAGGGGGAAAGAAAGAATAAATGAAAGTTTTTTTTTTTTTTTTGTACAATTCAATTTTAACTTATTTATCTAACTAATCTATTTTATCTTTATTCATTATCATTATTTTACTTTTTATTTATTTTTTTCTTACTTGTTGCTTAAATGTTGAAAGAGGTATATCGCATATTAAATGTTATTTCGACATTTTAGCATCTAGAATAATGGCATAACATCATGTTCAAAAGAGGTATATTTTTCGATATACTCTCCCCCCCACCCGTTTACGTTCTTTATTGCTTAATAGAAGTCGGTTGACTTCCATTTTAATCTTTTCCTTTTTTCTGTCACCAACTATTGGACTATATGTGAATTATAATTAATTGTGACTAATTCTTGTTAAACGACTTACTTAGCAATATTGTTCACCCCTCTTTCCGTCTTAATTTTTTTTCGTAATGATCAAAAAACGTAAATTTAATTTTAATAATCGTAAAAACAATGTAAATTTCTAATTATTTTATGGTTACATTTTTTTAATAACAGTAATTATCTGCTGGCGAGATGGGGGAAAAATTTTTTTTTTAAACCGGAAAACATATAATTACCTTCCTAGTATCCGATGATATCCGATGAGTATCCACATAAAAAAGAAAAAAAAATCCCCCGTAAACAATTTAAATAGAGCTCACCCTATTGCGATTGGCTGTTGGTCAACGTCCAATCAAATGCGTGATAGCAGGTTATGTTTTACCTAATATAAGTCAGTATCTGCAGGCTGTGAATTTAGCATGATGGCGAATCTGCCTATGCTGACGACGTTTCGAGGCTTGTGTCGAGCAGAGCCGATTTCGTTCAGTTAACTGATTTTACTGTCACATTTAGGGTTTTTTATTACTAACATGATTTTGTTTATTTTCTTGTAAATAATTTTAAGTTACAGTGTATATATTCATTGGGGTTCTTATTTTATTAAAACAGACATTATTTGTACATATGGGGTATAATTAGGATTTTTCATTGAGACAATGGTATTTTGGTGGATGTAGTAAGAACGGTAAGCATGTGTTTTGGTGGTAGGAATATTGTTTGGTTTGATTGGGTCAGTGGTTGTGGCTAGCTAAGTTTAAAATTAAAGACAAATGATGACCGTCCTTTTTCCCCACCCCCTGTTTTGGCATTGTGCCACATTTGTTTTTTTTTGTTTTTTGTTTTTTTCAGCAATAAAAATTAGCATGATGGCGAATCACTCATCCTCGAGACTTTTTGTATTACCGGAACAGTGTTTGGTTGTTTTTGGTCCAGTGAACGGCCTTCAAACGAATCGAACGTTAAGTCTTTTATTTATATTTTATTTTTTAACCCTTTTTGCATTTGATTTTCAGTTTGTTTTCCTTTGTATATTTACAAAATTTAAGTTTGACTGCCTTTTCCTTTTGTATTAAGCCAATCTCCTTTTAATTTTATTCGTTTTTATTTCGTTTGTCTGGTCTTTGGCAAGACAAGTTCATTAATTCCGTTTTTTTTGTTTTGTTTCACCCGGGAATCTAGTCCGGTTTTCTTTCTTTGAATTCTTTGTTTAAATTAAGTTTTAATTTGGCAATATATTAAATATACTGAAAAAAAAAACAAGTTCTTCGTAATAGTGCCTCGCACTATTATGGCGGATTTAACTACACAAACACCCGAAACTCAACCATCGGTGATGGGTGAAGATATACCAACTAAAAATTCGGCCTGGACAGAAATCAGGCCCAAAAAAAGATCCTGCATTCTACGCAGACTTACAAAAGAAATATAAGGACTACACGAAAGGGAATGAGCTCCTAAAGTGAGGTAAAGTTGCAGGACAGTGGCGATACGCAGGTGTTTTGATCCCAAAAGAACTCGAATATCCAGCAGTTTCGATGCATCTCCTTACTGAGTACAGAAACTAAAATATTTTTTTAGTGTGATTTCCCGATTCTGCTAAAAATAGCTTTATAGATACAGCGGTACAAAAAGGCGGAATCCCTGGTATGCCTGGCTGCGTTGAGCATATAGGAGTCTTGTCTTAATAAGGGATGCAAGGAGGAATAAAGGGCCTGGCTGTTGCGTGGTTGGATTTAGCCAATGCTTATGGGTCCATACTGCATAAACTCGTGGAAGAAGCTTAGACATTAGGTCCCATGTATTATCCGCGAGCTTATCCAGGATTACTACAGTCAATTCCATCTAAGATAGGTACCTCCACGAAACGTAAAAAAAAAAGAGCATAGCATGATGAAAAAGACGCCAAACTTGACGAAAACACAATTTTATCGTCTAGATGTTTATTAAGAGGAAAGATCAAAGAATTTTTTACATTTTTCAATCGTTCCTAACACGTCCGAAAATTTCGTTAAATTTTTTTTTTTTCCATTTTATAGAATCAATGAAAATCTGTTTGAATTTTTTTAAATATCAATTATCATTTTTTCAAAACTTATTTTAAGAATCAGAAATTGTTTATTTAAAATATTTTCAACAAAGCTTAACTTAGCTTTTGCGCCGAAAAGATGTAATTTGAAAATAAAACAAAGCAGGTCATAAACTTTCGCGTCATTTGACAGGTATTGAATGACCTATTGATGGATTCCGTGAGGATAATTTGTTCTAAGGAAGGAGAAAAGTGAAATATTTTACAATTAAGTGAACATATTATTTACCTCGTTATTTTTTAAGGAAAACTTTCAGCGATCTAATTTTCTTTTTTGTACTTACCTTTACGTTTATGATGCTTTATGGAAAATATAAAGAAATTAAAGACTTACGAATGAGATTAAATTTTATAAATAAATCTAATTTATAGGTACCTTTCTCGTTAAATTTTATCAGTGTACATAAAATACTATAATTTTATGTACATTTACATTTTACTGTTATCTATTTCCATTCATTTTATTAATTTTGATATTTTATTTATGGAAACAATGCCATAACTGAGATTAATATAAAAATAAGATCATATAAATTTCATATGATACTGATACTTTTTGGTACCTTTCTCAGTTGAAATTGAAAAATCAAATAAACTTCTCCACACGTGTTTCGCAAAATTAAAGGCCTTAACAGCGGAGAACAATGCTTAATTGAAATAACGCAACTTAATTGTATTCTGGTTGGTCTTCCGTGCTTTATAATTAGAGCCCGATTATAAACACAGATTCTTAATTACTTCCTGCCTTCTGATTAGACAAAACGATACAATTTACAAAGCGCTAAAAAAGATCTCTCATAAGGACACTTAGGAAACCCGACGCGGCTTTTAATTAATTTTACAATATTTTAACAACTTAAATGTAAAAATCTATTATAATGAAATAAATAAATAACTGTATTAATTCATTTTTCATCGAAAAATTTTTTTTCCTTTCAGAAAATATTGTCCATATTCATAAAAGCAAATAAAAGCATTTGAAATTAAATAATATATTTGTTTTGAGTTTTGTATGTTACAATTCAGAGCTGATTTTCAGGTACGGGCGGTCCAATTAAAAAAAAACATGATTTGCATTCTTCAAAGCCTTGTGCTTACAACTATTGTAATCACTCAACCCGACGCGAGCGAATTTGTAGAGTTTTCATAAAATTACTTTTAAATATAAAAAAAAATTCTGCCATGACTTTAATAAAAACAAACATATTTATAATAATTTCAATCATCTGTGAATACTTTCTGAAAGTTTCTTTAACATCCGACAATTATTTTTATTTTTGCAAGATTTCCCAAAATAATGGGTGTCATACAAAAAAAACGTGCTAAAAATTGTATGTTATTTTACTAGTGCCGGTGATACAAAGATAAATGTTTTATTTTTTTTAATCAAAATTTAGAATGTTCTAAAACGAAGGAAAATTTTTTTAAATAATGAAGGAAAAAAAAACTTTGGTCTCTCCTCTTCATGATAACATAAGCATTTAGACGATAAAATTTTGTTTTAGTCAAGTTTGGCGTCTTTTTCATCATGCTATGCCATATTTTTAGCAATTTCGTGGAGGTACCTAATCTAAGAGTTTCATCCGGTTTGGTTTCTTCAGACTGGCATAGAATCGAGAGAGGAATTATTACAGGCTGTACATTGTCAGCCACGCTTTTTGCTCTCGCGATGAATATGCTCGTGAAGTCCGCTGAGATGGAATGCCGTGGGGCCGTTTCCAATACCGGAGTTACAGGCTGTAGATGGCTGTTTAGAGAGACTGATTGAGTGGGCAAGAATGAATTTCAAGCCAAACAAATGTAGATCAGTGGTAATAAAAAAGGGACCGATGGTAAAACATTATTTCACAATAGAAGGGAGAGCCATCCCGGCGTTGGCCGATAAGCCTGTTAAAAGTCTAGGGAAATCTTTTTGTAATGTTCTGAAGGACACACCAGCTATCGAAGCTACACGCACTGATTTTTCACTCGGGGCTGGCGAAAATAGATAAATCTGGATTGCCACGGCGTTTCAAAGCTCCAGACATAGAGCGTTCCCATCTCGACTGTGGAGACGTTGGAGAGGAGAGGAGAGCTAGCAGTTTTCTCCGTAGATGGTTAGTATTGCCTCGGAGCTTAAGCAGCGCAGCCTTATACGGATCATCCAGCTGCCATTCAGAGGACTGGTCGAGGAGTTCATGGTTTCACGGACAAGGGAAATCTACCAGTATAGAAACTCCAGAAACCCCAAAGTATCAGGCGCGGGAATTGAGGTCAAGACGGGCAGAAGATGGAGTGCAACTAAGGAACTACCTATCGCAGAAGGAAACATGAGGATAAAAGAAATAGTGGGTTCAGTCGCACAGGGAAGAGCAGGCCTGGGGGCTGATTCCCTCCTACAGATTCGGAAAGAGCACCGTGAAGGAGCGCCAATACCTGATACAGGACGAAGTAAGAGCGGGGATGGAGGAAAAGCCGATGATAAAATGGCAGGTTATAGCCAGCAGGGTGCGTGGACCAGGTGGGATGGTGTAGATCGGCGGAAAGTGTCGTTGTCAGATCTTTGGAATACCGATTTCATCCGATCTAGATTCCTTGTTCAGATGGTGTACGACGTATTACCAAGCGTGACCAACCTACACATATGGGGAAAATAGATTCACCAAAGTGCCCCTTGTGCTCGGGGAGAGGATCACTGCAACACATATTGAGCGGGTGCAGAACTGCTGACAGACGGGCGCTATCGGTGGCGTCATGACAAGGTTTTAGAGGCAACAGCGCTCATTATTGCTGTAGCTTTTCAGAGCAATAAACTCATCCCAGAAAGAAGAGCTATCCGCTTCGTTAAAGCAAGTTCAAAGCCGAGCAAGAAGGTTGCAGGTCCCATTCACTGTTATCGTCCGCGTCGGATTGGCAGATGCGAGTCGATCTCGGGGAAACAATTGAAATTCCCTACACATATATCGTCCCCCAAACTCTGTCCAGACATAATCGTTTATTCGGACGCCACAAAACAGATTATTTTGCTAGAGTTAACTGTCCATGGAAGGAGCATATGCAAGAAGCATTTGAGAGAAAGTACAGTAAATATGAAGGACTCTTAGACGATTGCAGAACTAAAGGATGGCGTACTCATTGTTTCCCGGTCGAGATCGGCTGTAGGGGGTTTACCGGACAGTCAATGAAACGAGCCCTTAATAGTCTAGGGATAACTGGGTAAAAAAGAAGGCGGGCGATTCAGATCCTGGAGTCCGGCGAAAAGGCCACCAGGCGGTTGTGGATAAATAGGGTTAATGAGTGGCCCAAAACGACTAAAAATACGTACGTTCCCAGTTCAGATGAACATACGTCGTAAATACCACCACTAAACACTTTTAAAGCGTATTTGTATATATATATGTTAAAATTGTATATATAGATTACGAGAAGCTTCAGAGAATCAAATTATTCGATTTGCTTTCAGTCGCATTTTCAACGACTTCATTTTTTGCGTTTTACTGGTCTTTAAGAATAAAAAGCAATTATAAAAAGAGAAAGACCAAACAAATATTTTATAATAGAGAAGTTAAAAGGGAAGGAAGAGAAAGAGATGTCGTAAGACGAGCCAAGATAATAAATCGTTTTATATATATATATATATATATAGAGAGAGAGAGAGAGAGAGAGGTTTGTTTTCTTCTCTTCTTCCAAAAAACACCCTGTCTTAGCCGCATGTAGGAAGACCAGTACAACCAAGCATACCCAATCTATAACATCGAATAGCCCAAGTGAAGTCTTGATTGGTTCCTTGGGGAACTTATATAATGCACGTCCTAAAGCTCGTGGCAAATTTTATAATACTGATCATATTCGGTCGGGTAGCCCATTGTTGTTTATTTAGACCCGAAATTCTAGTGACATGGGAGCAACAACACTGACGACGCACCAAGATTCGGCACTTAAATGTGTATTTTTAATAAGCAACAATTTCAGCAAATTTGTTTTTCTTTAGAAATATGAAAATTCTCTAAATTTTCTTCAGATTTATACTTTTTTTTTTACTTAAAATTATGAAAATATGCTACATTTTCTTTCTATTCGTGCTTTTCTATTCAGAAATGGGTGTATGCCACCGATGAGGATCCACCTGCCAATGCAGGCAATTACAATCTATGGTGCACCTTCTAATTTGCCCTAATCTTGAAGAGTCATGCACGCTGAATGACCTTGAAACCCTAACACCACAGGCAAGGCTCTGTATGCAACACTGGATAGGTTCAGTGTCGCCACTCAGTAAGATCTGGTTTGGTGAGAAATGATTAAAAATCTATATAATATTGATATCCAGGTGGGTGAACAAGTTATCTAGACACAAGATTTTGTTAGCTGTACACAATTTAATTAGCATAATGAAGACACTATTTGGAACTGTTCAATAATGTTTAAAATCTGAAAATTCACTTCCAATAATTTATCATACTTAATTGAAATTCAGAGTAATACAACTTTAGGAAACTTGAAATTACTAGAACTTTTGTTACGTTGTGGAATATTAATAGACAATTCATTAGAGATTGAACACTTATGTGATTGTGATTTTATCTCATTATTTACATCGTTTTTTGTTTTTACTAGAAAACACCGTAAAACTTTAATAGTCCAACTCGTTTTACGACACTTGGTCCGTTTTTCTTTATTTCTAATGAAGTTCTCTTGTTCTTAAAAGTTAAAAACAAAGATGTGTGTGCTGAACTGCAATGTGGTATCAATCTTTCTATAAGGCAGGTAATGTTAGAAAGTTTCTTCACAGATGAAGAATAAAACTTGAACAACAGAGACCTTGTTCTTCAGAAGAATGCTAAGAATACGATGGATGAAACATGTGACAAACGAGAAGGTTTTGGAAAATTGAAGCAAAAAAAGGATATTACTTGTGCATTGAATCAACAAGAGACAGTTTATATTTCTGGAATACATAATGAGAAAAAAGGGGCACGGAAAAGGTAAGATGGACAGAAGAAAATAGTAACCTACATTGTGTAAATGGATATCAAAACATGAACAGGAGGGGATCGTAAGAGATCAAACATTGTTTAGAGTTACAAAGAATAGAAATTTGCGAGGAAACTTGATCGCCCACGTGCTGCCGGGACACGGTGCATAAAAGTGAAACATCAGTATCATATTGTAAATACTGTTTTGGGCACTTCAACGTGGTGTATTAGCAAGCTTGTCTCGCTAGGACAATTACGACTAAGTAGTGAGCTCGATCCTCACTGGGTACCCCCATACTTTCGGCCTTGTGCCACGTCTAAGCTACGCTTAGAAAATCACTATATTAACAATACTGTCATAAGTATAATCAAGATAACAGACGATATAACTGTAACTTCCTTCAAGCAGCAAGTGACACATTATGTCAAGGGCTTGATTTTACTTTTTTACTTCAAAATTATTCAACCCCGTAAGTCGGCTATGCTCTTAAATATTTCCAGTTTTAAAGATACCTTGATTAGATCCTATCTGCTAATCATATTCAATTGTTTAATATTATTTATACACTGCGTTCATATTGTATTAGAATATGTCAATACAAATATGTCAATACAATATAAATACAATACAATGTATATAATACAATGTATATACAATACAATAAATGTCATTACAAATAACAAATAATAATACTACAGAAAATATGAATGGTAAGCTCAAGACATACGTTGAAAGTATTTCGGCCAGTAATTTATCAATGGTTTAAAGGACTTTCACTTTACGCGGATGACTGCTTCGCAAAAAGAACATTCGCGTTGATTCAAATCAATCGAGTCAAAGAAATTTTACCTTTTCTGCCACAAAATCAATGAGATTGATTGTCAGCCTGATATAGACCTCATCACAAATCAAGTCGTAAGCGAGGCGTTAAAAACGATGATAAAGTGCTTCTAAATCGGGAACATTTCTAATTAGCAAATAACTACATCGTCACAGATTCATTTATTTTGAAGACCTTAACTTTACGTTCGATACTGCGTCTCTCCTACAGCATGTCTTACAGAAACTTTCATGTGTTTTATGCGATAATTTACTGCTTACCATCTTTGGAAACGGCGAATTTGATGAGTATATGTAAATTAAATGTTCTTGAGAACTGTTTACCTTAAAATATGTCAGTTCTAAGAAATTATCCAATTCAGACTTCACTGACTGAAAAAGAACACATTAATAAGATTGCATTTTATTTTAAACTAACTTTAAAGCCACAGTTTGTGCGAACTTTTAAACTAGCCCCTGTGGAGAACTAATTGCTCATCTGGCCCAAAACGAAATGTACCTCTGAAAGCAGCAACGATGATTTTGAAGAATTTGAATTCCTCAATTTACACCATGGAACTTCAAAACCTCGCTTTAACTCTGATTCGGGCTATAAATCCAATTCCAGCCAAACGACCAATTTGGGCCAAAATCTTCAAATTACAAACTACGTGAAACTTCAAATCACAAGAACTGCGGAATTTCAAAACCTCACGTCAAAAACATCCCACTTCAACTCTGATTCCTTGGCATTTTGAAGAAATAAAATTGATTTTCTCAATTTTAAAAAAAATTCAACTCTTCACATTTTCATTAACAAACGTATTTTTTAAAATTTTTAATTGAAATAATTCTTATAGTTTTCTTTTAGTATTTCTTAATTCTTATATATATATATATATATATATATATATATATATATATATATACTGGGCTCTCCCGTCGTTTTCGACATATGAGGGTCAAGTGGCTCAATTCTTAGAAGCAACAGCCAGACTACCTTCACATAGCATTTGAGTATAGTGGTGAAAGCTTCTGCAGAACCAACCACACTTTTCGGAAGAGCCGGATGCAGAAACTGGTGCACATTATGCCACAAGGTCCCCAAACTAACCTCAGCAGGTTTTGAATTCAAAGTTGTCCTTCCCCGAGACCGTTCGCCACCCAAGGCTTTAGGACCCAGTCTGTGTGGAGGGAAAAGTGAATGTAATGAACTCGGCTCTCCGATTCCTTAATCTGAGCCACTATCCATTACGCCACCGTGCCTCTTTTTATATATATATATATATATATATATATATATATATATATATATATATATATATATATATATATATATATATATATATATATATATATATATATATAAAGTGTTGCTAATATACTGCATTAGGTGAAAAGATTTGATTTCTTTACTTCTCGTTGGTCGTCTTCTGTTAACATTCAAGCAAAATACTTGTGCTTATACAAGATGTAAGTTGTTTGGAAAACTGCATCAAAGAACTTTCCAAAATCTCTCCCGCTGAATTACAAGATTTTATAATTACTTTTTTGTTGTTAATGCTTGATTTTTAGTTTATCATTTGCCAAAAGAATTTCAAATACTCTCACCTTCATATTTATCTAAGCTGGAAATTAAAGAAATGTGGCAATAATGAAAAAGACTTTAATTTAATCTCCATAATTAAAATGTATAAATTATAAATCGACCAAAGCCAAATAGCTTTGAATTTCTTGAAAAGAGAGGAAAAATATCCTACATAACTACATATAGAGAAAATAAAATGACTCGCATCCCGATACCATCCGATTAAAGAGGGTGATTGGGCTAGTTTTGAAAATTGCTCCGCTGGTTGGTTATTCCTGGCCTTCGGAATGTTAAGAATTCCTGGGTTGGAAATTCTAACGTGATGTATAAAAAATGAAAGCATCCTTAGATTTATACAGTATAAAAGGGGAACAAAGGAAAATGCTAATGACGTCGTGAGAATGACTTTATTATTCGACACATTGCAGTGAAACATAAATAAGTAAATAAGAGCAAAGGTTCTCAATAACAAAAAAGAAAAGCATTATAAAAGAAATATCCGCATCTCATCAATCGCTTCGATTTGCTTAACAACAAGAATTTACTAGAACTTGCATTGTTGAGTACAATAGCCATAAACCTTTCTGCAGTAGACGCAGTTCCTAAATGGTTAAGCACTCAAAGCATGTCCATAGCTGCTCTGCTTAATAATTCTTGCAAACTTGTTGTTTTTAGTTTTGATTAAGAGAGCCAATATCATGCATCAGACGACTGTCAACAAAATCCATCACTCTTTCACTGCCGCTCTTACTTCCCTCTCTCTCTCTCTCTCTTTCACTTTATCCTTTTCTATTCTTTCTTTCTTTATAACTTCTCTCTCTATCATCTTCTCTCTTTTTCGCTGTCTTTTTTTTCTCAGTCTTTCTCCGTCTCTTTCTCTATATCTCACTCTTTCTCCATCTCTCTCTTTCTCCATATCTCACTCTTTCTCCATCTCTCTCTTTCTCCATATCTCACTCTTTCTCCATCTCTCTCTTTCTCCATATCTCTCTCTATTTCTCTCTCTCACTATTTCTCTATCTCTCTCTATCTCTCTCTATCTCTCTCTATCTCTCTATCTCTCTTTCCAGTCAAAAAACAATCGATAGAGCTTTTTACAAAAACATATGTTCACAAAGCCGTTTCTTTCCGATTTATTTCGTGTATATCCACGCATTCAAGTCCATATCTTTCTATAAAAGCGTCAAACGGAATCTATAAAGATTTATTCTCTTAGAATTCATGAATTATGCTACAATACATTTGGAATGTGATTTTCTTGTTATAAGGGAATAAGAATTCGTGATGCGTCTAATAAATTTGTTACACTGAGAAATATATGTTTATGACAATTTAAATATAATGTTTCCAGTGAGTTTTTATATTTGCTGAATTAGTCTTAAAGTAATTTCTATTCGGAAATTTGATAACGGAAGTAAATATTTCGTATAATTCTACAAACAGGCTTTAATTTTATATTTAGAAATAATCATTTTAACACTAATACCAGCATGATGACAGATGTGTACAAATATCTAAAACTGCTTACAAATGTCTAAGCAAAAGTAACTCCTTAAAATATTTATCCGTAATCAACCAAAGAAAATGAATTTAGTGTGTTTTATATTTTGATTTGTGACCGTGTCATTCTCGCTAATGTTGTTTAAATATCGTGACCAAAAGCTTCATTTTCTAGTTTCTGTTTAAACTTCTGGGATGGGTAGATAACATAATTTACATGGACTATTGTACATCTCATCTTTGTTGCAATCACAACGTTTTGGTTGTTGTGTTCTCCGGGCTTCCACAGATGCTTATCGATCCGGGTGACCCTCAGAGAATTTCGAGCTAACTCTTTATTTCATCTGCAAGAGTACACTGTTCCCGTTCTACTGTTCATGTCTAGATATATCTTATGTAATTTTAATTTACTACAGCTTACTTATTGCTCACCCTGTTTCCATTAAGACTAAGTCTACACCACCCGGCCCAGGGATTGAACTGACAGTTACTATTTTCTCACCTGACAATATTCTACATTGCCTGTCTATATTTCTGAGATGAGGTGTTATGTACACTATTTACATTATTCGGACCCTTATCCTCATCTTTGTCGCCATATTTATTACAACGTTTCGGCTGATAACCGACCTCCATTAAACATGGAACTAGAACAGTCTACCCCAGTGAGCGAAATAAAGGGTTCAGTTCGACATTCCAACCACCTGAAGATACAACGGCCGAAACGTTGTAATAAATATGGCGACAAAGATGAGGATAATAGTGCGAATAATGTAAATAGTGGACAATATTCTAGTAAATTAAAGCGTTTGTTCGTGATATTTGTGACGACGTAATTGAAAGTTAGCCAATCCGTCAAGCCCCTGATGAAAGCTGGAATGCATAATGGCTGGAACGTTGTGATAGTAACAACAAAGATGAAGGTAATAGTGTTTTAATACTATTGTTAATCCAACACAAGGCCCAAGTTGTCTGAATTATATTTTTGTTACAGCGTATAAGGAGTAAGTTAGAAGTGCAAATTATGAGAATATGTAGGATAGATAACGGTTGACCATAGATTTGAAAAGTTTAAAGTCGGGGTGATCGGGGAAGCATACTTTCGGAAGTCTGTTCCACAAAGTGAAATTGCTGGGAAATAAACTGTGTGTATCTTCCTCCTTGCTAATGGAATACGAAGGGAATGGGGCTGTGTCGACCCTGCATATAAGGCATGGCGGGTCCTAGCTTTGAAGGTCTTGACTAGTGGAACTTCTATGCCGATGATACGATTATATACGAGCGCACCTCTAAAACGCTCGATGGTCAAATATTGGCGACTGATCTCTCTCTCTCGATCTTGTACAAACTACCCACTGGGGTAAAAACTGACTGGTTACATTCAATGCCTCGAAGACTAAGCTAGTTACATTTCATCATCGCCGATCTGACTCCGAACTACTATCAAACAGGTTGAACAGAGGTCCTCTCAGGGATTCACCCTGTCTTGAAAGACTCAAACTCATACGCGACCTCAAGTGGAACTCGTACATAGGATCCATTGCTAAGAATGCAGGTAAAATTATCGACTCCCTATACCGCTCCAATAAGTACCTATCCTCTACATTTACAAGAGCCAGATCAGGCCAAAAATTGAGTACTGGTGTCATATTTGGGCGGAAGTTGCCCAGACGCCACCCTCCAGCATTGATAGAATCCAAAAGCGTCTCAAGAGCCCTTGTGGGTGACGAATTATTCTCCACATTTCATATCCCACAGGCGGAATGTAACAGGCCTCTCACTGATCTACCGCTATTGCTCAGACGAACTACATTCCCAGGTCCTGCCAAATCAAGCTTTCACGACATGAAAACGGCATGCCACTTACAAAGTAGCAAATTACCCACATTCCCTCCGTATTCCACCGGTGAAAAGTAAGTACCACTCGAGAAACTTTTCCTGCGAACCACTGCCCTGTGGAACCGACTCCCAACAAGATGCTTCCCCGGCTACAATCTTAACCGGTTTAAGACTAGGGTTAACCGTTATCTTCCACTCCTATCCACACAAATGACCTCCTAACGTAACCCTCTTCCTCGAGTGACACCCGGGCGTTGTAAAGTATGAAACTTACTGTAAAAAAAAAAAGGAAAAAACTAAGTAATGTAGAGATAGTAAGGAGATCCCAGCATTGTTTCATCTGCGTGAAAGGTGTTGTGGATTGTAGGGTGGAAAATAAATCATCACCCACAAGACCGCGTAAACAATTTCGAACCCTATCAAGACTGAAAATGAAGATTGAACAGCCGCAGCCCGGTTATGGCAGCAATACTCCATTTTAGTCTGATCTGACTCTTGTAATGATAACGCATAGCAGGTGGTCAGGTACTTTCTAAACTGTACAAGGAACCGGTTATTTTTCTAGCATCTTTAGCGATGGGTTGTTCAACGAGGTCTAGCGTGGGCTTGAGTTTCAACAGACCTTTCAAGCAATGAATGTCTTTGAGAGTGCAACTATTCTTTATAACTGGAGAAAAGTCAGGGTTTGCTCGGTGATGATAAAACGTTACTGGCATTGTTTTGGAGGTAGTGAATGTTGCAAGTCAGTTTCTCTCCCATTGAGCTGTCAGGGATAGATCAGAGGTGAGATCAAGATATTAGGAACTGCATCTATAAACCGTGGTATCGTCTGCACATATATTTACTAATGATCTGAGAATCTTCTTAGGCAGATCCTTAATATAAAGGAGAACGACAGTATAATGAAGGAGAGTCTTGGACGACGCCTGAATTTTAAAAATATATATTGCCTATAAGTACGTTTTTCGTTCTCTACATAATTCTCTGCATAATTCCAGATATGATTATCATTACTAATATTATAAACACGCACGCATCTATATAAATATGTGTCTGTGTGTCAATATGTATGTCCTGGATCAAATCTATAAACTTGCACATTTTAACATCTTAGGGTTGTAAGGGAATCACAGTTGTATTGCAGCTAAAGCAGCAGTGATCGGTCTAGGCTGACGGAGACTCAGCATTTTTAGGCTGCTTTTAAACACAGTTTTCCTTCTGCTAGTCTGATGCGGAGGTATAAATACCTGGGAAACGTCTTGACAGAGGAGAGTAAGTGCGACACTGAGATCTGTAGGCGTATCTGGATGGCCAAGGACACATTCTAAAAGTTGTGCAGAGTATTGCGAAACAGGCGGACATGTTTGCTATCAAAGAAAAGAATACTGAACTGTTACGTGACATCTGTCCTTCTTTACGGCAGCGAACGTTGGACGATTTCCTCAAAGATGAAGAAGAGACTTGAGGTGACAGAAATGTGGTTCTACAGAAGGATGCTAAGGATATCATGGACCGAGCGTGTGTGCAACGATGAGATCTTAGAGAGATTGCAAACAAGGAGGAGGCTTATACTTAATATCAGGAAGAGGCAGCTGAAGTTCCTGGGACACATAATGAGGAAGGAGGGCCTGGAGAATCTGATACTCACGGGTCGAATAGAGAGAAAGATAGACAAAAAAAATCAACGCGTGACATACCTGGTGGACTTAAGCAAGTGGATGACAGCGCGTGGTCTGGGGGAGGAAGCAGAGGGAAGGAACTAGTTGAGAGCTGCAAGGGATAGAGGGAGGTAGAGAGCCATGATCGCCTACGTCCTGAAAGGACATGACACATAAAAAGAAAAAGAAGTCTGGTTGCTAACTCAAGGCAAGAAAGCCCGCCAAAGCTGTGGAGCGGAAGAAAAGATAGATTCATACCTCTCCCAAGGCTATTTGTGCGAAAGTGAACGCCACGAAATCAGCTCGCAAATACATCTTTCCGAGTAGCTAACCATGACCCTAACCCACAAAATTGACAAATATATTTACATATATAAAAGTTTTCCCAAAACTGGTCATTTTTTAAATACCTTCTTGGGCGGAGCAGGAACTTTTCAGCAGACTACACATTTTTTTCCGAACCTATACGTATTGTTCAATTACGTACATATTGAATTTAGTCAATTTTCTGTCTATGTTGACGTGTATTAAATATGGAAATATTTTCATATATGCCATTCTTACGTGGTAATTTTCTTAGCGAACACGAATGTGACAACAAAACAATCATACAAAAACAAGACGATCGATAAATTAGGAGCGCGATCACTCGTGACTTGAGTGTCTAGCAAAAGAGGAGTGGACTAAGGATGAATGAATGATGACGTGACTTTGCATACACTCCTTGTTTTGTCTTCTCTTTCATCACGATCTCACACACTATAAAACTAGAGAAATACTAACGTTCGTCTCAAGTTGTTTTCTCAGTGTAGCTCAAAGATGTCGAAAATAGCATCTTCGTGGACGTCACGCGTATTCACAAGCCAAGTCAAAATGACGATCCTTTCAAATTTTTCACCAAGAGAGAAAGGAGTTAGTAGATGAATAAATAATAAATTTAAACTCTTTATCAAAGAATGTATTCGTCATTTTGTAGATGTTCATTCACAACTAAAATTCATGCACTGTTTTCTATCATTAGATGATTTATTTTTTATTTTTTAGATGGGATTCATTTATATTGAATGATAGCAAACATTAATTAAAAAGTAAAAGTAATACGTTTAAAAGTATCCGAATATTTGAAAAATAAGCTGTTTATAACTGTAGCTGTCTAACAAGATTGTGTAGCTTGTTATATCGATCATTAAATGCAGATGCGAGATGCGTTTCTTTCGCAACTAAAATACTTGCTACGCTTATTACTATTATAAAATATGGAAGTTGCAACAAATTATTGTTTCCTAATTAAGATAGCTTAAACATGGTTTTATAGAAAACTTGTTTGAGACTGATATTTATTTTAATTAGACTTAGCGTGTTTTAAAAACTGCTTCTCTTAAGATTTTTAGGATGAAGTATTGGCACCATTTATTATTCACATTTATTCTTGGTTGATTTAACGCATGGCAGCGAAGTTGAAACGCAGTTTACTGCTAAGAATCGCGATATCACGTGATCAACGATGGCAGGCTCAGCTGGGCGAGATGGTATAAATTCTGAAACTATCAATGAACCCATCAATGGCGACACACCCTATCACAGCTTTACAATATTTAGATTTGAGATCATACAAATTTTATTCACGCTAATGTCCTGATTTTAGTCGCAGTGTTTCAGCCGTTGTGCCCTCCGGCTTGTCAGTATTTAGTAATTTTAAACCAAACACTTTATTCAGTCTGCCGGGAGATATTTTCACATCCGCTCTCCATGCTAAGGAATATCTGGTATCAGTTAATTCTTCATCGAGTCACAGCTTCTGCTTTTTCAACTGAACCGATGGGTAAGACGATAAACTACATCCAGCAGCAAGGCCTCTGATCAGGTTTTCAGGAGCGTGGAACCACCTATTAATTGCTGGTGTTCCTAGGTCCAACATGACCTGGGATTGTAGCACCTGTTAGGGTCCCAGCAATGGACAAATAGTTGATCACCCCAAACTGGGGTCAAAACACTACGAAAGTGTTAAAATAGAACTTAATACCAGAAGTACTTTGTAAAAAATTATTACCAGAAATAAATTTGTGAAGAAAAATTATTACCAGCAATACATTATTACCAGCAATACATTATTACCAGCAATACATTTTTGAAAAACAATACCAACCATACATTTAAAAAAAATGCCAGCAATACATTTTTTGTGAAAAAAAAATTACCAGCAATAAAAATCTTGTCGGCATTAAATAACCCATTTAGATTGATATGCCGTAAAACAAAACAAACCAAATCAAACAACTATACAAAAGAATACGGATTTCGTAAGTTGGCCCAGGAAATGAACTCGTGACCACCAGATAACAAAATAATGACGCTTAACTGATGCCAGTTTGCATATCTTGTGTGACTGGAAGGCTATTGTATATTATGACCTCCTTCTGCAAATTCAGATAAGTACTGTTCTCGATTGGATCGATTAAAGGCAGACATCGATTAAAATCGTCCAAAATTGGTCAAACGGCTGTCGTCTCCCATCAAAATAATGCCAGACATCGCGTCTCTTTATAGATATTGCAGAATTGGTACATCGTCGCTGGGATACCCTACTACATTCGCTGTATTCAATTGACATTGCGCCTTCGGATTACCACTTATTTAGATCGTTACAAAATTTTCTTAATGGGAAGAATTTTCTGGAAGCCTGTAAAACCACTTGAGAACAGTTCATCGCCCAGAAAAATACCATGTTCTGGGAATATGGACTCATGGATCTGCCTCAAAGATGGCGAAATGTGGTGAAACCCAATGACACATATGTGGTTCAATAAATCTGTTTACAAATGTCTAAATACAATTATTCACTACGGTTTTTGTTCCAACTCAATATTAAACCATATTAATAAAAAAAGTAACTGCTCATTCCTTGCTTACTGGATATTTATGTAAAGTTTGAAGTGCAAATCTTTTTCATATTCAGTTATAAAAATTCTATTTTTTTTATAAAAGAGTTTAGATATCCTTCATTATTAATATTGGATTATGTATTTAAAATATTTCCAAGATATTGTTATCCACACCAAATTCATATTTCGTAAACTATTACTGTCCCAAAATAAGAAAGGTGAGCATAAGGGATGTTAAAACATGTATCAGTCGTTACTAAACTGAATATACGCGAAAGACTAGTAATTTTTTCATACCATCCCCAAAACAGTATTTTCTGTTTAGTAAAAATATATTGTAAACCAAAACTTACACAGTATACGCTCTGATCTGACATTTTGCACACTTTTCAGCCAATACTTTAAAAGATATCTCTATTCTTTATCCTTTATAATTCTAATTTTTAATTACGTTTTGTAAAGTGGACCGAAAGAATCAAGGCAAAATCGATTATATGTCAAACGGACTTTAACCTTTTTTTTTTTTACTGTGTATGAATCTTCGTATTTAGCACAAGATGACAAGAAAAGGCGATCAAAGCCTTCTTTCACGCATTATTTATAACTAAAAAAATATCTCAACAATGAGAAGGTAAAAAGTTCTCAGTTCGACCAAGAAATGAATGAAAAAAAAAAATTCTTATTCTTTTCGGAGGTGAGTCGAGTCGGTAAATTTTCAGCACCCGCTCGTAATTATAAGTGCATTTATGTACTAGTCATCAGCGCAATAGATTTTGGTTATCTGTTAATTGCCTGTCTGCAAATGTTATATAATTGTACGGAGGTATATCAACATTTTTACGTGTCGATTAGTAAAATGATTCCATTATAATATGTAATATAATTTGTGTAAAACTGAAGGAAAATATTTAGAGAGCATATAAATAATAAATACTAGAAAGACATCATATAAAAATTGGAATTTATTAACTGTATACATAGAATTAATTTAGCAGAATGGTATGATTTGAGGTTTATTCAATAAGTAAGAACATTAACAAACTTAAACTGATTCTTAATGAGAACTTAAAAACATATAACATTCATTTTTGGCAGTTCTTTATAAAAACATTTTTAAAGTTACATTGTCAAACGCAAAGTTTGCCGTTTCTTAGCTTCCCATCCTCGGAATCCAAAATGATTCATACATTTTGAGTTAACTAAAGAGATCCAGAAATGATAAAACTTAGCAAAAGATGTTACAATTCCCAGCATTCCATTTTCTGTGCTAAACCTCTTTACCTTAGTTTCTGTCTTTTAAAACCTAACATTAGCTTTATGTACGGATTTTGTGAGTCCTTCTCTAAAATATATTTTTGAATTCCCCCAAATCATGCATTGGTAATGATTAAAAGTCATCGATAATTCTCATTTAATTTTAGTCAAATTTTGCACTGTTCTAATGTCTGTAATAAACTGTTTTGTCATAAGCATCTTACTATAATTCTGTTTGCCCCTCCTTTAGTTAACGCAATCTTTACGCTCTGTCAATATCTCATAAATAATGCACTATTCCGTTTTGATTGTTTGGAAGACAGAAAAGACATTTCAGAGACGCTACCTGGTTTCGGTGAGCAAAGGAAAGAAAGAAAGAAGTGTTTAATGTCTGTTTCAGTAGGCAATCTCAAATCAATTCATTTGTACCCCCTTATTTCTTAAAATAACGATGATATTTATGGTGATTTTCTAAGCGTAGTTATTAAGCTCAAATATTAAACGATACTATATGGGAATTTCTACGTATATTTTATCGTCATAGAACTCGCCATGAGCTTATTCAATCATTAACTTAAGAAGTAAGATTCATCAGAAAATTCAAATAGGAAAACCGCGTAATTTTCACGACTCTTTCTTGAAGATGTTATCTTCGACAAATTTCGAAAAATCAAATAAAATTAAAATAATTTTTAACCAAAAGAAAATAAATTCAATGCTTCCATCAAGAGAAATGCTGCAAAAAGCTTGTTTTATTTATATAGTTAGATAACCTAAATATTTTAGTTATTTTGCATCATAATTTTACAAAGAAATTGATTAATGTTGAATTACATTTTGAACTCGTGTCGTCGGCCGTTAATAAAAACAATTGTCTTGGTGATTTCAAATTGTGTTAAATTGCATATCAAAACCAGTTATAGAAAACTGAAACATAAAAGTAATTGAAAAATTAAATATATTGTCTTACTGGAAGGCATCAAATCAAATGATTCGATAGTAACATTCTTTTTTTACTAATCATGATGCTGTACATTGGAGTAACATCATTTGTTCAGACACGATGGCACCAAAAAAGATTCGCTCTCAGCCATTTTAGAAATTGCAACTCGTTGATTTTTTCAGAGCAAGTTTAACAATATCGCCTGACTCCTGGAGTATAGTAGAAAGTTCCATTTATAGAATGTCTTTTCACATCTCTTTCCTTTTTGCTTACTTTTGTTTTCACGAAATAATCTTTTATAAATGTTCATATTTTGTGTCATATTATTTTTCTAAATTTAAAAATTAATTTGCATTTATAATTTTCACTATTTTAACTTTTATATAACAGCATGAATTTGTATTTTCTTTTGCAATAACACGAACTTTTATCAAATATGCTTGAGAATTTTGTCTATTGTTGATAATTCATTAGAACCGAATTAAAGATTCTAACATTGTTTTACTATTGACAAGATTAAAGAGACATTAGTATATAGTCTTGGAGCAATAACTATAGTGCTTCTTCAGAATTGAATCCTAAGTAGCAGATAAATATTTTATTTTAAATTTGTAAAAAAAGTGGGGTTGATTAAATAATTTAAAATCTTTCTATCGCAGAGGACGAAGATAAACTATAACGTCTGCTTAAAATATTTCGTAATACTTTTAATTTTATAAGATTTTATTTAAAAATTTTAAACAACCAGAAATTCTCGGCAAATCAAACTATAATAAAGTACAATGAAAGTGAAATGGTGATCTAATAAACTCTGATCAGAATTTGACCAAAGCATTGAAAATGTCATCTAGCGATATTAATGAACGCTTACACGAGTTTAATATTTACTTGTCACTCAATTATTGTTACCCTAAACCATATCTAACTTAAGGAAATATTTATATAAAAATAAATTTGCTCTCCTTTGATTGGTGTGTCTTTTTCATATTTCTTGTAGTTGTATAGTAGATGTTGACAAATATAAATGTTATGGAGAAAAAGGATGTGCGTCACTGTATAACTATCAGCAACTTGGAAAGTGAAATCAGCGAGCCGAGTTCGAATTTGGTTCACTTTCGTTACGTTTACTTTCGCAGAAATACCCTTAAGAAAAGATATGAAGTCATCTTTTCTACACACACCCCCCAATCTCTGGATTAAATTGCAAGGCTGGCTGGATGTTGTTGCATTCAGGTTGCAACCAGTCTAGGAGAAGGAAAGCTCTGAAGTCAAAACCAGCCCAAAAGGGAGATGATCCATGTCAGATTACCTTACCCTAGACACACCACTGCTGCTATGCCTGCAGTACATAGGATATCCATAAAACCCTAATGGGTTACTGAACTTGTGATGTGAAATGACACTATGGGAAACGGAATCGGTGAAACAGATTCAGGTTCTTTCCAAAGCTGCTTGCATTCATTTCACACTAACGCTCTTAGGAAAAGCATGAATATATTTTTCTTACCCTCTGTTGCATCGGCAGATATCTTGACAAAATATCTCATTACTAGCATTCCACAATGATTGATAAAGAAAAGAATAGGTGAATGAGCAAACCACTGTCGTATGACTACGTAATCTAGCCAAGTGGTAGCTGCAAAAAACTGGTCTCAAATTAGCTAATTGTTTTATCCCCTTTGGGCATCCCAGTATTGTAGTTTCGTACTAGAATAAGCTAAATAAATAACGATATATCCTCGAGAATAATGAAAACTGCCATTGTATTAACCATGAATAAATTCGCCTTTTATTATCTAAAACTATATAAACAATTCTTAGTAGACACCGTTTATAAGATGAGCATTAGCGATCTTAATTGAATGAATCATAAAAATTGGAGGCGCTATACATAGGTACATCAATAATTCCGTAGCCTAATAATGAAAAAGTACTTACTTCGGACAAAAATATTTGTTAGTCATCATAATTTCCTTCCTTGTCAATGCAATCATGAGTATTAATCGCATAGACCGAACATTACGTAGCGAAAACTTTCGATTAAAATTGCATAATAACTGTGTGTTAGGCTACGGACTTTCTGATCCAGTCTCGTAAGAACATCATCTAAGTAATTTGTACTTCAATGTGAATATGGAGGTCGCTATGCTTTTACAACAGGTTATATATTATTCTCTTAAACTTTTCACTGAGCGCAAACTATCAATTCATGCGGAGCGACACAAAAATGAACGTTTAAAATGTTTATTTTCGTAAAACATTTATACCAAGCCAATTTGGACTTAATTAGATAGATGGTAAAAGTGAAGACAGACAAAGGATAAATTAGATTTTGGAACGATTGTAAAGATAGAATTTCTTATGCCTTTTTCTTTTCTTTTTTTTTTTTCATTTTTTGAATTAATATCAAATGTTAAAATCTTCGAATGTTCATATCCCTGAAAAGAGTTATTCTTAAAAGACTAAGGCTTAATGTTTCAACTATAATTTATAGCATTAAAACTAAACAATATATTTTCTATGCTTATATTAAAACGGCAGGCATTTGTGTTCTGAATAAATCGTGTCTTAGCGCACCAATACAAACTGATGTGTCACTTAATTTCCATTACGGAGAAACAAAATGGAGGAAATATTGCCATACAGCAATAAGTTATTCGGAATTAAGTTTTATATCGCAACATTTGCTCCAACTGTCATAAGTCATTCGTAGTCAGACATTAACCTTCATTATGGTCGCTTTCCCTACAGAACAGCGTTAGAGTTCACTGCTTACTTTGTACATCGCTGGTCATTTCGACACTTGCAGTCTCTCTTCTACAGCTATTTTGATATAAATATCCTATCAGAAACTGAGATGATCTAGAATTAAGAATAATTCCATTGCAGTCCTGATTGTTCGATGGATTTGAGTTATATGTCGTATAAAGACGACGGACATCCCAATATAAACCTCAGCCATGAAATTAGATTTGATAAATTATCAATCTTGGAAGTTATAATATGTTGAAGGGACCAACTTACTAAGCCTTCCTACATGACAGGCAGATCCAAAAGTAAAGCCTCACTGTCACAAATGTCACTCATTTATTTATCACATTAGAAAGTTATTGATATAAAATAAAGATAAAGATAGCAATATCAAAGTATTATTTTCTTGCCTTCATTTCTAATTCAAATAATACTCAATACACTAGTCGGAATGATATTGTCAAATTCTAGGATGATATCTTTAATATTTTTTTATCAATTTAAGATACCAATACATGGTCAAATAGTTTTTGAAAGATTCTATGTTAAATATTATTTCATATTAGATATAACTTCATGGTTTATTCATAAAAATAAATAACTCGATTTTTTAATAGTTTCTGGTGTGGGAGAAACACAGAAACATTTACACTTATTAATTATTGACTGCAAAGTAATAACTAATTTCTAGACATTGCACAAATTATAGAATTATGAGAAATTGATGTTGCTGTCATATAAAATTTTTATTATGTGCACAGACTGGAAGAATGTTTAAATTGTATAAATTATATTTGCGAGTGAACTGAAATAAAATCATGGAAGTTCAATGGCATGAAAAAATGACAAGAGAAAGTTATTCCTTAAAACTTCGGCATTTTTTAAGTCCATATATTTCAAGTGTTTCCATACAATCCGATTTAATATATACATACATTGCATATCGTAGATAATACGAATTATTTTTTTATATCTTCAGAAAAGACGCCAAAAACATAAATTTCTGTCTCTCTTATAATAAATAATACCCAAGAATTTACAAGTATAATGCACATACAGGTAATGTATGATTGCCTGAAAAATGGACCTGTTAATACATTAGACTGTATACAAAATAACCGTATAAAAAATAGAATGTTGCAACAATAATGAAATATACTAGTAAGATTTCTCTTTTTGAGCATATACTGAATACTACTCGTAATCGTATTGAATGCTGGTACTGGTATATTAAATACTTCTGGTATTTGAACCAGTTTTGTGGACCTCCTGTATATATTTCTATAATATTGTTTGGGAAAATAAAAACTGAGACTTCAAAAGGCAAAATGTTTATCATTAAAGAAGTTACTCCACATAAGATACTAATCTATCAATCATTCAACAAAGCATAAATTCAGTATGAATTAAGGATTCTGCTTTAACGACTACATTGGCAAGAGTTGCACCAAAAAATTGATTGCGAAAATAAAACGTATAACTATACCATAAGAAATAAATATTTGGCGTAATTTATATAAAACAATGCGACGGATTGTATTGCCCAAATCAATATTTCATTACTGCCAAGACACTGATGAGATGAACCAAGCAAAATGTTATGGATATTTGACGAACATTTATACAATCATCTCCTCGCGTGTTTCTGTTCATGAAGTAAAGGACAGAGCTCTCTCTTATAATTCCCAGTCACTGACTATATCGCAGAATAAGCTATTTTGCTGTTCAATCTAATTTACTCTTTTATTAATAAATTATGTTCTTCATAAAAGTCGGGCCAATAGCTACTATGTTATTGATCAGTGAAAATAAGCATAATTCACTTGAACCATATGATAACATGTTCAAAGTTGTAAAACTTAGAGTTCGAAAAAATAGAGAAAAGATTGTTCATAATTTCTGTTTCCTTAAAACCAACGTAAATGTCATATTTTCTTGTACAAGTCAATTTCTTTGTAAAAGATTCTGTGTTAAAATTTTCAGTATGGACTTATATCTATATAGTATATGATTCACACTAGGAAATACTCTATCGAATTTGATGTCAACAAGGAATCTTTTTTATAAGAGAAGCGAATCCGGGGTGACCTTAAGATTTACTAAAGTAGATTTTTCATTCAGTATCACAGCAGAACACCAGAGAAGCCATGTGCAACAAATGCTTTACCAAGAAGATGAACTCATGGCCACCAGGATCAGATTTGTATCTCATAGGATGTTAGTGGTTGTTCCAAACATGTAAACAGGCGGTCGACCCAGCTGCGTTTAGAATGTGCACACGTGGATGATAGAAGACACCGACACTCGGGAGAGAAAAGGCAGTTTCTCTCACATTCTCACAAGAAGATTCACACTCGGAAAAAGTCCCAAAGTCGCATATTCCCCAGCCGATATTAATTGACCGAGTCTATGAGTGAATAAACAATAATGTTATATATGAAATATTTAGTCCCGTTCTTATTAACTTCTACAACGATAACCTTATATCTATATGATAAATATGTCGTGTTAATTGCAGCTTAGCTGTATTTTGTTGTAATATTTACACTTATATTTGAAAATGTGAGATTATATAAGACGAGGGTTTTTCAATACATACATATGGTGGAGTAATGGGTAGCGGCTTGGATTGAGGAATCGGAGAGCTGAGTTCGAATTCCAGTCGAATCCATTACACTCACGTGCTAATACCCTTGGGAAAGGTGCGAATCCTCGTCTTCTTCCTCCAGCTGTGGGTAAAGAGCAGGACAGACTGGATTCTATAGCCTTGGATGGCAACTGGTCTAGGATAAGGACAACTCTGAATTCAAAACATGCGGAGGGTCGTTTGGGGACCTTGTGACACTTAGTGCACCAGGTCTCTGTATTCGGCCCTTCAAAAAGTGTGGATGGTTCTGCACGAAACCTTCACCACTATAATCAAATCTCATGTGCTGTCGTCGGGCTGTCGGTTTCCTGAGAACTGATCTGCTTGACCCTCATACGTCGAATTCGAGGAGAGACTCGATATATATATATATATATATATATATATATATATATATATATATATATATATATATATATATATAGGTATCTTTTTTTATTTCAGGTATATGAAATTGACATAAGTTGCAATAAAATTATAACGTCAAAAGAGAAATAAAAATATTGTGAAAACAACCTTGAAAATAGCAAAAAGAAAACTGAAAACATTAGCAAGATAAGAACATTGCCTACATACGTAAGAAATGTTGTTTGTCCAGCAGGAAACTACTTCAAGCTGGAGTTGCCAAAAACATTAGGTAAAAATTATCATTTTCCAGTCAACATCATAAAGGGAAAGAAAACCTTGATGAAGTAGTATATAAAAACGGATTTTTGAACAGCAGATTTTCTTTTGGAATATAGAGCTATAATGGGGAGACCAGATGATTGACTTAGAGTTTAGGTCCTTCATTTAATTAGTTAATTAACACAATGTAGAATACAACAGAAGGTATCTGAACTATCCTTTTGGGCTTGTAAATTATAAATTATAGGTACATTCAAATTAGATGATGATGAAGATAAACACAAAGGAATTACTGTTAACTCTTGGACAATGTTTCAAATTATACATGTCACCACGAAGAAGCTTTAAACTAAAGGTATTTCTGCAAGTAAATGCCTCTTTACATTCTACAAACCTATTTCCCACCGTGCCAAAAACAAATGTGAATGCCATCAAATTAATGGAATGGTCCCAGCCTCGCCAGATATTAATGCAGCAGCACTTGTAGCTCGTCATTTAGAAGGAAGGATATTTTAAAGAAATAAAACTGTCGCAGGTCAAATCAGTAAAAATATTATAAAAAAGATCAGTAAAAAACTTATAAAGATTACGGAATGTCAAGGAAGCCAACAGTAACACGTATAATAATAAATAATAATTCATACATGAATATGGCATATTGCATTAATTAAATACATATTTCTATGATACACATCTGTTGAATTTACTTATAATAAAAAAGATTATATCGCACTTAAACTGATTATATAATAAGACCATCAAAATAAATATTATCAATATTTTGATAAGGACAGATATCGGTTAGTTATTGTGAAAAAAATACTTATACTAAAACCTGAACTGTGTTTTTAACGTTTTTAAATGTTTGACATCTCGTAAATCAAACTGCGTCTGGAAGAATGTCTCTGTAGAAAGTGGGCATTTAAAGACCATACCTACAAAATGTTAACACTGATGAATTCATAGTCTTTCAAACTAATGGTATCAGTGATACTTAACGGCCAATAACTTACTCCAACCTGAAGCCGAAGAGTAGATTCACATAGCATCTAGATAGAATCGAACTCGCTAACACGAGATTAACGTACAAACTCTCATTCTAAGATACTCTAATTTGGTTTCACACATTCATAAATAATTATCTACTCCTAGTAATGGGAAGTGGAGAACCATTTCATTTCATTTCAATATCACCACATATTCAAGATTTCAAATTGTCATAAACATTTTTCATGCAAAAGAGAAGTTTAGGTTTATCATCTAATCATCTCAGTATGGTGCATCGAATACCTTCTAAATATAAATAGAAAATTCGACCATTAGCAAAAACCAAAATAACAGGCTGTATTCTCCATTTTCTTGCTCTGTGTTAAGCGGCATTAAGGTACTCATATAAAATATAACTGAAGAAAACGTCTCTGAGAATCTACGAGCCAAATCTGATAATTTTAAAGAAATCATTTTATCGACTTTTAAAAGCATAATGTTATATTTTGATTGAATCTGGGGAGGAAATATGGAGTCTACACTTAAGTTAGAATATTTTGAGTGTGGGATAAAACAAACAAATTACTTCACACAACTTTTGATATCATATAAGCTCGTATTGTCAACAGACAGAACAGTGTTCTTGTTAGGGTTTAATTTCTTTAACTGCATTGGTCTCGCTAAACTTTACAAACTTTCATTATTTCAAGTAATTATTTTTAAAAAAAACAGTGGGTTATGTCTATTGAATATCATTCGTTCAAGCCTTTTAAATCTTCTACAGAAAGTTACATTACACAAAATATCCTTCTTAACAGACAATTATCGTCCTCATCATACTTCGATATGCAATCGCCAGCAAAGAACACAAAGCAATCATCAGGTGTATGGCGGTCAATTAAGTCTATTTACTTTACACTCGATATATTAAATATATTTATACTGCGAAGGACTGACGTTTCAAATGAATAATTAATGATAATAATATGTTTGATTCTGTCAGAATTCTTTGAAATTCCTTAACGAACAAGGATGTTACGTGTGTATGTGTTTCATTTAATTCTAACTTTTCTTGTTCAGTCTGTCCTATTGATCTTCTGATCAAATGACAAATGTTTTTAAAGGAGTATTTAAAGATGGAGGAAACCAGAATAAAATACAAATACAAAGCATACTTGTTTGAACCAACAAAAAAAATATAATAAATAATCAGCGAATAAACGCATAGGAAGGACCATCTTTTATTTTACACCATTTTTCATATCACATTGGATTTTTATTTATTGCATTCTTTGAATCTCATTTTGTTCATTTCCGGTTTCTTTACGACTACTACTGGTACCATGTAACCCATTACTAGCTGTCGCATGGTCAGGTCATCAGTGATTTTTAATTTAATCATTTCAACCCAAGCAAGGCTATAATGCGACTAGGACAATAAAGGAACAGCATTCAGGAAAACAGATGGTGATCGACGTTACATTTAATTTATTGACGATTGTAGGTGACAAGGAAAGGAGTTCCACGGGTGATAGGTGCGAGAAGAGAAGCTGTTAGAAGAGACGGTTGTATCTAGCTAGTTCAAGAGTGAAACAGTGAGACCTAGTTGCCTATGTAGTAGCACGCTTAGATTCATGCAGTTGAGGCACTAAGGAAAAAAGCTAATCAGAACAGTTGACATGAAAATTTTTGCATAAATGACAAAGAGGAAACACGTTACGGCGGTGAGGAAGTGACTAATGTCTAGATACCAGGATCTATTAGATTATTTGAATTCTGTCAAGTATCTCGAGATATACAACAGGCTCACCGGACCAGATATGGACAGCAGTATTCAATGTGTGGATGGATGTTAAATTTATAAATGTGCATCCGGGATTCTGCCGAGAACAATTTTATGGCATCACACATTGAATCATTTTTCCTTTCAGTGGAAGTGGAACGACTATATTGAATCAGTTGCTACGTCAGTAATTGAGTCAATATACTAGCTCCACTTCATGTAAGTACAAAACGTGAGCCCAAGATGGCGCAATGAGTTGCTCTCCTGGAGTTTAGCATCAGCCATACTGGTGTCAGGCAGTAACAATTGTGATTAAATGAAAGCAGTTTTGTTTTTGGATGCGTTAAAATATGCAAACTATTTCTTGCCCTAATTAACCACTGCTTGAAGGTCCTTTTCGAGAGCAGTTGCCAAATCTGCCAGACGTGCTACTTAGACAGGAGTAATTAGTTGTGTCATATGCATAAAAACCTAGTTGGGGACTGATGACATCGGGAATACCGTTGATGAAGATCAGAAACAGCGTAGGTCCAAGTATAGAGCCCTGGAGGCCCAAAACTGTAATATGAAATGATCTAGAAGTGTGTCCGTTCAACTCGACCTTCATTACACGATTTGTTAGGAATGATTTTATTAAGTAAAATATTCGTCCCAGACTGAAGTCAACAGCCAGGACTAGGTGGGTATCTATCGATGGGATTAATGTTACGTGTCCATGACAAAGGCGAGTCTTCAAGGTGGAAGACACCGGTTGTTGTTTGAACTGTGCAGGGATAGGCTGCACCAAAACTACTTTTCCAAGACTATACATGAATGAATACCTTTCAACTTAGCTATGAGGAGGCAACTGGTCATATGCTCAGCCGCAAATTATTGGTAATTTTAAATAATTTGTGGTTTTACTATGTTTTTTGTTTTTGCCAAATAATAATATTCATTGACTGTATTCGAAAAAGACAGACTTGGGAGAAAGACTGAGAAATGTGTTGACTCAAAGAACTTGAAGATGACGCAAGAAAGTCAGACTAATTAAAAATTGACCATGACGACCAGAAGTTACATTAAAATTAACAAAAGGGGAAAAATAACCGGAAAACTGTATCAACTATTCAAAGGACAAAACAAGAAGATATTTGGATGCGATGTCGTGGGCATGTTTGCGCAGTGGACATCTGAAGAGTAAAACTGAATATCTCTTAGTGGTATCCCAGAAAAGTTCTATAGAGTCAAACTACAAACAGAACACATCAAAATAGTAAATGTGTCAATTATATAGTAGTTATTTACTAAGAACAGCTTAATTTACACACACGGTCACAAATTAAGGGCCATCGAGTTAGGGTCGAGCTTACTGCTATTAAACTAGAATACTAACCAGTTAACATTTACACTACGACGAGTTGCCGTAGTGAGTCATACAATAAGGTACTACCTCAAATTTGGTCAGAGGTACAAAAATAGGCACGACAGGGTGGGAAATGTGCTCTGTAAAGATTTTGGAAAAGTTTGTGATTTGTACATACAAAACATTGGTATATCCATAAAGTCCAGAATCTGTTATAGTGAATGGAAAAGTAATTCTCTGTGACGCTCTCAAATTTAGAAGGATCGCCCAAGAGATGAAACATTATCATCGTAAAAAAAAATAAGAATATATTTCATATAGTGATTGTCAACAGACATCTGACTGTTCAAAGAATACTTCAAAGTAACTAGTAGCAACTTCTCCTGAAAATGAACAAAATTTGACATCATTGTGTTATCAATTACCTACAGAAAAAGGGTTTATCTCTCAAGGACATTCATGTGTACATGGTTGCTGCATTAGGGCATGACGCTCCAGATTTATCAACAGTGCAAATTTGGAGTGCTGTTTCTAAGAGGGGAAGGGAGAGTCTTAAAGATGACCCAAGGTCTAGACGTCCTGAATGCCACAACCGAGGAAAGCATTGAGCGTGTTCACCACATGGTGATGAATGGCAGGTGATTGATTATAAAGCAAATAGTCAATGCTATTCACTAGCGCATCAGTTTCATCACATCACGGGAAAATTTAACATTATTTTAGGAATATCCATCTGGTTTCCTTGAACGAATCCTAGCCCAGCATGAGTGTTTGGTTCATCACTTTGAGGCGAAGACAGCTAACCCATGCAGCGGAAACGCCCTTTCTTACATACGCTGAAGAAGGGCAAAGTCGTTTCAGCTACAAGGAAGCTGATAGACACAGTATTTTGGGATACAAAAAGCTTTGTGTTTAAAATGACCACATCATTAAGGAAGAGAACTGTGACAACTAACTGAGGCAGTTACGAAAGACTAAACGCCCAGGAAAATTGACGAAATGGGTTTCATTAGGGCAAGGCTTCTGGACGCAAGTTCTTGGTTTCAATGGCTGCTGTGTGTGATTGTGGCTTTGAACTGGTTGATCACACTCCCTATTCTCCTGATTAAAAAGAACATGAAAAAACACTTGGCTGGGAACCAGTATCGCAGTGATGATAACGTCATATCTGCTGCTGATGACTTTTTTGGCCACTAAATGGAGTTACCAAAAAGCTGAAAGCATACGTACTAGAAAATTCAGATAACCTATTCGGAACAGATTGGATAGAAATATTCAATCTATGGGATTGCCCAATGAGCACTTATTGCCGAAAAATAACAAGTACAACGTCCAATTCGGAAAATCTCAAAAAGGAACTCAAACAACAATTTCCCCAGTTTTTTTCTGGCAGCCTTGGGAAATGTTCTAAATTTAAAGCTAACTTCAGGGTGAAGGCCGGTGAAAGACCAGTTTTCAAAAAGAAACGGAATGTCCCTTTCGCTGCTCTAGAGCAGATCAACAAAGAATTAGATAGACTCGAACAGGCAGGTATTCTATCAAAAACAGATTTTAGCGAATGTCAAAAATGTCCAAAAAAAGTCCAACCAAATACGAGTATGCGCAGATTTTTCCACGATGCTTTGTAGGATCATCATTATCCCCTCCCAAGCACTGAAGAAATCTTCAACAAATTGAATGGCGGAAAAATCTTTTCCAAAATAGATCTTTCAGACGCATACCTTCAGATAGAAGTGGATGAAGAGAGTTCTAAATTGCTCTGCATAAACACCCATAAAGGTCTGTACAAATATAACAGAAAGGGTATTTGGGGTCAAGGTTGCGCCTGCAATCTTTCAGCAGGTCATGGACGCCATGCTGGGCGACCTTGACTACGCAACAGCCTATTTGGATGATATACTGGTGACCAGTAAAACGTCGGCAGAGCACCGGAACCATATAATAAACGTATTCAAGAAGTTACAAGAATACGGGCTTAAGGTTAAGGAAGCAAAGTGTGATTTTTTTTCTTACCAGAGATCAAATACCTAGGTCACATTATAAACAGAGACGGTCGTCGGCCGGATCCAGAAAGAGCTAATGCAATCAGAAACATGCCGGCCCCAGTTAACGTTCAATCGTTACAAAGCTTCCTCGGCCTTGCTAACTTCTACCAAGGTTTGATTAAGAACATGCAGAATTTGAGAGGACCTCTCAACGAACTTTTAAAAAAGGATAAAGCATGGGTATGGACCCCTGAATGCCAAGACGCATTCGAGAAGATCAAGAAAACACTTACTTCGGATCTTTCTCTCACCCACTACGACCCTAATCTCGACATCATAGTCGCAAGTGATGCAAGCCCATACGGCATCGGTGCTTGTATTCTCCACAAACTGCCAGATGGTTCGCGAAAAGCCATAGCACACGCATCTAGATCTTTACTACCATCAGAGAAACAATATTCCCAAATAGAGAAAGAGGCTCTAGAGATAATATTCGCCGTCACTAAGTTCCATAGATACCTACATGGAAGACGGTTCATACTGCAAACGGACCATAAACCTCTAATAACAATTTTTGGTTCCAAGAAAGGCCTACCGGTCTATACGGCGAATAGATTACTTCGTTGTGGAACGATTCTTTTGAATTATAATTCTAAGATCGAGTTCCTAAAATCTAAAAGTATTTGTCATGCGGACAGTTTATCGCGACTCATTCCTAAAAATACGGAAGTTTTTGAAGACTCCATCGTTGCTACACTAAGGACGAATTAGGAAATCAAAAATATGATTGCGAATACAATTAGAGAACTCCCAGTTACTTTGGCCGACATAAAAAGGGAGTCTCGAGAGGATGAATTCATCCAAAGTATCAAAAACAAAATTCGCAACAAAGACCTAAATGTGCCTGAAGTTTTCTCCCTCTGTGAGGATGTCCAACTGTATAATGACCGAGTAGTGATTCCAAATAGCCTACAAAGGAAAATCTTTAAGGATTTTCACATGGGACATCCGGGGAAGAGCCGTACGAAAAGCCTCATGCGCTGCTACGTATATTGGCCAAATATGGACAAAGACATAGCAGACATGATAGAATCTTGTAAGGGAAGCGTGCTTGCAGCAAAATCTCCGACTACGACGTGCAAACCATGGCCAAACACAAACCATCCATGGCAGAGAATTCATGTGGATTTTGCAGGGCCCCTAGACAACATGTACTACCTTATTGTTGTGGATAGCCACTCAAAATGGCTTGAGGTCCTGCAATGTAAAAAAACAACCACCAACTGCACGATTGGATTTTTACACGAGCTATTCGCGCGTTTTGGCGTGGTAGATTGTATAGTGACTGATAACGGCACTCAATTCACATCAAGTGAATTCAAAGACTTTTGCAAGTCGTATCAAGTATCACCCCAGGTCGAACGGTCAGGCCGAGAGGTTCGTGGACACTCTAAAAAGAGCTTTAAAAAAGGCACTAGGCACACCGACGGATAGAGCATTACAACAGTTTCTGCAGGTGTATAGGGTAACCCCTAATCCTAACACGCCTATGGGACGCTCGCCTGCAGAAACAATGTTCGCAAGAAAAATCAAGTCCGTCTTTGATAAACTCATTCCACGGCAAGTGAAGTTCAAGAAAACCGTCTCGCTTCCTAAGAAATATTTTAATCCTGTCGACAAAGTCCTTTTTAAGGCTTACAAAAACAACATAACATTCTGGGAAGTAGGCAACATCAAACATAGAATTGGCGAACTGGTCTATATTGTCCAGGGACCGAAAAATACCCACAAACATCATATGAACCAGCTCAGGAAATGCCGTTTGAAGGAATCACCACAAAACATCTGCGAAGAGCCGATCGACGTAATATTTGAACATTTCGATCTTGTCACGCCCCAAGTCTCTCCGGAAATACGACGCTCGGGGAGAAAGAGAAAATTTACTCAACCACTCGACGTGAATCCCAAGATGAAGAGGTATTAACAGTTTTACTTTTTTTTTGCTTCAAGAAAAAAAGAGAGAAAAAAAAAGAGGAAAACTCTTGGAAGGGGGGATGTTGTGAGACCGATACTTCCCTACATCATGGACTCTCCCAGTACTATATTATTATGTGAATCATGGGAGTACTAGGACCAGTACTGCGCAGCCGCGTACGATGCCAATACCGGACACCACTGGATAGTAAGCTCTGCTTACACTATTCTTTGTATCTTTTCTGTTTAATATATCTTTCTTACCTCTAACCCGTATTCTGTGTTTTCCTTCTGTGGCCCCTACTTCGGGTTCACATCAGAAACTGAAAGGTCAACTTTATGTTCCATGGACATGAAGCTAACAGTTGCACTCATCAATGTTGGCAGCTTAGAACAGCGCAAAACTGTATGCAGAGATTTAAGAAATGACAGGCATTTTCACAAAATAATTATTGTAATTAGATTTTGTATCGGTTTTTCTTCACCAAGACTAGTTAACGATCTCTACATTCAGCAAGCAGCTACACGGCATGAGATGCTGAACTTTTCGGTATGAAATTATGTTCAGTGCCAATTCATTTCAATCTTCAAACAGATTTGTAATTAGTGTTTATTGTTTCCCATGTGAAACCAAACAACGATAATCACCGTACGTGGAATGTAAGCTCACGTTTAGTCTCTTATTTCACTATACAACTTGCAACAATGCAATAGCTACAGAGAGCACTGGGCATGCCCGCCTATCCACTTGATCAAGTAACCGCCATCCTTCAACCACTAATTAGTGTACATGCCATGCTGTACACCTTATATTAATGGGTTTTGTCACCACCAATAAGTTAAAATTGAACAGACAATTTCCATAACTAAATTTTGCAAAGCATCTTCAAATTGATTTATTCATAATTTCAAAGAAATTACACTGCATTCCATTCAAGAGATGGAAAGAGAGAAAACTAAGAGTCGCTTATAACTTTTGCATTTTCCCCTAAATCGGGAGAATCAAAAATGTCTTCTGAGAGGCCTTTAAGGTAGAAACCCACTTGATGCTTTTAATACTTGCTTCTTGTTTACCTAAATGAAAGATGAGTCTATCTCTTATATTCATGTGATACACTCAAGTGGCTACGTAAATCTTTCAGTGAACACATTCTCACACAAGAATAACCGGAAGTTATTAAACATAAAGCCGTCACCAGTCACGTGGATTTACATCCCTATCCTGACAATTTTTTTGTTTTAACAATTATACAATGATTTGTGCAAGCGAAAGCATATACACAAACTTGGGCCCACAAATGTGACTATGTACCTACACATTCTAAATAAAAATTGGTAGCGACTGATCAAGTTAAAGCATCTTTATATTTCTTTATAGTTTAACGTTCTTAGTTAAGATGTGCAATGAACTATTATATTTCGATACTTTGACTATTAGAGTTAATCAGTTTTAAAATATGTGATACAATATGAATCGTAGAAATGGCTGTCTCTACAGCATAGTGACTGTATGACTGGCATCGCTCTATAGAAGATGTTTATTTCCAACACAGTTAAACCATATCATATGTGTAATATAGTTCTTTGATTTAAATTCACTGTATTTAGGCTATTCCGATCAGCTTCGAGTAAAAAAATAGTACCTATCTTCTAATATATAGTTATCCTCCAAGCGTAGCTTAGATGTGGCACAAGGCCGAAAGTATGGGGAACACAGTGAGGATCAAACTCACTACTCAGTCGTAATTGATCTAGCAAGGCAAGCTTATTAACTATTATGCCACATCGAGGTGCTCTTGATTTTCTTAGCGTAGCTTAGATGTGGTACAAGGCCGAGAATATGAGGCACCCAGTGAGGATCGAACTCACTACTCAGTCGTAATTGATCTAGCAAGACAAGCTTTCTAAACATTACACCACGTCGATATGCCCAATGGTTTTCTAAGCGCAGCTTAGATTTGGCACAACTAACTAATTAATATTAAATTTTACTCTAAAATTCAAAATTCAAAATTACCAATTTTTAATTTTTAATTTAATCTGTATTAAGTTTAAAAAATTATACAATTATTTCAAGAAGAAACTGAGGTAAAAATACATGTTTTGTTATTTATTTTGTTTTTATTGAAAGGCCAAAACTTCAGTTAGAATAAACATTAAAATCTAATGTTGCTCTGAGCTTCGTTACAACTTAGATACATTTGAAGTGAGGATATGGGTAAGGGAGGGTGAAATCTTGCAATATATTTATATATATAAACAGGCAAAACAGCAACGACACAGGAAATAGGTGTCCACGGCACTTAAAAAAAAAACGATAACATACATACAATGAAAGGCACATATGCATTGATAAAGACACGCACATATACACACCTAGAAATATTCAAATCTTAGTAAATGCATTCAAACATACTATTAAAATATAATTTATACGGGCAAAGATATATAGATAAAAATGATTGAATAGATAAAATTTAATATGGGTAGAATAGAAAAACAAATATTCGTCAATGAACAACATTAGGGAAAAGGACACTAAAATATATAGAAATGGATGAAAGAATAAATATATACGTATACACAAATACGAAAAAACCAAATTCAAATGTCCAGGCAAAATGTAACACTTAAAAATAACACTATCAAATATATAAAAAAGAAAACTCCTAAGTACAAAAATATATATAAATATCTCATATATATTATATACGCATTAGTACACATACACGAGTACAAATATATAACAAGATGTGAAATATATATGTATATGTATGTATGTATATGTGTGTATATATATATATATATATATATATATATATATATATATATATATATATATATATATATATATATATATATACACGGAGTGTAACAGCAAAATTGTCCAAATCGTTTAAAAGCAAATCTGTCCATTTCTTAGATTAAACTCTGAACCATTGTATCTTAGAAATGATTAAATATACCTTACTGGAATTCTCCGAGGTTATTATAACACTATTGCACTCTAATTACTCTACAAGCCTAACAGAAGAATCGTGATGAAATCGATCATGTTCCTCATTAATTAATCATAGCTAAGGATCTGAAGCTCATGAGGGATTGAAATAAAGTTCAAACATATATTATTCCAGGATCATTTTCCAACTTATTCAAGATGATATTCTCCCTCTCTTACCTTCTAATTTTCTGTCCTGGAGTAACCATTTGTATCATAGATTTCACGTACGATTTCATTTTCAAGTCCTTTTTTACTGCTCTTTGGATTTTTATAATATCGTAATAATAATAAAAATAATAAAAAAACTACCAATGAGAGGAATAATAATAATAATAATAATAAGCTGAAACACCTCTCTCGCGTGCCAAACGCCTTATAGATTGAGTTGAAACTTTTCTAATTGATCTCTCAAAGTTGGAATGATAATCCCTCTTCTTTTTGGAACAAAGAAAAAGGAAACAAGAAGGGAACAGGAGAAAGGAAACGAGGACCAGAGAACGTACACGAAGCCCTACACCTACATTCATACACATTCTTCTATATACACATATAAATACACATACACACATGTACTTACATCCATACACATATTCGCATCCATCTACACATACATGTTTTCACGTAAATGTTTTCACACATACGTACATACACACGCACATATACACTCACATATTATCTATCTGTATTCATAAACACGTATGCACATATTTGACGAGTAGATTCCTAAATAAGTACTTAGATAACATGTCATGTTTCCTCAAATACACCACTAACCATATAACTGTAAAGAGGCATTTAAGAGTGTTTTCCATCAAGTGTACCCAGATATATACACAGTACATAATCTATTCACCTACTCATGGGAGAATGCAACATATAGCACACGAATACACACCTGTACCTATCTACACAGACGGGGGCACACATGTTTGCATATACAAAAATATACACAGATTCAAAGTCAAAGAAGTACAATAGTATGCTTGTGCATACACGTACAAGAAGAAGAGAGATATGTAAGCGGTAGATGCCCAGTTTTTTGTAAAGTGAGGTCACATGTGATGAAGGGAGAGGAATTACATGAAAGATCATAGGTGGAAATTCTGACTATGAGATTTATTATTATTTTATGTATACGAAAGGGTAAAACAAAATGTATCTCTCTCTATATTTTTAGACATGCATGTGCACATATACCTATCTATATACATATACATATAGATATTCACAAACACATTTAAAACATCCGAAAAACTAAGTTTGAGTTAATTTTCTTTAAAATTGATGTTATTTTAGAAATCAAAAGCGATTCTTGTGTCTGCATTTGAAGACAAGTTCGTTTCGTCGATTAAATAGTTCGTTGGTGTTTTCATATTTAATTATCAGGATATTTACTTTAATGCAGAGATCACATCTGTCCCTGAAGTTGTTGGAAGTCCGGGCCATACAGATGATCCTCCATTTTAATTGTGGGGTGAAGCCTCCGTCAATAAAGCCCCAAAAGTGTTTTGACAAGGCTGTCTGCTGTCTTAAGGATTTGTTGTTGAAGGAATATCCGTAATTGTAGGAACGTTGTTTCCAATTTCCCGCTGAAATTCCGATGTAAATTTTTTCTGGTTTACATTTTCCTTTGGAAAAATCGTATTTTATATAACACATTTTCCGAAGTGCAAATACCTTCCACTGGACAAACTACCCCAAATCTACAGCTACGGGGAGGTTTGTTTCCCCGTGACTTACTGTTGTGAAATTTACTTAAGATATAGTTGGTGTGAGAATTAATTATATTTTCTACATTACCAACACATGAGTAACTGATTTTTAAATTTTTTCTGGTGAATATTTTCTTCAAAGGATGGTTATTATTATTAATAAAATGTCTCTCTATTAACATTAAAGAATATTTGCCAATACTGATCTTGTATAACCTGAAGAAGGGTGGTTTAAACAATATTATCTTCCTTTTTCTATTTTTAGACTTGTTACGTGTATCGTTTTACAGATTTTGCTCGTAATTTAGCTCATGTGTAAACTTACTTTTTCTAAGAGCCTGATTAAATGTGAATTTATTTACATTAAAAAAAATTTTGTTAGATGATAACTTATTGATTCTGGAATACTGATTCTGGATGGGAGACATAGGAATAATTTAAAATCTATTTTTATTAAAATACCTAAGCGTAAGGGAGGGAGATATTGACCTATTTAATAAGTCATCTCACAGGAAACGAGACAAAGAGAAAAAAAGAGAAGATATAAGAAAGCAAATGTGGAAGCAGGGGTGTGAGGAAAAAAGTGGGGAAAGAAGAAAAGGAAGAATAAATTAACATATATAGGCGTTAATTTAAAAAAACACTGATTGATATATTTTGCAGTTAACGTTTGACATTAATTTAAAAATTTAAACATTATCAATAAAATAAAATAGGAAAACATATAATGTGAATATAAGACAAAGAAAAAATATTAATATTATCAGTTAACAACTATGGAGAAAAAAAACAATTAAATTCTAAAATTTTAAATTTCAAATCTTAAATTCATTATTTAAAATTAAAATATAAAATAACCTAAAAAGTTTTAAATAGTATCGAAAAAATTATAAAGTAATATCGAAAAACATTGAAAAAATATATAATATTGAAAAGCATTTCGAAATGAAACATGATTTAAAAGTAATAATAATATTATTTTTATAGTATCGTAATAATAATAAAAATAATAAAAAAACTACCAATGAGAGGAATAATAATAATAATAATAATAATAATAATAATAATAATAATAATAATAATAATAATAATAATATACAAGGACCTTGAAATCGAAATCTCAAAAATGTGGCACATGGGAACATCAACAATCCCCGTTGTATTCGGATTGGTTGGAAAATATTCCGGTAGACTAATTGAAGGGATTCCCGGAAGCCCATGCCTTAAAGAAATACAAAAAATTGTTCTCACGAGTTACAGCCCACACCTTGCGAAGGGCTTTGTCTATGTAAAATATGTTTTGTTTTTTCAGTGGAAAATGTCATGATGCCATTTCTAACCTTAGGTCCATGGGCGGGATCCGGAAAGAAATTAGTACACATCAGAAATCAAAGGAAATAAAAATAATAATAATACCAATGAGAGGAATAACGGTAGAGTCATAATGATGAAACGGTAATATTAGACCAGTTATAACCCATTTAACTATATTCTTGCATATATGTACATATAAACACACACATATACAAATAGCTATACACCCACGCACACACATTTATATTCATCTATACATACATATACATATATACACATATATACACATACATATATCTCTATATATAAATACATATATATACATATATATACACACACGTACACGCACATACACACATATACATCCACACATATATATACATATATATCTACACACATGTATACACACACAAGTATATATACGTGTGTGTGTATATGTATGTATCCACACATCCAAATACAAGCAAGTAAATGCCCCTATATATAAACGTCTACATACACACGCACACCCACATATGTGTATACTTATAAATATCATATAATCATCTACAAATGTCAACACAACTATATGAACACATATCAACACACATATGCCCATATACAAAAATCTATACGCATATATAGTATAACATAAGCAATTAAACCTATATAGAGAGACAACAGGTGTTATTTCTAGTTTAGATAATTTAAAATTCCGGAGTTTCCATGGGCATGCCTCCCAAATATTAGAGTTTGTTATTTTGAGACTATGTCTGTGCCTGCATTTAAAGATAATTTCGTTACGGTGATTTAGTAATTCCTCAGGTTCATTCCGTTTGATTATTAAGATTTTCTCCTTAATGCAGAGATTACAACTGTCTCTAAAAATTTTAGGAGTTCGAGCACTAGAGCTAATTCTTTATTTCACTTGTGGGGTGAAGCCATTTTCCACCAGATCCCAATAATATTTAGACAGCGCTGTTTGGTGTTTAAAGGATTCATTAGTGAAGGAATGGCGATAGCTATAAAGACGCTGCTTCCAATTGCCAATAGATATTCCAATATAAATCTTTTTTTGGTTCGTATTCTCTTTGGTGAAGATCATGGCTTCGTACATCACGTTTTCTGTTATATATAATCTTCCCAATGGCATTAAATTGTCTAATAATATTATTATTGTGGAATTTATAATTTTCTCCAAATTGTTCACACATGAGTAACTAATTTTCAAGTTCAATTTATTAAAAATGTATACGGGTTTCGATCCTAGCTTGAGTCAATCGGATATCAAGCCACACCGATGAGCTGTGATACATATATATATATATATATATATATATATATATATATATATATATATATATATATATATATATATATATGGAATGTACTAATATGTCTTCATGCTTCTCCAACTTTTCAATTGCTTGTTAACAGTATCTGTATACAATATTATGTAAACTTGAAAATAGGTTTCAGATTCTTGAAGTAATTATTATTAAAATAAAGAATACAAAGTTGAATAATTTTATCAATCAATTATTTTGCTTTTAGTCATTGAAAGCAGAGCCAATAATTTCACTTGCATATAATCTGCTGTATTCCGTATTTAAAATGCACAAATGCCATGCCAGAAATTAAGCACTGAATTTTAAAAACATCAAAAAGCAAAGTTATCTGTAGTGATAGATTTTGTTCTCAATCATTGAGTTATTAATCGTGAAAATGACCAATGGATAACTGAAAGGGATCAACATATTTTCGTTGTCTGCTCACTGATGTAATTTGAAACAGGTAAAAAGGATTTCATATCTTTTATGAAATTTATAATAATGAATGATCGCTGCCGACACTTAGGTTAGGTTAGGTATATATATATATATATATATATATATATATATATGTGCGCGTGTGTGTGTGTGTAATTTGGCAGCAACTTTTCTTTTAAACATGTAGTATTGAATGTTAAAGACAACATAGTCTTGCATATTTTCTTTTGAATTTTCTCATATTCTCTAATGAGACTTTTTATTTGAAAATGATTTCGAAATAAGTATATATATATATATATATATATATATATATATATATATATAACGTGTGTGTACATACAACATACCCAAGTATTGGTAAAACCAACACAAAACCTGTCAAGTCATCAAAGAAAATCAAAATTAATAAATCTAAATGAAAAAAGAAGAAAACATAAACTAAGAAGAAAAAATCCAAGACAGACATCTACCTAAACAGTAAAAGAAAAATGTATATGAGTTTTCTTCTCATGTTACTTACATATATATATATATATATATATATATATATATATATTATAAGTAACATGGGAAGAAATCGCCTAAACTTTTTCTTAAGTAACATAAGAAGAAAACTCAGAAAATAAATAACATGAGAAGAAAACTCATGAAGTGAATTTCGATATCGTTTCTCTATGGTACTAATAATATTTTGTTATGACTTTCTATTTATATGTTAAATTAGTTAAGAGTCATTCATTTTTGTCTCAGATCATAACTGTGTTATTTGCCTACCTCAGTACTTTTTCAAAACACGCCACTGATTTTATATATATATATATATATATATATATATATATATATATATATATATATATATGTAAAAGTCTCAAACAATAATATGCTATGGTTATAATTTATTATATTGGAATCATAATCACGATCCAAATCATCAGACTTACAAATTCAAAAAGAAATGGGAAAATGTAAATCCGGGTATAAAAAGCAAACTTTTAGTGAAAGTGTATGTGTGAGAGTGAGAAACAAGTGTGAGAGAGAAATGTATGAAAGATCTACAGAGATGTGTAACAGAAGAAAGAAGAAGAGGAAGGCCTAAAGGTGAAGGTGGGGATTATAATTTAACAGACAGAAGTTTTACAGAGAGGAGTTAAATAACGGTTTAATATTATATATATATATATATATATATATATATATATATATATATATATATGTATATATATATATATATATATATATATATATATATATATATATGTATATATATATATATATATATATATATATATATATATATATAAAATATTAGTGGTCAATATATATATATATATATATATGTATATATATATATAATTTATTTATTATAATTTTATCATATAGACAAAACCATTTTACTCACTACAAAGATGCAACTTCGTTTCAGTGCATTTCAACTGCACTTCGACGGGTGAGAGTCGAAAATAGTTATGAACAATCCTGCTTGTAGGCAAGCCGTATGTTAAACGTCACTTCCTTTTTTTCCATTTGTTCGAGAAGAAAAATATACATAAAGAAAATATAGTTGTCGGAGTGAAACAATAGTGCTTGTTGATAGCAGTTTGGTGATGAATGAACCGAGTGTTTAATGTTGATTGGTCTGTGGA